>JAMAHW010000029.1:350653-406734 GCA_023627715.1 Periconia sp. R9002 | reverse complement strand
TCTTTCTTTCTTTCTTTCTTTCTTTCTTTCTTTCTTTCTTTCTTTCTTTCTTTCTTTCTTTCTTTCTTTCTTTCTTTTTTTTCGCCTTGTAGTTTTGGACTTGTGGGGTTTAATAGATAGATAGATATGGAGATAGATGGAGGGATTGATTGATTGATTGATAGATGTTATGCAGTAGACGAAGAAACGATAGATGCATAAAGAGACCTCGATAAACTCTCAGAACATACCAAAACTTGATCCCATCAGCAACACGAAATCGCCACCATGGATATCAGGACTTATAATACCAGTAGAGCATGCCACGCCTCCTCACGGCCGTGTACGATAAGATTTAACTTTGTTTGATGATTTTGCATTGTTATTTCAATCAATTTGCATCGGTTGATCACAATTTTGCTGCTTTGACAGTAAATTTCTACATACATACATACATACATCAATATCCACTCTTCCCCCTCCCCCCCTCCCACACACCGAAAAAAAAACAGACGTCTTCCCTTCCAAGCAGTAATACTCTATGTAGCTACACACTGAAATATCCTTTCGTCATCGCAAAGGCAATGTATGTATAGATTTGAACCGCGGTATCTATTCTATCGTACGCTAGCTACACAAGTACATGTAGGTAGGTACATACCCATCTTAGATTCCGGACCTCGGCCAAGTGAACAAGACAAAAGTTTGCACCAACAGTATAACTAAATCCGTACGCAACCATAACGTAAACGTAACTAGGTAGGTAGGTAACGGGGAGGTCGATTACGCGCGTGAACCATGGCAGACCATGTCAAGGAAGGTGGCTGGTACGGACGGATGAGGGGGTGGTGTGGTGTGGTGTGATTGATAAAACTAGTTTCAAAAGATAGGTAGAAACCCCACCAAACCTGCACCACCCCAACCTCGCGCTCCACTTCTCTCATCTCGATTTGGTTTAAACAAACCATTGGTTGAACCACGTGCACGCTCTCATATGGTGAAAGAACACACTGAAAAGGCGATGAAAGTGTTAATAAGAGGAAAAGACCCTGAGAGGAAACTAATGCAGCTACCCGCAAGGGCCCAGCTCAGACGCCAGCGGAGCAGACGCCACACCGCCTTTCTTCCCAATCAGCCGTGTGTGCAGAGCAGCTGTGCAGCGCAGTGCCGTGCAGCGCCAGTCAGCCCCCAGCCCCATATACGCAGCGGAACCTATACCTATACCTTATTCTCTTTTTTCTTCTCTCACTGCTTGCTTGCTTGCTCTGCTTGCCTTGTCCTTGCTGCTAACGCGCAGGGTCAAGACAGCGTCTCTCCTTTGTACCGACTGCATCGAGTTTCTTTGCGTTGATTTGAGCCGATCCGGTGTCGGCTTCCCGCATTCGCATCCACATCCGCTCGCTTTGCCCGTTCCGTTTCTACCCACCCCACCTCGCATACACACACACACACACACACACACACGCACACACACGGGGACACCGACAGACAGAGTGACCGGTCAGTCATGCTCTTCGTCGTGCTCCTCAAGGCAGCCGTGGTGTGGATCGTAGTGCAGTGGGCGCTCGAGTGCGGCGAGAGCCGGGCGCCCTCACTGGTCAAGCCCGTGATTAACTTCATGCGGGCCGCCAATAGCTTTGCGGCGACGGCGGGCACGACGCTGTGCGCCCTGCTCGTCCTCTTACCTTCGTTTGTCTTTGTCGTGCTCGAGGTCTTTGGCTATGTGCGCGAACGCACGCGCTCGCTGCCGTCCAAGTCGCTGTCCGAGTATGTGGAGCGCGGCGTGCGCATTATTAGTGAACTAGAGGCTTTGGGCGAGAGGATTCGCCAGGCAGCTGTCAAGTTGGATGTTGGCGATGAGGAGATTTTGGTATGCTTGGAAGAAGGAGGGCTTGTGCTTGATTGGTATGGATGCTGACTGGTGCAGTGCGAACAGAATGCTCCCATGGCTGTTCACCCCGAACCTACCTCTACTCTCCCACAGATATGCGGAAATGTGCTGCTTGCTGTTTGCAAACACAGCGAGAGCATGGAACGTCTATACTCGGCGCTTCAGCCACCGGACGTGGATGTAAGAATCATCTCGCTTTCGCTAGGTCCATGTCGTGCAAAGCTGACCATATCGACCATCCAGGATCTCATATACTGCGACTGTGAGGATTTCGAGGTCCGAGGACAAAAGATTGTGGGTTTGCTCGGTATGCTCCGGGAGTGCATGGAACGCCAGACCGAGGTCGTGCAGGCCGTAGATGGCTTATGGTGAGTCACTTCCCGGTGTGTGTAACGCTGGCCCCTCTTACTAATTATTTTGTTGCAGTCCCATAATACCGCCGCCTTCCGTGGTCTGCGTTAGTGATAATGGGGACGTTGATGTTGATGGCGATAGCGGTTACATTGAATGCTAGTCTGCACGGTGATGGCTCCGCTTACGCCTCGAATACTCATTTTCCGGATCCTGGCCCGCTTTGATTTGTACCCTGAGCTGTCGTTGACTCATCTGGATACGCACCGTGTCTTACCATGATATTGGCATCGAGATTGGCAAAAAAAAAAAAGCCATGAAGTTTGGGCGGGACTGTCGACCTTGGAAACTACCGTCTTGCTCGATGACGGGGAAATGGATTTCGAATACAACTCTGAAGTGTATGTACACTTATCAAACGATAACTAGCAACTATCGTTTCACCTGTCATGACTGATCCTAGCTCTTGTTCATGCTGTCCCAAAATATTGGAAATTTTTGCTGGATGGACACAACACGTAACCAGTTGGCGGAATGAGCAAGTATAGGGCCGATAAAATTCGACTTTGAGTGTCTGAGAATCATCCAGTTCGCCTTAGGGAAGAAGAAGTTCAAAGGCGGTGTGGTTGAGTATCATGTTGGCAATGTGTACATAGGCGGTATATAGAACATGTACATAGGTATGCAACCCAGCTGAGGTTCATGTACAGGTACGGATGTACCTATACGGACTTACATTTCCAACCTAACGACATAATGTGTCTGCCTAGAAGTCAAGTCAGCCTTTGCATCCCTACACTGACGCTTACACCCAACGACCACCCTGTTTTCTCGTTGACGTTTCCAGCATTCCCAAGCCTGGGAGTTGGCAGAGGCCCAAATCGAAAGCAAGCATCTCGCGGCCAGTCCATCGATCAAAAAACGTTCAGCCGTTCCGTTTTCTCCGCACACCTTGAGCGTTTCAAAGGCGTACGGTACGTACGGTTTGCCCCACTCCCCGGTCAACGACAATCGGAACAAACCTTGAAAATCGTTTTTTTGTCTTGTGACAAGTTTGATTGGATTCACCATGCAAACCCAACCAAAGAGCAGACAGGGCTTATCCATGGGTTCAGATGAAGGGTGTCTCGATGCCTCTTTGCCTTGTTTGTTAGCCCAACTTGCGACTTTCTGAATCATCCCAGGACGGAACAAAACGAAAACAGCAAAGCACTGCGTCGGGCTATGTAAGTAGGTAGGCTGCATGGACATCCACTCTCGTGGAAAGATAACAAGATACGTCATCTGTAGTGACCCTAATCCAGTCACATCGATGCATTCAGCATCCCTCGACTTACCGGCATGGTAACCCACACACCGTTCATGCAGGCCTATGTAGGTAACGTACAGACATGCAGTCATAATCCACCCACGTCCCACGTCCCACGTCCACCCAACGGTCGGCTCACTCAGAAAGCCTCTTAAAATCTCACGCATTACGTCGATATCGCTGGTTGCCTAATAGCAAAGCAGATGCTTTCCATGGACTGACTAGACAGCACAGTCAGACTCGGAAGCCGAAAAGCCAAAACGCCAAAACGTAACGCCAAACACCTAGTTCTGCTGCGTTGTGCTAAAGCAAAAGTTTAAAGAGTTGGGTCAACCATCTGGTCGGTCGTGGGCGGCCCTCGTGCTCGTTCCGTTCTATCCGCGACGGCGGCACTATGGCGGTTGGGGGGAGGGGGTGCGGTACGCTAGCTGGATGGAGCGGGTGGAGGGGACTGACGTCGTTTGTCGGCCCATTGCGCGAATGTCGCAAGCCTCGCACGCACCGCGCATTGCGCATCTCCCCAGTTGCGCTGCGTTGCACGGCGGCCGACGATCAACACCATTTCTCCAACAAGTAATTCGAGGCAATGACGCCCATGGGTTGCAAACCAAAAAGGAAAGGATACTGCCATGGTTGTATGCAGAGCAAACGGATCCGTCCATGTTACTGTTTGCCCTTGCCCTTGTTTGGTGTCTGTTCAAAAAGAGGAAAATTTCGATTATCGACGACGATAATGTGTGCCATGTACTTGTACATTGAACTATGTCACCCAAGGTCGCCGTCCAATAAAGTGCGCACGGCCGAGTGCACATGCTGTTGCACCTTCCCTCCTTGCTCGGATTCGGATATGGAGAGAGTGGATAAAGAGGTGAAGCGAGGGATGAAGGGGGCCAAGCCACGTTAGGCAGGCATCACGTCTGGTAAAAGAAAGCAGTCGATTGCAATCCAACGCGTTGCTGCGGGCGGGCGTGGATTGGATTGTGTATCATGCGCGCGCTGCAGGTACTGGACATCGGTAGGCGAAAGTGCATAGCATGACATGCTACTGTAACTGCACGGTGGTTAAATAGCACATCCGAAGGGAGCAGTTGGGACAATGGAGGGCTCCGTCTCTCGGTTTGGTGAATTTGCAATACGCGGTGCTGCTTTGAAGAGTGAAGAGTCCATGTCGCTGAGACAGGAGTGTCCCAGATAGATGTCCATTCGAGGGTAGGGGCTCCATGGCCGGGCCCAACAAGCGGCTAGGGCTGGGCCTGGGGGGAGGTGGATCGGCTGGGACGCCTGTCAAACCCGTCTCAAGGGGCATAGTTTTCCCGATGGCTGCTTGGCGGGACCGTCTGGGTTCTAGAGGCTGGCCTATGGCGGGGCAGGACGAGGGCAGGTCTCGTGTGTCTTGTGCCTGGGCACCACACGTTCGGGTGGCAGGATCCGGAGAGAAAAGGGACGGCCGAGTGTGGATGGAGATTCCTTGCCATAGTTGGCTCGTTAAGTTTGGCGGATGGTGAGCTAGTTGATTACGGACCTGGGGTTTAGTTGATGGTTGGGACGGGCGTTTGGATGGGGAACGGGGAGCCAACGATGGCGGGGTACCACAAGCCCGTGGTGCTTGGTTGGGGGCTTATTATCCGTTGCGCCGTCGCCGGCTTGCGAGGGGGGACCAATTCGCCCTGCCTTCAAACTTCACACAAGCCCTGGAGGCCCGCCGCCGCCCCCTGGCATCGAAGACTTGGTGAGGCTTCGAGAAGAAGCTAATCGGCAGAATTGGGGTTGTTTGTACGACCATGTGAGGTACTGGGAGGTCGGAGTCCGAGGAAAATATGTACACAGTCAGCACTGTACTGCGGGCGTGCAGGCATATGCGCATGATTGGGATAATGATGGTGGTGGTGGTGTGTGGGCGATGTTGACAGACTAGCGTAGCGGCCGTCGATGGAGAATGGATGGGGACGCGCCGACGCACGCTGCACTCTGGGACACTTGGCACAACCATGCCATGCCTAGCCTTTCGCCCTGTGTTTGAGCATCATGGGGTTGTTGATACGTAGCGTACTGCTGTAGATGAATGCCAATGGGAGGGCAGATTGAGATGCGCGCATTCTTTCTTCTAGGCGTTTGATGTTTGGTGAGGGGGAGAAAAAAGAGAGTAGTGTTTTGGAGTCTATTTCCCTGCTGCTGCTAGATGGACAGATAGATAGATAGTTAGACAGATAGATGGCTTGCATAGCACCTACATACATACCTAGTACATGATGTACCCGTGAAGTAGTAGACGGAACAAGCCCGGTGGTGGTGGATCGAGATGACGGTCAATTAATCCTTCGTGCCGTCCACCATCTGCCCTACGAGCCGACGGAGAGGTTCCTGTGACCGGGGGACAAGACACAGCACAGGTATTGTCTTTGGCTGTACCACACAGCAAATTGACTGGCTGAAGGTTCCACTGTGGATGGTGATAGCGCAGGTGGGCTGATGATGGGAGATGAGATGATAGGAGCATTTGAGCAGGTGGAACGGGGGGGTGTGTGTGTGTGACAGCGTCTGCCACCTTGTAACCTCAAACAGGGGGCCATGGCTAAGCTGAACCGTGATGCCGTGGCCCTTCAGCTAGGAGGCAGCCAGTCCCCACTGCTAGTCTACCTAGGTAGTCAATCGTCCCATGCGCCATCAGCAGCCCGGGCCCTGCATCCCATCCTCAATTGCTTGCCCATTCAATTCCTTCGTTTGTTGCCTGTTGCTGCTGTTGTCGCTGTACCTAACCTAACCCAACCCACCTAACCATCCTTTGCTGGACATGTGCATGTAAGCGACGGCCTGCGCGGCTGCCTCCTCTGCTCTGCCTCTGCCTCTTTACCTAATACGAGCTCCTGCCACGCCTCCACCATCATTCCTCCACCCTTCTCTTCCTCACCCTCCTCACCCGTCACCATACCCACCATCACTCTCCTACCCTACCCTACCCAACCCAACCTCACGCTCCCGTCGAGCCCCAAACTTCCCCATGGAAACCATGGACGTCATGTCCCCCGACCACCTGGAGCTCCTGCGCAGCTCTGCCTTCGAGTCGGAGCACGCCCAGCTCTACGACACCTCGTACATGGAGCACGAAGCCGCCGCCCAAGCTCTCGAACACGCCATCGAACACTCGCTCGCCAGCATTTCGCCCGACGAGAATTCCGACGAACACCGCCGCATTATTCGTACCCAAATCACCATCCATCGAGAGCGCCAGCGCGCACTGCGCCCGCACCTGGAAAGTGGAAGTGGGAGGGAGGACGAGGAGGGGAACGAGTGTGTCTTCGTCCCCGCCCCCAACCACTGGGGCGCCAACGGCGACTTGGACGAAGAAAGCGGGAGTCTATCTTCAGTATGTGCTCAAATTCTTCCGGAAATCCATGTTCGCCCATGATCATATCCTAATGTTGTTCCCAGGTACACAACCTCCTCACCTGGCAGGTCGGCTATTCTCCCATGACCTACACGCCCATGTGGGAGGAGCTGCCCTCACCTGATATTCCATACTACACCATGCTGGACCCCGCCGCGCCCCCCATTACCTACCATCTGCATCGTACACGTGAATGGTCCACGTCGGGCTGCCGCAAGTTCATCTACACCGCACGTGAATACTCGGACAAGTACTCGCTTTACCAGCTCGAAGCCTCCCATCGAGGCGACAACCAAGTTACGGCTGCAGACTTCTTCCGCGTGGCCGAATACCCTGTAGCATGCATCAACATCCTCTTCTCGGGCCTGGACAAACAGCGCGACTCCAAGGCCGCCTACAAATCACGTTGCATTCACCTCCGAGGTCCCTTCTCTACCCCCATAAAAGAGTACCCGGACCGCCAGAACAAGATCCCGTGGTCCCCACGACGCTTCACTTATGGCGGCCGTCGTTTCGTCTGGAAATCGGGAGACTCGCATGATGATGTCATGCCCGAGACATTGTACGAGTTCCAACGAGACTGGGCAAAACCTGGAAGTCGAAGCGGGAAACGAATGGATGATGCACGCCCCATCAAACTGGTGTGGGGCGAGAAGAAGAGGAAGGGCAAAGTTGAGAGCTACACGATCCATTTCGCTGGCGGAATCGATCAAGTCTTCCGGGAGCTGCTGCTGGCTAGCCAGATGGCAAGACAAGTGTGCCTCTTCAGCGCCATGGAGTAGTGTCTAACCCTGCCGCGGCACAGTCTCCAGGCATTTCCCTCTTTCTTTCTTTTTTTTTATCATCCTTTTATTGTTTAGCGGCACAGCGGATGGCGATCGTCATCCTCTTTTCTTTTGTTATCATGACCATAGGATATGGAATCGGGGCATCGGGCAGTTCAACGAACTTGACATCATCGGCATGGATACCAGGCGTTCTTAATGTTTTCTTTTTATTTCCCTTTGTTTTGAGTTGACTCTCTGCTCAGAATGAGGCAGATGATGGGCGGTTCTTCCCCATGAAACAGTCACGCACAGGCGGACGAGCGGACGAGCGGATCGAGGGACCACATATTTTTTTATCTTAATGGTGCACCAGGCTGTCTAGCAGGAAGGATCTGGTGGCTTCTGGTTTCGTTTCGTCATTGTTTTTTTATTCTTGTTTCAAGAGTATTATTCCCCTTGTTTCACCGCCGGCGCGAAAAAGCGCGGCGAAGCACGTATCTTGTCCACGACATATCCACCCTGCATAATCTAAATGGCAAAGGACTACAGTCCCATCCTCATGACCCATCTGATGCATCCCTCTTCATTAAACCCCTCCTCCTACGCAACGGTGACATGTACACAAAAAAGAACCCCCATGTAACCCTCCACAGCGCCTCAACCCCTCAACACCAGAAAAAATAGACCACACGCTCGTCCTGCCTCCTCACTCTCCAACCGCCACCCACGCACTCAACGGATCCGCCCAAATCTCCCACCTCTCAAACCTCCCCTCATCGTCAAACCCACTAAACCGATACGCAAACTCCTCATCCCACCCCTTCCCCGTCTTGGTACTCGTGAACCGCCCCCTTCCCACCACATGCACCACGCCCCTCAACCCCTCTTTCCCCTCACCACCATCAACCACCGCATCGCAATCCACCACGAACCCCTCGGGCCCCGGGAACGCATCCTCTTTCAACTCCATGGTCAACGTGTCGTTCAGCAACGAGAAGTACTCGAGGCAGGATGAGTGGCCCGTGAAGCGTGTACCGAGGAAGGGGAGGCGCGCGGTTGCGAAGGATGGGCCGTGTTCGTGGATTGTGGGGTTGTTGGGTGTGAAGAATCGCGTTAGGAGGGTTGAGGGTGGTGGGGGGGTTATTAGGGCGTGGCAGAAGGATTGGGTGTGTGTGCGGAGGCGGGAGGGGCGGGATTGGGGGGTGGGCATTGTTTGTCGTTGTATTTTTCGTGTGGGAGGGGGAGTAGGGGGAGGTGGTGGTGGTGGTAGTTGTTAGACTGTTGGGATAGGATTGAATTGGAGCGTTTGGTTTTGCGTGTTTTGCGTATCGTATCCGTGTAGGTGTAGCTGAAAGGTTTTTTGTTTTGTGTTGGAAGTTATGGGAGAAACATTGGTTAACTAGTTACTTTACCTGATTTATTGACGTGTAAACAAATAACATGCATCATCGCGATGTAATCTACGTCACACACTAGCACATTTGCACTCTCTTTCCGATGTCTGACACCAGCAACTCCATTCATTCAGCATTCGCCTTGGCATATATGCAGTTGGACAGAGGAATATTCACCCAAATTTTTGGGGATTCTTCTTCTAAGTAACAAATACTGTCCGCCTTTGTTACTTGCCAATTTTGGACTCCTTTTTTTTTCTCGTGTCAAGGTGGAAAGGAAGTCCTTATAAAGAGCGCCGAAACCGAGTTGGACAAAATCTCATTTACTCTTGATTACTTCGATATACATTTTTTTTTGGCGACTTGTTCAGTTAATCAAAGGATTAGGAATGTAGGTAGTGTGATTTTTAAGGGTGTATGTGACATGTTATGGGGGCCGAATTAAATTAATCTGGGTTTCTTTGCGGTTATGGAGGATAGAAAGAAGCATCTGATAAGTGGAAAGATAACATATATGTATGCAGATTATCTGATCGTATTTGGAGTGATTAGATGATGGTTGGGTGGTGAGGTGGGGTTTTGGTAAGCAAATCGTTCCTCTCCGAAACTCCGATCCCACTCCGATGCAAGCCAACTTGTTCACCATAATCGTCGTGGATACCTAGGAACGCACATAGGAACGCATAACATACCTTATTGATGTGAATAGCTTCCTCATCTAGCGAGTGTATTACTTTCTTCCGATCTTTTTTGTTTCTAAATTCCGCGTCTATTCCACCGCTCCGAGTCTCTACTTCTTCTTTTTGTGGAGACCCTATCCTCCTCTTAGCATCAATTCGACCATTCGGAAACACCATTTGATTGGCCTCCCCGAAGAACTCCGAAAACGACGTCGACTGTGCGATGAAGGGACCATCAAGATCAATGGGTCGTTGGGCCTAGGTTCCACCACCCCGTATTAGCAATTCTTAGTTTCCTCGTGTCAAAGCATGAATTCAACGAATTCCAGCTTACAAAGAAGAGAAATTATCACTATTCGAGGGCAACACTCACATACAAAGCCTGACTCAGTATCATGAAATGTTTACGAGGAGTGTTGGGCAGAAGGAGGTGCAGTTAGCCAAAAGCGCTACACTCGCTAAGCTCGCTACCACCGCTAATGTACCTGCTACGAGTCGGTATGGAGCTCAACTTGACTCGAGAAGCAACAATCCTCGCCGAATCTGTAGAACTGTACCGGAACACGAGTAAACCTACCCGGGCATAGCTCCCTCTAGGTACGGGAACTAATGACATGGGGTTTCTCCTTCCGTGGAGCAAGCAGTATATATAGATGGCCAGTATCGTCATTTCCCAACCATCAATCTCTCCAACTACAACACTCCACTTGCAATCTATACGCACACACTCCACAAACCCACCTACAATCATACACCCAATCACAACTCACATAAACCCTACCCAACAATCAACAATGTCCAAACCCGCAACAGTCAGTGTCATCTACCCCCGCAAGGACGGCGCAACCTTCGACCTCGACTACTACCTCGCCACGCACATGCCGCTGGTGGAGAAACACTGGAACCCCGTCGGCCTCAAGGGCTACAAGATCACACAATACAGCGAGGGACCCCACACCATCATGTGCACTCTGGACTGGGAAAGCCTCGACGCTTTCCAAAGCGCGAGCAAGCTTGAGTCTTCGGCGATCGTCATGGGCGATATCAAAAACTTCTCCAATGAGCAACCGCTTGTTGTTACGGGTGAGGTGGTGGGGACGAACTAGGCGGGGAAGCCTTGGAGGTGATTGGGATGGGGGTTACACAGGTGTGATGTAGATGAGGATGCATGGGCTTGGTGGTGAGGGGTAGCCAGCTAAATTCTCTCTTGGACGGAAAATGGTGGCCCCACTGTTGAAGAACGTCATCCCGCTAAAGTGTAAAGATTAATATGTATGAATTTATGTATGGGTGTGGGTTTCTGAGATATCACACGATGACATGAATAGAAGTACCTTTGAACTATTGTGTGGGGTTCACCTAGAAAAGAGTCCAAAATTGAGTGACGAAAAAAGGGTGGGCGGCCTTGGATACGAGAATAATCGGATAAATGTACATCTTGAGTATATCCGTGGGCCATCTAAAGCAATTTGTTTTTTTCTTATAATGGAGGCGACCGACTGACTTGCTGTAGCACAGGTGAACTACACAATAAAATAAGCTAGTGAGTGATCACAATGACATACTGAACCGTACGAGACGTTTACCTAGTTCATGTAACTCGCCCCCATCTCATCTACGAACCAGGCGCGGGGTTCCTTGTGGGACAGATACAGGTCGATTATGTGAGAGGGCTCGTACGAGATGGTTACTGACGAAACATCATCGAAACTCTCCTCCTTCAAAATACTTGCCATCTCCAGCGCCAACGTGGGAGAAAGCTATGGCACGCTAGGATAGACGAATGGTCCAATATCAAAACGATGATCAAAGAAATGTTTCACCTTCCCCCACGCAGCGGAACGGGCCGCAAGATCTTTCAACCCATTGATATGAACAGGGAACTTGATCGTCGCTGGCCTACTGCGAATCTAACAGAGCTTTACAAAATAAGGCGTCTTTTCTACTCACCAGCGCCCTCCTGTCATGACCAGTTAGGCCTGATTTTTGTAAGACGCGGCGCAGCACCTCACCGCCACAATAAGAGAACATAAAAGCTCACTGTTCGCACACATCTCTGTCAGACGACACATCTCTACTACTCAAGTTTTTCTCAATTCTCAAGAATGTCTCTAACCGCCGAAGAAATAAAGGCAATCCGCGACCTAAAACCGCTCATAATATGTATGGGACCCTCCTCTGTTCTCAACCCAACAAAGTACGCACTAACTCGGATATAGCTGATGCGCAAGCCGCATACGCGCCAACGGATAGACACTACCTCCATTTCGACATAACCACATCCTCGCGCGTTCACGCATCGGATGGGAAATCACTTCCGCGATTCGTGGCGCAAGTCATTGCTTATAATCATGAGACTCGTGCGTTACGACCGTTTGCCTCGTGGACGCTGGCATCCAGGGGTGAGGAGAGTGGCAACATTCTGGGAGCTTATTTGAACTTGTGGAATCGGGTACAGACGGACATGGGATCCATTGTTGGTAAGTTCTTTGTTTTTTGTTGGGGTTCGGGTGAGAGATGGGTTGAACGTATTGAATTTCAAAGTGCTGAACGGGATACAGATAATATGAAGGTACAAGGGGGGTTCAAGGGGAAATAGACACAGCTCTTTCCAAACATACCAATCATAAAGAGAAGCTTATTAATTTAGCATGGGGCTAGCAGCAAAGAAGCCTTGTTCGAGGAGAGAAGTGAGAATGATAGCATAGAAGCTCTTCATCTTGATTCGAAGTTTGAGTTATGGGTAGTAACAAGAAGCGAGTGAATGAGCTGGGTAGTAAATGGAAAGCGAGGGAGTTGATCACACTGATGAAATTGAATTTGATCCTCACAGAGTATCGCTACCCTGGGTATCGACACAGGTAGGGGTAACACTTGGTAACGTCCTTGGCTAGGATGGGTTGGTCACACTTATATGGACAGAATAATGATAAGTTGTTTGAGTGAATTGGTACCCTTCCATGTCATTACTGTCACGTGACTCTATTTAAATATATATACTACACTGTTACCTGTGTGCCCGTCCTGGCTGAGGACGTTACTAAGTGTTACCCCTACCTGTGTCGATACCTAGGGTAGCAATACTCTGTGAGGATTAGATTCAATTTCATACCACACTGTTAATAGTACTGCACATTGTTAATGAAAAGACCTTCTGCTTCGCCAGAATTTATCGTATTCGTGTTCATGATCAGCACTTTCCGTTATCGTAGCATCGATCAGCATTGCCTGCATTTGTCTCTTCCAACATAAGAATAGCTAGTAGCATTAAGGGTTGACGTAAAACTATAATCTACAACGAAATATGTCCACATGAAACAATTGATCAAACGGAATGGTATTTGCAATTGCTATATATGGGGATGTCTCTCTTCCTAAGTCTGCGAATTGGATCAATAGTCGAGGTTAACTACGTTACAGAGATTCCCGTTATCTAGTTTTCCCGTCTTCTGTTTGCGTTTGGCGAATGAGATCTGAGACATCTTTCTCCGTCCAGGGCTTTAGACCTAGAAGCTCACTATCATCCTCGTCAGATGCCCAAGGAAATCCACAATCTCCACCCATAACGGCGCGCTTGACCAGGGAGTAGATATCGTCCAGGTTGGCCGTGCCTTCCTTCAATTTCCTAGCCGCCTCCGTTGCCACCGCATGCGTATCCAGTTCCGTTACTTTCCAGCCTTCTGTCCCGACAACCTCCGCGGCTAATTCGAAAAGTCGTTTTTGGGAGATATTAATGTCCTTCACCCTAACCTCTGTCTTCCCCTTTGCCTTTCCTTGCAGCAAAGCAGTAATGATTTTGCCTATGCTCGGCATGGACGTCATTGATAGAGGAACATTTCCGCCATCCCACAGTTGAACACTCTTGTTCTTCACATCGATCACGAAACCGTCCATTCCCCAATCGAGCCACAACCCCGTGAACACAAGTGCGTAATCCATCTTTCCTTCACCCTTCAAGGCCACCAGACGCTCCTGGAAGCGGACTTTTTCCGCATAAATGGGGTACTCTTGGTTGAGGCGGGGGTTGTTGCTAGCAAGGCCAAATTCAGATGGGATGAAGAATTTAATCTTGGCAGACACTGCGGCCTCAAGGACTGCATATTGCGTGTCAAGTGACTGGGTTGCGACCGCAGAGACAACAGCCTCTGTACCAGCCAAAGCCGAGACAATGGATTCGTGGGACGAGTAGTCAACCTCTCTAATGACGACATTAGAGGGGTACTTCTCAGTAACTTTGCTGGCAGAGCGAGTCAAGACAACGATGGAGTCGAAAGCTGGTTGTGCTGCGCAGAGAGCGTCAACGATACAGGATCCCACGTTGCCTGTAGCCTAATTCGATTAACTTGTTGTCTGTAGAAGTGGACTGAGAAACTCACCCCGACGACTGCTACGGATGAAAAGGGCTGTGCCATTGTGCTGGAACAAAAGTATATTGTAAGGCTAGAAGATGGATAGAAGCTGCGTACACTGAATAGGTTGAATGAAAAGCACTTTGGTGTTTATCTGATGCATGCTGGATCTTTTATAATAAATACAGCATACTAGAAACTTCGTTTGCTCGTAACTGTAGTATGTTATCAGTTCGGAACTCCGTATTTGTCAGGATAAATATCAGTTCGGAACCTTCATTATTAGTAATTATAGATTTTTGCATTCGCAATGATAAATGCAAATCATTGATTCTATCACAGAGAACTATGTAGAAAACAGATATCTTTCTTCTTGTCTAATTGGTTGTTCTGTTCGATCGATTGTTGCCGTAAGCGTGGGACCACCATTTGATTCACGGCTTACTTGCCGATACTGCATCTTCACTCTCCAGTCAACCAATAAACTACTGTGCTCACACAACCTGCTCGTAAAGGTGGCGGAAACTACAAGCTGCATTCAGAGATCAGTGGGTAGGCAGGCTCGCTGATAATTCGGGTTTATAATCGGATTCGTATTTCGCATTTAGAGCCTTCGTTCAAGAAGTGGTAGATGTTGATTGAGGTCAACAAAATAGAGAAAGCAGCCGGCTTGGGGCCAAGGATTACAAATGCAGCACCGTTTACTCCAAATATTGACTATATACAGTCGTTATTCATGTAGATCCACGATTTGCGCATCGGTTTTTAGCCGGACTTATTACCTGCTTCAACTAGGACTTATTACCTATTTCAACTTCGACTTCCTCAAGTTTTCGAAAAAGATACTTAAGTCCGTTCGTATATCATAGAATATAGCACACGAACATAGGCTAGTCATTATATCCAGGTGATAAGCATGACTTTGAAGGGCGGTTTAATGTAAGAGGAGAATATTCGCGAAGTCACTAGAGTTCAAGAGTGGTGACAGTTTTCACATTGTCAGAACAATGCTGTACACAAGTTGTTTGTCAAGGCTGACCGCAGAGCGTCTATGAAATTTCTGCAAGAACACTGAGCAAGATCTTGTTATCAATCCGACAACCCTCAGTGGGCACAGCACCAAATCTGTATCCCGCACGAAGTTTGAAGTCCAAGTCCGCTGCGCTGTAACCCTTAGAATTGTTCTTCAGTACGAGCGAAAAGGCCCAGGAGCACAGGCTCGTCGTCTCTGAGACATTTTCTAAAGTAACAGTATTTCTGAATGCTTCCATCATGAGAGTGTCCACGTCTATCTGCTCCAAGCTCGCGGATGGGATTTCCTGTGGCAACAATTCCGGGACAGAGGCTGAAAACGAGGCGAAATCGAGGAAGTCCCACTGCGGACTTGCATCTTTCGGGGTAGAATCCTGACACGTGGGTTTGGGGGCTGTATCACTGGAATCCAAAGAGCCGGACGTATTTTGTGCTTGCTCTTCGTGATTTATCATTTGTGTCATATCAGGCTGGACGAGTCAGAAACTTGGTAGCAATCCAAAGAGCGTCCAATCCACAAACCTGTAAAATGTCCAGCGACACCGAAGGTGACGCACAAATGCCCGCTTGGGAACAGTCTTGATTACGCAGCGAAGAAATGGTTGATAAATTTGGAGCGACTTGCTTCGCATTACAGTACGCTTCAAGAAAGTCATCACGTAGCCCCAGCGAATTTAAGAGTTGTTTGAGTGACTTGTTTTCTGCAGAAAGCATCTCAAGCTTGTCATTGGCTTCTGATTCTGCGCTGACACTTTCGTATTGACGGATCTTGTTTTCAAGGCTTGCGATATATTCTTTCTGTCGTGCGCGGCAGCGCCTTTGATTATTTCGGACACGTTCCAGGTCCGCAGCCTACTCTTTACGTTCAGCGGATGAACAGAAGCTGAGGTTAGGACTATATAAGCTCATACCTTTCCTTTCGAGCTCGTTTTGTTCCTGTTTGCCATTTCGCTATCAGAGGTGATGTTCGCGAACAGTCTAAAGGCCTTGACGGTGCAGATATTATACGTATTTCTTTACCCAAAATCAGGCAAAAAGAGTTTACAGGGCTATGTGCAAGCAAATTAAGATTCCTTAGTTGTTTGGGTAATGAACTATGTTGACAGAAGATGTCGGTGTATCAATGTCGAGTGTGACGCCTGTTCTTGTCAGCCGAGGGAGGTGCCAAGGCCGATCAGCTTCCAGATAGCGCACTTCGCCCCTCCGTCCATCACTCAATTCCATTGTAGCAAGACAAGTCCGTACAAATTACGCACATGCATTATCCACCATACCGGCAGATGTCCATGAATCAGACCCCCTTATCTTAAAAAAAGCATCATTAAAAATATCGCCATATTGCAAACCGTGGGCGAGGGAGAGGATCATTGTGAATTGACAGTTGTCTAAAGATTTCAATTATTAGACATTTGAAGCCAGCCAGGCCTGGACTGATCACGAAGCCCTAGTGAGCCCCTTTCTTTTCCTTTGATCCTCGCACACATCGTAATATGCATATCTTCACACAATCGTGCTGTACAGAAGATAGCCCAGCTCAAGATACACCGTTAGAATAGCTGTGGCCATAGCTTCACTACCGTATGATGCTAGAACATGGCGGGAGACTGCGATCATGCATGTGGTCTCTATCGGTTCTACAAGTTATAGTCTTGATCAACTCGCGCAATTGTGGAGGCCCCAGCCCTGAGATCGACAACCAGACCCGGAGCATTATGTCGCAATTCTAATTGTGTTACCTATTGGCTCGCATCGTGTGCGTCACGATAATCATCTTGTTCCTGGTGATTTGTTTTTCACTCTGCGGAGTTGAAAGATGAATCCGCTTGCGACTACGTATGAGATACCGGCGAATATTTGCGTATAAAGATACTCTCTATCCGAGAGAGGCCGACGTAATTTTAAAGCAATGCCCTCAGAAACTAGGTTATATCATTAGTTTGAGCCGCGACGAACAAGCCACGGAAAGACGAAAACCAACCTGTTGCTGGGATTATCACTGCTGCCCAGGATAGAGATAACAGTGACTGCAGGTTCTTAAGCCCAGCAACCTCGACGCAAAGAGGACCAATAGTCTGTTGCATGACAGTATTAGCGCGATTGTAGACTTGTTGCGGGTATGGTATAAGGGATGAGCCTTGTAACTAACCATCCAGAAAACACCGACGATAGCCCCACAAAGGATAGCAAAGAATACAGTGAGTCCGAAAGAGGTAGCAGGAAGCCAGAAACCAAAACACGAAAGACCGCAGAGCAGGGTCAGAACGCCTGCTGTGTCGATTCGGCTCCATCGATCGCTGAATATGCCAATAATTGGACGTCCTACAGCGGTGCCCACATTTAACAAGCCGATTATGTCCGTGGCCTGGGCTCGAGTAAGACCTATGGACAAGGCGAAATCCGCTAACGAAAAGAGAAGAACAATGTACCCTAACATGCTAATGAAAGCCCAGGCAAGCAGCAGAAGCACATCGTACCGTCGAAGTAGTTTGGTATCAAGACCAAGCTGATATGGCTGAATGGCGCTATTCCTGTCCCGTATGACTGCAATTGCAGCAAGGTTAGCAGCGAGGGCGATCATCCCGGTAATGCGCAAAGCCCAACTGATATTGAAACGGACGATTATGGCTTCAGTCCCCCAAGCAAAGGCCGCACCGCCAACACCAGAGCCTGCGGCACTGATCCCATTAGCGAGGCTACGCCTTCGCACAAACCATTGCGATAGGATAGGAAGGCTAGGAATATATAAGCAGCCGATGCCGCAGCCGATGAGAACGCCTTGAGAAATGTGCAATTGCCATATGCGTGTCGCGAACGAAGCTGCGATAAACCCCCCACTTTCGAGCACCACACCTGCAATCATTACCCTATGAATTCCGAATCTTCGAGTAATGACCGTGACAAAGGGCGCGATGAACATGGCTATCGAAAAGTTGAAGCCTCCCACGAAAGCATAGTCCCATGTAGATGCTTCTGGGAAAACGTTACCGGCTAGGTAATGGGAAAGGTAGATACCGTATGCCTAAAATTGACCAGTTATCAGTGGGAGCGTTCATCTTCACGTGTAGCTGATGGCACCTATCCATCTTCACTAGCGTCTACGTACCGAGACCGTACCCCAGGTAAAACAGTTAATCGTGAAGCATGCAGCAACACAGATCCAGCCATACCCACCATCTTGGGTATTTTCATCACTCCTTCCATCGTTGTCTCCATTATCGAACTCGTTTCTCCTCGCAGCTGCATCCTCGGCCGGCGTAGCCATCATATACGTGTAATTCGAATTTTGATATATACGGGAAAGCAGAGTTGTGCGCTATTGCGAGGCCGAAGAGCAGCGAGATGATTAGCTACGGTATGTCACTAGCATGGCTGCAGTATGTCACTTCCGGGGATAGTCCATGGTACCCCATGAGTTCGCGAACATCAAGACTGGACCCTGTGGGGTGGCTAGCGCGAAAAGTACCGACTCAACGTGCAAATACCCTGTACTTCGTATAAAGGTCTCGTAGCTTTACTCGATGACTGTGGCTCGCTAGAATTCCATTTCCCACCTATTCCCGGAGGGGGGATTCCTTTCAGGTAGGTCACCGTTCCCACTGCTCTTCAACAGAATAGATTGGATCATCAGCTACTCTTGATATTAGACAACTCCTGTTTCTCTATCTATAGTCTATTGTTCTACTCTAAGTGCTACAATATATACTGATAAGATGTTAGTCAAGACGGCTGGTAAGCAGACTCATCTCGCCCTTCACATATCTTTAGAAGCTACCGCTTGATTCGCATTCAACAATGCCGCTTTCTCCTCTTTAATTCTCCTTTCTTCCCGCTCGCTGTATCGATCACCGAAAAGATCGAAGTGTGGCCTCATTACGATTGTATACTTGACAAATTCCTCCATACAATCAACGAGTCTATCTCTGTTCCCGCTTGGCATTAGTCGGCTGCCCCCTTCACTCTCATCCTCGGCTGTGAACTGTGTATATGCCATTGGGATCGAGCTTTGATTTGGAATAACAAACATGCGCATCCATCGTCCGAGGATACGGAGCGAGTTCACCGTGTTGAACGATTGAGAGCCGCCGCAGACTTGCGCAATCGCCAACGTGCGCCCTTGAGTTGGACGAACAGAGCCGGTTGAGAGAGGTACCCAGTCGATCTGGTTCTTGAATACTGCAGTCTACAAAAAACCAACACGTTAGCTGGAGGCGAAGGTACATGGGCGATTATTCCGGAAAACACTGACAAGGTTCCCATGCTGTTCCGGGCTGATCCAGACATGGCCATCACTCCATTTGCTCAGATCTCGTAGCTCCTGCACTTTGGGGTGCGAGTGTTGAACGTCGTCTTTTACCGGTAGCCCCGTGGGATCGTACACGCGGACATCGCAGCCCAGCCGGAAGAGTATTCGACTAGCCTCAAATGCTAACAGTCGCGAGTAGGATCTATACGCTATCAGGATTTCATACGTCAGATGACCAGCCGTCTGGCGAACAGAATCTTTACCGCTTCCTCATACTGCCATATAAGACAAGAACCTTCAATCTTTCACCACCGCTCTTCAAAATTTGTGAGTCCACCATCTTCAACGCAGTGCTAAGCTCAAGCCGTGCAATCCAGTCTTGCTCCGAGTGTGTTTTCTCGAGCAAGAATGGGCGGTACGTTTGTCTCACAAGCGGATCATCTTCCTCAGCAGGGATTGCAAAAGAAACATTGCGATATGCAGGATCAATTGCGACTTCAGATAGTACTCGCGCAGCGGCGGTATTGTTTAGATCTCCATTCGTCGTGGAACTCATCATGCGCGAAATTGGTCGGTAAAGATTGAATTTGGGGCTATTGCGGATACCCTCCCGGAAAAGCAAACGACAGATGACCATAAATATACAATGAACGAGAAGTGACGAGGTCGTAGTGGTTCGTTTTGAAATTATGTCTTTTGAGGCTGAAATAGTACATGCTTCTAAAATGTTTGTTCCGGGGGTATGGGAACGTCACTACTAAGCTAGCGGTATGTCACTGGCCGTGTGCTATTCGCTGGAAGATTTTGATGGTTCCTGCGCCTTTAGCGGCGGCGAATCATCGGAACGCAGCCTTGCGGGTTTCTTGAGTTGATATTGATCATCAGCTATTCTGACTGCATAAATATTTACGACAACCATAAACCCCATGTAGCATTGTCGGTTCAGTGGGTAATGCTAGATGGGTGAGAGTTCATATCATGATGAGCAGACAACTCTTCTACCTAACACATTGAAAATTTCACTCAGGAAAATGGGAAAGCCTCCAGTGCTACCTAGAAACTTTAAACTTGTTTTCTGGAGTTTTTGGGGTGTTTGGAGTAGCTAATCAATATTGCACTATTAAACTTTTCACTGTCCTGTGAGGGTGTGGAGATGGTTGGAGCATGATTTCACACCTTTTCCAATCATCAAATGCACACAGGTTCGGGGAGTGAGCCATCAGATCAAATAGTAAACAGTGGGCAGGCAAAGGCGGTACTCATAGGATACAGATCGTAGGGTGGATACTAGTACTAAGGTGAGGTTTCCCATTTGAGTTCACATAGAAATTAGCTACCCGAGCCCATGTAGCCAAAATGGTGTATATCCGTCAATGTAACTATTAGGTCAAATTTCCCATAGTTATTCTTTTGATAAAAGACTTTTTGACTACGTTGTGCCTTATTCGTTTACTGTTTAGACGGTAGTGTACTTCCATATCACTCACTACACGACTTGAGTGAGACAAGATGAGATTATGTATGGCTGTTAACGCTCTTTCACTTTTCAGATGAGATGAAACTGACGACGAAGTCTCAAATGAAAAACAACAGTTTTTAGGTGAGAGATTGGGGACAGCAAGCTTTAGACGCGTCTATATAAGGCATGCCTCTTGACTGGTTACTTCTTTTCTTCTACACTCAACCCTCTACACCGTACCCTGCGCACCCCGGTGCCCATCTGAGATTTTTCATCCTCTCCCTCTAGTCTTGTCACTTGAAGACATCATTCCAAACTTCCAAATTCTATTCTCCACCATCAGATCATCTCCGCCCCTGCTTCACACAATTCTCGCACCATGGATACCTTCCATCATTCATCAGACTCATCCACCAGGAGCACATCTCCTTCCGATACCAAGGACTCATCCAGTGATGATGGTATTGATACGTCTCCTAGCGAGGCTAACACGGCCGAGACAGCGGCAAGTCCAACAAGAGGTGCTGGAGAAACTAATCCCATCAACAATACGCAGCAGGGAAGCACCATTGGAAAGAAGAAAAAGAAGCAGAGTATATTTGAATGTGAGTATAGGCTTATGGCTTATTGCTTGCTGCGCTGACGCAAGATTCTAGTTACACCTCTCCCTTCGGTGGAAGAGATTATCAACGTTATACCAGAAGAAGGAATTGCACTGAGGGATCTCGTAGACAAGTTTGCAGAAAAACTGGATGGCACCAACGTCGAAATCTTTGGAAATATCATCGACAGCTTGGATGGAAATACCAACTGGGTGAAGCGGCCTGATAATCCCCCTTCCCAACAATTTGTCGACGAGATGATTACTGCGGCGCGAACACCAACAGACAAGACGAAGAAAGCCGTGATTCAAGATCCCATAGTCATGTACGCTACTCTATCGCGAGACGTGACATAGCTCGAGCTAACAGAGATTAGTACTTACGGAGAACTGAGCGAATACATTCGAAGTCGGATGAAGATCAGGCCCGAATATTTCTACCGTGTATTTTATGAGGACTCCGCGACGTTGTGCGCCTTCACTCCCATCGAAAATCATACGAGAAACTCGCAGAAGCCTGGCGCCAAGCTGCACCCCGACAATGCTTTCCAATCAATTGGAAGGTTTGCTCCCGAAAGTCACATGAGCAGGGACCGTATCGAGAGACACACGGTATGGAATCAGAAGTATCCTCCAACCGTGTACATCTCGGTTTTTAATAACATTGGTCAGTCAAGGAAATAGCCTTGATGTGAACGTTAATAGAGCTAACTAGTGTGTCTAGACGATGCGACAAGACGATGCGAATTTCTATACAACATCAGCATGAGAACCGCTCGGAGAGTATCCATGGCAAAGATAGACGCGCGTGACCTTGTACCCATCACATTTCGAGGAAGACAGGAGGGGCAATTTATTAACGCCCAAGACGTAGCGGTGCCAGCCTGGGTAGCCAAGGAGGCATTGGACAAATATGGCGACGATTCGACAAAGACAATTACCCTGAACGCCCTCAAAGATTCTGGAACAGAAGTGTATTATCCAATAGTCGAAATCCGGATGTGCAACTTGAAAGTACCAGCCTCGAGAGCCCACACATATGAGTGGTTAGCAGGGGGCTTCATACGCAAGTCAAGAATCCTCGACATATGGCCCTACGACGGGAAGGAAATACATAGTGTGAAGGAAGGAAGACCCGTGACGAGCCTGCACAGCCGAGCGAAGTGGTTGTGGAACGAAACTACCTGGACGTGGCAACGACCAAACGACAAGAAGAGACAAGTTTCTGGAGAGGAAGTGGTTAATACGGTTCGGAAAAAGCTCCGCAGTTCCCGAGAGGAAAGTCCAATGACCAACATGGATGAAGATGAGGAAGATTACGTGCTGGTGGAGAAAGAGTCCGAGAGCGACAAAAGTAAACCGGGTGAAGGGGAAGAGTATGAACACGAGGAGGAAGAGTTCTCCGAAGAATTCCTCCGCAAAATTGAGGGTATGAGCAGAAAAGAATTGCTCGGTGCCGTGCGCAGAGGCATCGAAGCCTCAGAAGCAGATGTGAACAAGTAACGGCTTAACTGCACGATGCAGGATGCATCCTCCTCACTTCCAGTTTGCGAAACTCGTCATCAGACAATGATAAATGCGTTCAAGTCTGATGAATCTTGGTTTATTTCTTTGCTCCATCTGGCATATCAAGCAGAGATAACAGCTCATAACGGTGAGCATTTCGATATCAATATGGGGTTATTTTGGGTATACGGGAAGCTGGGTGGAGGATATGGGTCCTATTTCCTTGGTCTTTTCTGTTCCTGGTCTCTATTTTATCTCCAAAAGTGCTTCAGTTTATGCTTTGGTGGATTCATCACCCTCACACATCTCGATCATACTCAAACAGAGCGCAGGGAAATGGTTATGGACTGGTAGCATACGGGGAAGTCTTTTACATTTGTATTTGCATTTCAATCAATCAGCATTATTGATGTCATGTTCCCGTATTCCACCGTGTCTTAAGATAAGAACTTGCTGGCCATGTTCAACAAACCTCCAGCACCTCCACTTCCAGTGTGTCCGCCTCCGCTTCCCCCCTTCAAATACAGCTTCAACGCCATCTGAGCGGCCTGCGCAACCGCATCTTGCTTCGTAGCTTGCGGGTGCTGTCATACACGTCAGTAAGTTCTGAGCAATATCCCAGTGAGAAACATGAGGAGAAAATGGCACTAACCGTCTTGCCCTGACTACTTTGCTGGTCAAAAAGTTGTGCAGCCTGCGCCATAGCCAGCCCGATGAATTTGTTCTGTCCACCCTTTCCATCATCCTCTTTACCGCCTGTGAACATCTTGAGAGCCTGCATGGCGGCTGCGGAACCCACATTCTGTGAGCTAGCCTGTCCCTGACTTTGTCCATTACCGTACAAGTTCTGATGTTGCTTCACGGCGTCATCTTCATCAACGTCCTCATTTTGAAGCTTGCTCTTGTTACCAGACAGAAGACCGAGAGCAGTACTGAAGAGATTGGAATCGCCGGAGTCGCCGGCGTGCGAAGAGGCGTGCTGAGCGGCTTCAGAGTATTCGTCTGATGAGCCGCCGTAACCACCACCATGTGAAGAATGTTGCTGGCCTCCTGACCCGCCGTACCCACCACCACCCTGACCGCCGTAACCTTCGGACGGACGATCGCTATATTCATTGCTTCCATAGCCCGAGGAGTGTTGCTGACCTCCCGAGCTGCCGTATTCCCCTTGCCCTCCGCTTGGACGCTGTCCGTAGCTTGAGGTATTCTCATTACCACTGCCCCCATACCCTCCTCCACTGTTCCCTCCATATCCACCCGACGGGCGGTCGTTGTCATCGCCCCCTCCATGCCCACCAGACGGACGTTCATTGTAACCGCCTCCTCCGTATCCTCCAGAGGGGCGTTCATTGTATTCGTTCCCGCCATGACGTCGCCCTTCCCCGTACCCTTCATTCCCTCCTCCATAGCCCCCCGATGGGCGATCGTTGTACGCGCCGCCACTTCCCCCTCCAGAGCTGTAACGGTCATCTCTGTCATCCCGGCCGTATCCGCCTCCTCCTTCGTGACGGCGTCCGCCGTGCTCCTCACGACCGCCTCCATAGCTGTCTTCACGTCGCTCGTCGCGACCGTAGCCCCCGCCGCCGCCACCACTGCCTTGGTTGTAGAAATCGTTGGAAGCCATCTTGTGCACAATGTATCAAGGGAACTGATAGTGATGTTAGTCTGAACATTTCATTCAAGCATTATGGCTAAGCATTTCCAAATTGGATCAGCATCATCGCAGATCCGTGAAGCTTGGTGTTCAAGCTCCGAGAGCTTGTAGCTTCAACTCACGTCCGAATAGGAGCAAGAAAACGAATGCACTCACAGCTTTAAAGATAAGATCACTTTGTCGCAAAATGGAATTGAATGTGGATTGAAGGAAATCTCGAAGAAGGATTTGATTGAGAAGAAAAGGAGATGGTGCCTGGCAGAAGCAATCGGAGCTACTCGGTGCCCCTCTTTGCATGACGTATTCCCAGTGGTACCGTGGAGCTACCATGCAGTTGCATAATTGTGGATCCCTGTCAGGTTAATGGTTATTTACGATGTGGCGGGTCGTAAGTGAATCAAGTTTGTAAACGTGTACGAGAAAGACACAATCATTTGTTGGATTGTTAACGTCAGGATGAGATTGTGGCGTCGTCCTACAAGCGAAAGACTTTCCTTAGCTATCTTGCAATTATCGGCTACCCTTTGCATGCATGTATTGCTCAATGCTTTTCATAACATCAGTCGGCAGGAGTTGTCTCAAATTGGTATGGACGACGTCCTTGCATTGTGGTGTTATCCCCTTTAGGGTGCAGTGTAGATGGTGGTGCATGAACTCCACCTTCAGAAATAGAGGGATCATGCAGTGGAGAACGCCAGACGTAGTTGTATAGCCCTGGAACAACCATGGAGTTATTCTATACACCGAAAAACAAGATGAACAAGTAGACGTAAATTTAACTTCAAAGAAATGATGTAGGGTACAGTATGTACAGCTCTGCCAACTTTATCTTGCTGGTAAGTTGCTTATCCGGGTCTTTCCCACTCTATCACCTTCACAGCCTCTTCCCAAACACATAGTATACGTTAATACAACCATTTCTTCGGAAAACTATCTGTCTACCTCTCCGAACACAAGATCCATAGTACCGATAATGGCGACCACATCGGCCAGCAAGTGTCCTCTTGATACCTGGTCGATACAAGCCAAGTGTGCGAATCCGGGAGCTCTAATGTGGCATCGGTACGGCCTCTCACTACCATCAGAGACTATGAAGACACCCATCTCGCCTTTGGGAGCCTCAATAGCGGTGTAAGTCTCGCCTGGCGGAACGCTGTAACCCTTGCTGAAAAGCAAGAAGTGGTGGATAAGAGCCTCCATGTTCTCCTTCATGGCAGCACGCGGAGGTGGGGCGATCTTGTAGTCCTCAACCTTGACGGGGCCGGCAGGCATCTGGTCAAGACACTGATGGATGATACGAAGGGACTGACGAAACTCTTCCATACGGCAGAGATAACGATCGTAGCAGTCTCCATTGGTGCCGACGGGAACATCAAATTCGACCAGGTCATATGCGTCGTAGGGCTGAGATTTACGGACATCCCACGGCACACCGGAACCTCGAAGCATAGGGCCACTGAAAGAATAATTGATTGCGTCGGCAGCAGAGACAACACCTACACCCTTGGTACGGCTAATCCAGATTCGGTTGTCCGTCAACATCTCCTCGGTCTCATCGATACGGTCACCAAACTGAGTAGCCCATTGGTAGATGTCATCCAAAAGGCCCATGGGGAGGTCCTGAGACACGCCACCTGGGCGTACGTAGGCCGCATGCAGACGGGCACCAGAGACACGTTCATAGAATTCCTGAAATCATTAATATAATTTACTCGGTTATTCTCCGGTGAATGGAAAACTCACCATGAGTTTCTCACGCTCCTCGAAAGCCCAGAGGAAAGGCGTCAAAGCACCAACATCCATAGCGTGGGTAGTGACAGACATAATATGGTTCTTGATACGAGTGATTTCACCAAACAAGGTCCTAATGTACTTTGCTCTTATCGGAATATCGATGTTCAAAAGCTTCTCCACGGCCAACGAGTAGACCTGCTCGTTGGTCATCATGGAACAGTAATCGAGTCGGTCAAAATATGGCAAAGCCTGGAGATATGTACGGTATTCGATCAACTTCTCCGTTCCGCGATGTAGCAGTCCAACGTGAGGATCAGCGCGCACAACCTCCTCGCCATTGAGCTCCAGAATCAAGCGCAACACACCGTGAGCAGCAGGATGCTGGGGACCAAAGTTGACCGTGTAGTGGCGAATCTTCCTGTTCTCAACGCTGGATCCATCGTCGATGGCGGTGTTCATGTTATGTTCGTCGGGATCTACGGGACGACCAAAGGTCTCGTCTGTGGGAATCATGCGCATCCGCTGGTTATCTTCCACGTCGGCATAGTGGCGGGGCGTCGAGGTGGACAAGCAGCGGGCAATGGGTCGGATTCGCGGTGCTTGAGCAAGGTTGGATCGGGGTGTCAGGCACAGCCGTTTGGCCGTGTGACCGGCTAGACGCGCCAGAGAGACGGGCATGTTGGTGTTGAGAAACCTTCGATGCCCGTTTGCTGCGTCAATGGGTTGGTGGAGTGGAGAGAGTTGCAGTGGCGATGGGGGAGGCTTCTTGTGCGACCATGAGGTTCACGATATACCTAGCTTCCAATTGGCCGCTGCGGCCCGAGCGGCGTTTTGCTTGGCGTCGAAAAAGTTCCAAGTGCGAGGGACAGAAAAGCTTCCCCACCAAAAACATCGGATTCACTCCCTACGACTGCCACTATGCCAGAACCGACCGCAGAAGAGCTTGAGAGGCGGAATGTGCGTATGCGATTGTCTTTTTCTCACAGAATATGTGCTAATCCTTCTACAGAGGCTGCAAATCCTGCCCGAAACCGTCAGTGACCAAACCTCAACCGACTTTCCAGGACACTGGCCGGGAGAAAATCATGAATGGAATTTGGAGCATTTCAAGAAGGTATAACAATGTCTTACATATGCCTATAGTTCAAGTCTATGTGAAATCCTTACTGACTTTCTACAACCAGAATTTCAAAGTCCAATTCCACTCCGACAACACTGCCCATCTCCTCAAAGGTCAAAACCACGCCATACCAGAGCACCGGCGAATCGACCAAGTCTTCTCACTCATTGGGCTAGACGCCTCCATCGCAAACGCTTTCCGCCGCATTCTCATCGCCGAAGTGCCGACCCTCGCTATCGAAGACGTCTTTGTCTACCAAAACACCTCCATCATCCAGGATGAAGTCTTTGCGCACCGTCTCGGCCTGATTCCGCTATGCGCCGACCGCATGAGCCTGCACAACATGGGCTGGTACATCAAGCCTGCCGAGGGGGAGTCCAACGGCAATGAATTAACCGACGAGAACTGCGTGATCCTGCACTTACAGGCGAAGTGCGAGTGGAAGGCAGGAGGTTTGGAGAAAGCCGCCAAAGGCGAGACGAACCCGGATGAACTGTACGAGAACCACAACGTGTACGCGCGGGATCTGGTGTGGCAGAAGCACGGCAAACAGTTGGAATGGCCAGAAGACGACCCCGTGCGCGCTGTGTATCCTGACATCCTGATCGCGAAAATGCGCCCGGGCCAAGAAGTCATCATGAAGCTGCACGCATACAAAGGCATCGGCCAGGACCACGCCAAATTCTCCCCCGTCGCTACCGCTTCGTATCGTCTGCTACCCACCATCGACATCCTCAAGCCCATCGTCGGCGCCGACGCCAAGAAATTCGCGGAGTGTTTCCCTCGTGGCGTTATCAGACTCGACGAAGTCACCTCGGAAGATGCGCAGAAGCACGACGAGCTCAAGGGTAAAGAAGGCGAGCCTAAGGCTGTCGTGGCGAATCCATTCATCGATACAGTGAGCCGCGAGGCCCTGCGGCATGCGGAGTTCAAAGACAAGGTCAAGCTGGGAAGAGTCCGGGATCACTTCATCTTCAAGGTCGAAAGTACTGGACAATGGGACAGCGATGAGCTGTTCTTGCAGAGCGTCCAGTTGCTGAAGACGAAGGCGCAGCGCATCAAGAGGGGCTTGGATCTTATGATGAAGTGATGCACTCGGCCGGGGATTCCGTCCATGTAAGGGAGATGGTTTTTGCATTGCTGGCGTTATTAGTCAAGGGGCATAGGGAATTTCGGTTGGTGTATTTGGAAAAAGCCTCCTTTTTTTTCTTTTCTTTCTCATGATATCAGGTGGTTTCGAGATAGTCCTTTCATTCCCATAGTGAATGGCAAATCAAGTTCTAACAACTATGTTCTTCTTGTTGTTGCGTTCGCCGGGCTCCTGTCCTACTCTTCGACCAACTTTCTTTCTTCCAAAACACACTGTTTCAAACTTATCACGGTGGGTGATTGTTGGTAGTATTTGTAGGGGGTATCTCCAACAATGACACAAGTACACATGCATGTCATTATGTACAACTTTGCGTGCCCGTCCTGGCCGAGGACGTTACCAAGTGTACCCCCCACCCTCCCTGTGTCGATACCCAGGGTAGCGATACTCTGTGAGGATCAATTTCAATTTCAATTTCATGTACAACGTTGCCGCAGACATTCTTGTGACGTGAGTCAACATCCACAACATTCACTAATGCCATATAACAACTTGTAGCATAGTGACTCTCCATCTTTCCCTCTATCCCACAACCTTCTCCGTCTATCGTCCACTCTATCATCCCTCCAATCCAGGAGCTCTTCCTTTTTTCAAACCACACCATCATATTCAGTCCACCATTCAAATCAAATCCATCTCCTCCATCTCCTCCACATCTTCTATATTCTCTTTCTCCTGTGACTGGTCTTCGGTTCCCTCTTCGGTTCCCCCTTTGATACCCTCCTCACTCACTTCTTGCTCAATCTCGATTTTTGCCAGCTCCTCTTCGGCGGCAACAAGCTCCAATATCTGGTTGCTATGGAATTTCTCTTCAGCTTCATACTCGTCGAGCGCCTTTCCCAGCTTCCGCCGTGCCTCCCTCACAATGTTTTCCTTTTTATGCAGATCCTTCCGTTTTTTCTGGGTGTCCTCGTTGAGCAGTGAAAGCCTGTATTGTGAAGTCTCGATGTTGTCTCGCAGTTTTAAGACTCTGGCTTTTGCACTACTGTAGAGTGTGTTGTTCAGTTGATTGTTTTGATTGGTGGTCGCCTTTGAGCTCTTCTTCTGCGATTTGGATGCGAGCTGTTTTGCGGATTGCGCGCGTCGACGGGTGATAGTGGTGGAAGAGCGGATATTGGTGCTGCGTGTGCGTTTTTGAGGTTGGGGTGCCATCGCGGAGCTGGGAGGCAATGGGGATTCTTGGATGGATGTAGTTTTCAAGGAACGGAGGGGTTTTTTTTTCCTTTGGGGTGTAACCAGCAATTGAGAGACGCTTGTAGGGAATAGAACTCTCTGCAAATGATGTACGCAAAGAGACCAACGATGGGAGATGTTTTCGAGTACAGACAAGCAACCAAGCAACAACGATAGAGTAGAGTACTTGGTATTTGGAGCAAGCGTTGCAAACAGTGATGGAACAACGTTGGACTGGTTGGAGGATTGGAGGGGTAGGAGTAGAGGAGAGGGTATTTATACCGCCTCGCTGTACGACAAGAAAGTTAGCGTAGGCAGCACCTTCCGTTTGCACTGATCTTTTACCTTCGTCTCAGTTCCAAGGCCCGAGCTGTCGTCGAACCGCCAATAAAACAACGCATTGCCTGCATATGGTTAGTAAGCGGTCGTTGACAAGGTAGAATGCGAGGTGAATGGGGCAGTTGCTTACAACGAGGAAGAGTATGTGCAGTTGTGACATGGGAGTTATCAAGTGACTTGCATTTTGTGTCCTTGGTGTTGATGAGAGCCATTGCAGGTCCTCCATGTGGTTGGATTTGAGAGTCGCGTATGGAATTTGTGGTCAGTGTAGTGGTGCGTCAAGGAAATGGAGGTACAACTGGGTTGCGTGTAAGCTTTGTGTCTGGATGAAGGTCGGTCTTCTCTTGGTGTCGTTTCTTCCATATTGAATGTTGGAATTGCTTACTTGTATGACGGACTGTCTTTCATGGCGCTATTGTGTAAATGCTGTATCATGGAATTTGCCAGTAGTAATAATCCGCATGTCATGTATACTTGGGACTGATCTGCAATTCATAACGACTAGCAATGATTGAGGACAACATCTGTACTTTAGTGAGAGTGCTAGATATGAAGGCTATGTATATCAATAGTTGTGTACTCTAAACTTCGCATCACTGATCATATGGTCTCGAACTTGCGAAGCATTGCGTTCCATTACCGATCCAACTTTCCACATTCTATTTCTCATGTCCCACATCCCACATATCGCAAACAATTTCCCAGGCTTGCCTTGCTATCAAACAATTTGACAACATTAAAACACACAAGACTTGATAGATACAGTAATTCGAAAAAAGATATATAGGTGGATAATAGAGATGAATGAGGGGTATTTAACATGTACACAGAAAGAAGAATACCAGATTCAAGGGAAAGGACCCAAGTGAGGTAAGGAAACTAGTCGACGATTGAGGATACCGTGGTGGCTATGGGTGGCGTAAGGTCTGCTCGATGGTGATATCGTGCCACCAGACTGCTTGAGAAAGAAATGCTGGGTGAGCGGATGCTCTTTGTTTGCAGAGGATGAAAACAGGAATGAAAGTAAGAATAAAATTCGTTCCATCAGAGTTGAACATGCCTGAACATGAACTACGCCGTCAAGCAGTGACGAGTAGGACTCGGGTGCAAGATACCCTTTATATCGTCCGGGTCCAGTTAGCGCCGGAGTTCAAAAAGAGCCTCGCTACACAATTTCTGTACACTCGTAGGGTCGAATCTCGGTCGAGAAGGTATCGCACCTCTACTGGCAGACCGCGCTATACTCCTATTGCTGTGAAATACTGGGGTCGAGTGAGTGCGAGAGTGAGTTGCCGTGGTGTTAGGGAGAAAGCTGATGCTCGAGTTGCTGCGAAGGTGTGTGTACGTATGGGATTGAGTGCGAGAGTGCGTGTGCGTAGGTTGAACAGAAGGTGGAAGCATCGCTTGCTTCAATTCGACGATCTGTCGGAGATGGTCGCGGAGGACGCCTCGGAAGCAGGAGAGGTCGGCAAGGAATACCCATTCCAGATCAGAAAGTGGGGCTTGTGGCGTGAGAGGGTCTTCTGGAAGTTTTTGATTTGGTGGATGATGATGCGAAGAATGTTGTGTAAGACTGGTAGTATGTTGATGGAATGGCTTCGTCAGTGCTGTTCCGTGATGTCCTTCGCTGATAGAGGTAGCACTCGACGCGAACGACTGCTGAGAAGCATCTGACGCTCGTCGGCTTCTTTTCTCGTAGTCATCCTCAGACAGTGTTGGAGACAGAGGTTGGGGATAGTATGGTGGCGGAGCAGCGTCTGAGATTTGAGAGTTCAGTGAGGCAATAGCCAGAAGATAATGCTTTTCAGCCCGATTCAGCTCGAAGCAGCGACGTGCACCAGTTGCTTCACGGGCCATAACATCATGAGCCATGGCAAGATAGAAGTGAATGTAGAGCAAATGGATGGGGTGGATCTGCTTTCGTGTTGGTGATTTTGCAGTGACTTCGACATATAGGTAAGAACATACCTGTTCATGGTAGGGAAGCAAAAGGTGCTCACCATAAGTCACACAGCGAACGTAATGTTCTTGCTGAAAAAGCCTCTTAATCTCCAGAACTTTCAACTTCATAGAACAATAGTCATCCTCCGACACCATCTTCTTTCCGTCCCTGCCTGCTTCTTGGCTTACTTCCTCTTCACTGTTACAATACGTGCGACAGGAACCCAAATGAGGAAGATAGCTGAGATAAGAACTCGATCGCTGGTACCAACTTTCGAGAACTAGATGGCTGGGATACGCAAAAAAGCACGGATGTGATAGTAACCGATTCGAAAGCTAATTGAGAGGAGAGCCGTTGATGAGAGGGGATGGATATGCGCGACTTCGCTGGTCGTTTCACGGCTTAGTGTGTAGATCAACCAGCATGTAGTATTTGAATTAAGGATTAGAATTTCATGAAATAAATAAGTTTGAACCGTACGACATCCAGATGCTGTTACGGAGGGTCGGGAGGAATACAATGCCGCGGGCAAGATGGTTCCCCGAGTGAAGAGTAAGGGAGTGGTGCAACGGACCCATCCATTGGGAGGAGCCTTGCATTTCTATAAAAGCAATACGAGGGTCTTTCCACAGTCAATTAAGTTCAACGCGATTGTCGACGGACTGTTCCTGCCAGGTTTGTTTCGACGGGCTACACTCGTGTTTCAGAAACAAACGTGAGCGAGCGAAGGCGGGTGAAACGCTTACCCAATTGAGCAGTGGTCGCAACAACTATATTAGGAAGGGGGCAATAATGTCTAATGGTGACGCGGAGAACAAGTTGGTAAGCAGGTTGGGTGCCTGATTTGAGCGGAGGTGTGTGGAGGCTTTGTTGCTGCTAACACAAACTTTAGTTGGTGCGATTTGCCGCACGATCACCAGAACAATGCCTCAGGTCAGCCGGGCAAATCCGCATCGATGGAATGCGGAGCTTCAGCTCTATGTAGAAATTCCTCATTGAGCCTCAGTGTTCTAGCATCAGACTCTTTTCAGGAGAGCACTAACACCTACCGACGTTTTGGACATTGCCTGAAAAACATATATGATTGCACGGTGGGGGAAGCATGTCACAAAATGAGAAGGCAGAAAGATGGTCAACAAAGGAGCTTATGAACAAGTACCTAATCTACACAGCCCATACGAGTACATGAGCCCACATTCAGGGATATGAAGTCTAAAACGACGAGGTATCTAACTATCCTCCGAGGCGGCAGCACCAGTGATAATCTCAACGAGTTCACCGGTAATGACGGCTTGACGGGTGCGGTTGAACAAGATCTGGAATTTGTTGATCATGTCGCCGGCGTTCTTGGAAGCGTTCTGCGCGGGGTCAGTGTTTGGCGCAATCAGTATGAATGCAGGGTACTCACGTCCATGGCGTTTCGTCGGGCAGATTGTTCGCAAGCGTGACCCTCAGCAAGAGCCTAGATATTTCATTAGCCGGGCATCCCGCCATCTCAGTCAGTAGGTATGCTTACCCAGAATAGCGAGTTAGCAAGAGCGTACTCGCGAAGGTTGGGCAGGACTTCGTCGTCGATTTCGAAAGCGGAGTACTGAGCTGCTAGATGTTAGAATCTTCACTATCAATTTATGCCCGGTCGTAAGACTTACGAGACTGGGCAATGGCCTCTTCGGAGAAAGCTTCAATGACAGTGGGCTCGTAGCTCTGGGCGTTGAGGAACTTGTTGTAGACGATCTTGATGGAGGCGTAGTCGCCAGGAAGCATGGAGATGCGGTCGGCAATGGAAGCAGCCTCGGCGAAAGTGGGAACGTCCTTGCCGACACCAGCGAAGCTGAGAACAAAGTTCTTGCCGTTCGAACGGGACAGCTGAGCCTTGCACTTCTCGCCCAAGACGACAAGCTCTGCATCCGGCTGTTCCAACAGCATTTTCCTGACGGTCCTGGACATACCCGAGTGGATACCACCACAAAGGCCCTTGTCGGAGCTGCATACCACGATCAACGTCTTCTTGCCCTCACCCTCCACCGGCTTGGTCTCGGCTTTTTCGAAAACGGTGTTGGATGTTTGTCCATAGGTGCGGGAATCGGCCATGGCCCTCTGAGCACGGGTGAGCTTGGTGGAGGCGACAATCTTCATCGTCTTGGTAATTTTCTCAATGTTCTTGATCGACTTGAGACGGCCCTCAATTTCGCGCAGAGTAGCGTAGGTGGCGGCATTGTTGTTGATGAGGGGAGCGGGCCTAGAGAAAGCAAAAACAGTCAGTTTCTGATGCAATTGGCGATGCAATGGCAATGGATGGACGGATTGAGTGAAGTTGTCTCTGTCTCTGGGGGGTAGTAGTACCGTGCGGCGGCCGCGAGACCAGCCCTCAGCGCAGGGCGCACAGTTCGTGAGAGCATCATGGGGGGTGGAGGGAGAGTGTAGATGGAGTGGAGATGGCAGACAGCCGTGGTTGGATTCGATTGCTCGACTGCGTCTGCTGCTGTCTTTGCGGATGATGGGAAGCCATGGCCTGGCGTGCAGAGAGCTGTTTCCCAACGCGGCGCCAAGCGGGCGGTCCGTGCATCCCGGTTTTTGCCAGCCCGGCCCAGCTCAGCTCTGCCAGCCCTTCACCACGACCAAGTCGAAATTTTGGACATGTTTTTGGGAGTCGGCGCAATGGGCTTTTATATGTGCAAAGGCTTCACGGATGCATTCACTTGGGAAAGGTGAAAAATGAAAGTGTTGGCGACGAAAAAAAATCTTCTGCCGGGCAACGGTGAGTGAGTGAGTGAGTGAGCGAACGGGTCAAGTGCATAATATGTAGAACTGCTTTTCGCACTTCAATCCTCATGAATGTATGCAGACTTATAGTTAATTAACACTATTATAATAATAAAACTCTAAATCAAATAATCGAGAACACGCAGCATATGATAGTAAAAGTGGCCCCATGTGTGAGCGAGAGACTTTGCCTGTTTCCATGTTGGTTGTCTCTGTCTAACGATTGTCGCGAATAGCTTAGCGGACTCGATCGCTGGGTTATCCATTCTTCAACTCTTTAAACACCCGCGCGCCCACTCATTCCTTTCCTTTCCTCTCCTCTCCCACAACCTCGTCACCCGTCCGTCTCACCTTCTCCCTCGCCTCTCTCACCAAATCCGACCGCCACCATCCGACTTGTGTATATAACGCGGTGCGGTTGCTCCCATCTCGCACGCGCTGCAACCCCACGAATCTTGCTAAGTCGCTGCGTTCGCCCTTACGCTATTCCAAGTCCTGGCGCCGGCCCAGCCAAAGCAGATCGTGCTGCCCTTTTTCATCACTCACAAACCCACCCGCCACCCGCTGGCATCATTATGTCCTCATCAGAAGACGACACCCCCCTCGTCAAGGGTCGAACTGAAAATGGAGGTAAGTCGTGTCCGCCACCCTAAACCCAAACTTCACCTCGGGCGCACGCAACCACCTCCGAGAACCCATCACCCTTCGTCGCGTTAGCCGTCCTCGGTGCGCCCCGACTCCCACCACCTGTCTCTTCCTTGCGCCATCTCATCCACTGACATCTCTTCCTTCCTAGTAAAATCCCAAGATCGCATTCCACAAGCCGTCGACCAAGACATGGACAAGCAGATCCCCTCCAACGGTCATGTCGAGCCCGGTGTGTCTATCCGTATGGGCCCGGTCGAGGAAATGGAAGTCGACCCGCCTGCAGCTACCAACGCCACCGGGAAGCGCAAGGCTCGCAGCAGCCTTACCAATGGTAGGACCTACAAGGAGGAGAGCAGTTCAGAGGATGATAAACCAATCGTGCGTCCATCCTTATCCTCATGTTCCACGGAGCGCTGACTCTTCTCTAGAACAAGCGCCGCCGGACCTCTCAGCAGACGAAAAAGGCTGCACCTCAGGATTCGGACGACGAGCTCAGCGACGTGCCCTTGGTTGCGGTTAGGAAGCCACCGAAGGTCACCGCAGCTCAGATTGGAGAATCATCTGATTCCGATACCCCTCTCACAGAGAAGCTCGTCAAGGATAAGGAAAAGATCGAAGCGGCTGCTGTGAAGGAGGCCAAGTCCATCCGAAGCAAAGAGAAAACAACAACCAAGCGCAAACAAAAGGTCGAGAGCGACAGCGACGATGACGTGCCATTGGTAGCAAAGAAAAAGCCTGCTCCCAAGAGAGCATCGAATGGCGTGAAAAAGGCTAAAGCCGAATCTGACTCTGATGTACCTCTTTCCAAAAAGGCCCCGGCGAAGAAGGCGAACGCCAAAGGAAAAGTTCAGGCCGCAACCCCCGCGAAGAAAGGCAAGGCGAAAGCAAAGGCCGAGCAAAAGACGGAAGAGGACGAAGAGGCCCAGGATGAGGAGGAAGAATACCGATGGTGGGAGGATCCAGGCCAGGGGGATGGTTCCAAAAAGTGGACAACTCTGGAGCACAACGGTGTTGTTTTCCCTCCGGAATACGAGCCTCTCCCAAAGAACGTCAAGCTCATCTACGATGGTGTTCCGGTCACACTTCATAAAGACGCCGAGGAGGTGGCTACTTTTTACGGCAGCATGCTCAATTCAACAGTCAACGTCGAAAATCCTACCTTTAACAAGAACTTCTTCGAAGACTTTCAGGCTATACTGGACAAGACTGGTCACGGAAAGGACAAGGATGGGAAGACTGTCAAGATCAAAAAATTCGAAAAGTGCGATTTCAAACCCATCTTCGAATATTTCGACGCAGAGCGCGCCAAAAAGAAGGCTCTTCCCGCTGCCGAGAAGAAGGCTCTCAAGGCTGAAAAGGAGGCTGCCGAAGCCCCGTATATGTACTGCATGTGGGATGGCCGTAAGCAGAAGGTTGGCAACTTCCGGGTTGAACCCCCTGGCCTTTTCCGTGGTCGTGGCGAGCATCCAAAGACTGGTCGCGTGAAGAAGCGCGTGGTGCCAGAACAGATCACCATTAATATAGGCAAAGAGGCCAAAGTTCCCAAGCCACCTGCGGGACACAGCTGGAAAGAAGTCAAGCATGACCAGACGGGTACATGGCTTGCCATGTGGCAAGAGAATATCAACGGAGCCTACAAATATGTGATGCTTGCCGCGAACTCGGACATCAAAGGCCAGAGTGACTACAAAAAGTTCGAGAAGGCTCGAGAGCTGAAGAAACACATCGACACCATCCGGAAAGATTACCGCCGGGACCTCAAATCGGAAAAGATGGCCGATCGTCAGCGCGCTACAGCCATCTACCTCATTGACCAGTTCGCTTTGCGTGCCGGCAATGAGAAGGGTGAGGATGAGGCTGACACTGTGGGTTGTTGCTCCCTCAAATACGAGCATGTGACACTCAAGCCACCCCACTTCGTGATTTTCGATTTCCTGGGAAAGGACAGCATTCGGTTCTATGATGAAGTTCAGGTTGATCCCCAAGTGTTTAAGAATCTCAAGATCTTCAAAAAGGCACCCAAAACCACCGGTGACGACATCTTCGACCGTCTAACTACGTCTGCTCTCAACAAACACTTGAACAGCTACATGGCAGGATTGACTGCGAAGGTATTCCGTACCTACAATGCGTCATGGACGATGGCTAGACTTTTAAGGGAAATGAAGCTCACTGGCTCAATTCCTGAGAAGGTCAAGGAATACAACGACGCCAACCGACAAGTGGCTATTCTTTGTAACCACAAGCGTACTGTCGCTGCTGGCCATGCTGGATCTATCGAGAAGATGCAAGAGAAGGTATGTTGTTAAAGCTCGTTGCAAATCTGACTCCCATACTAATGATGTGTACAGATTAACGGTCTTGTGTATCAAGTTTGGAGAACCAAACAAATGATGATCGACATCGACCCCAAGATAAAGAAGAAGAAGGGTGCCGATTTCTTTGCGCGACCCGAGGAGCTCGACAATGACTGGGTTCTGCAGCACATCGATTCTCTTGTGGAAGAACAGCGCCAGAAGATCACGAAGAAGTTCGAGAAAGAGAATGAAAAGCTCAAGGCAGACGGCGAGAAGGAGATGAAGCCTAAGGAGCTTGACGAGCGTCTCAAAGCGGCCGAAGACTTGGGTAAAAAGATGCGTAAGGAGCACAAAACCGGTAAAGTCGAAGCCGAGGGCAAAGGCCCTACGATCGAGAAGATGGAAGCCAACATCGAGAAGCTCAACCAGCGCATTGAGACGATGAAGGTGCAGATGGAAGACAAGGAGGGCAATAAAGAGGTCGCCCTCGGAACCTCCAAGATTGTAAGTCCAAGATCATCCGTCCCGCCCTTGCAATACTCATACTAATTTTACTCAGAACTATATCGATCCCCGTCTCACCGTTGTCTTCTCCAAGAAATTCAACGTCCCAATCGAACGCTTTTTCTCGAAGACGCTGCGCGAAAAATTCGATTGGGCCATCAAATCCGTGGATGAAAACTGGGAGTTTTAAAAAAAGGAAGGTCTTCGGACTGTTTTCGTGGGGGGCGGAGGATGGAGGGGGCAGTTGCATTGCATGAACACGCGCATCATGCGTGGGCGGCTAGATGTTCATGGCTGCGATTCCATCTTTTTTTTTCGATTTTGCACAAACAACAGCCTCTATACGACATCTTTAACTGCTGGCAGCTGTACATTACCGCTTGCTGGCTGGCTGGCTGTGTAGAAGAGGAGCAGGGTTCCCGAGGAAGGAGACATGCCGAGGGAAAATGCCTCGTGCATCATTATTTAACTTATAGAGTGCATGCCTTTCCCAAGTTATGTATATCAATTTTCCAAACATAGCAATCAATCAATCAAAGATTACCAAACATTCATCCACCAACTTCAAAAAAAATCCCCTCAGACCACCTGTACTTCCCACTCGTGACGACTCGATTCACACACACATATGCACATAGGTACCTACTTGTACTTACCTACATGGAGATATCCGTTCATGTGTGCGTGCGCATATATGCAGATGACGCATGTACCCAGCACCTACATGCATAACCGCTCGCCGGGAACCCCGGAATTTCACCATGTTCATTGTCCCGTGTGTGCATGAACTCCACACTCACTGAGCCAAGTTTACCCTTTTTTTTTTGTGTTCTTTATTCCTTTGGGTATTGTGTTCCCCTCCCCTCCGCCTTCCGTTGCTCGGGCGAGACGGGGATTTTCGAATCGCGCGGCGCGCGCGGGGTTGGGAGTGTGTGTAGTGTGGGGATTTGATTGATCAATTGGGGTGAATTGGTTTATTGGAAGGAGTGGGATATGTTTAGCAGCACACTGCTTGGTCGGTGGGATTGGATTGAAGTGAACCTTGCGATCGATTGGATGCTCTTGCGTTTCTTTCTCTGGATCGGAGAATCTGGGGTTTGGTCCTGGATGGCTTGGGGGGGTTGGGGGTTGTTCTTTTTTTATACATACATACATACACGTTGGCAAGCGCGGATAGCGATGATGAAAGTTTGTAAACTTGGAAAGTTGTATGAGGTCAAATGCACGGTGTAGATACCTGTGTCTTCCACTTCGAAATTTGTTAGGACTCTATGTTTGGATCTAGATACTGCTTTTGTATGAAGGAACGGACGGACGGACGAAGGACAAACATCCCAAACCACACATTTGAGCGAGATGTACGAGTTTGAACCGCCCGAGCTTCCCTACACGAACAAGTTCCATCAGTACACCAGTACCCGGGCGTCACGCACCCCGCAAGCGTAAGCAAGCCCAAGTCCGTTACGCTGACGATTGCTTTTGGCGGCACGGCACGACACGGCACGGCACGAGCGAGGGAGCCATGTCCATTGTGTACCACCTACCTAGGTACCTACATGTCAAGCAAGTGTTGCTTATCACGTTCATGCACATCAATGGAAGTTACCGCAAGTAGGTTACCTAAACGTGCGAACAGCAATCGATGCGGCCATCGCGCACGGGTAATGTGATATGTACTATTGATAGCAGGATAGCAAAGGTTGGAATGATTAGCGGGTTCGTGGACTTGGGAATCTTGGATATATATAGAATGAGGAGAATAAGTCAATTCCTTCCGATTCACCGTCTAGTCATTGGATTGGAACGTATACTTGGGCAACAATAAAGTTGAGAAGAATTCCAATTGAGGGATAGGTACGGTGAAGTGAAGTGAAGTGAAGGAATCCATCCATTCAATGGGATCGGGGATCATCGATGGTCTAGGTAGGTAGGGGCCTGGCAAGCCCGACATGTGTCATGCGACTTGATGCCAGGTTCGTGAGTGCGGGAAGAGGCAGGACGCCAAACTGCAAAGAGTCGAGTTGCCTTGGCCCCTTGCAAGGTACCCTACATGGCGTACATAACTTGATGGCTAACTATAGCAGAGAGGGTTTATGATGATAACGGTTCATGTGACGTGTGGATTTTTTGTTGCGTTCCGAGGAAGGACGTTGGAGGTTGGTTATGTATGTGGCATGATGAATGTTTGTAGTTACTGGCCAGGTAGGCGATTGTGTCGACTAGAGTTAGCGGGCGGGTCCGTTGGGTTGTTGCTTGATTCATGATTGTTAATGGATAATCTACGATGGAGGTGAGAATCGGCCGCGGTTGTTACTGTTGTTGGAATATTAACTTGGCGAATGTTGGTGACAAGAGATGATTTCTTGCAGGACGTGCTACCACCTGCTCGACAGTTATTTTTGTTGTTCCCTGATGTCACCGCGAAGATCGGAATATTTGCACTTTGTGTAGTTGGATGTGCTGTACATAGGTAGATAGGAATCATAGTGGTGGTAGCCCCTCCTCTCCCGCCCGCGCACATGTCCCCCCCCCCACCCCCTGCAACTGCAACTGCAATGCACGCTGGATGCATAAAGGACCCCCGCCCTGACAAAAATCCAAAGGCGGGCGGTTGCTTGATTCTTGCTTCCCTGCCCTCGCATCATCGGTTGCGGCCCAGGCAGACAGTCAGTCAGAGACCATCATAGAGAGAGAGAGTGTGTGTGTGTCATCGCCATCGTCCCAATTTCTTGCCCATCGCCGTGGCAGCCTGAGCGCCCTCAAACTCCACTCCACGTCCATCCTCCGCCCCGTGCAGCCACCACTAAGATTACATTGACTCTAGAGATACACACCCGGCGGCACATCCTCTCCACATTATTCGCCTTGTCCCAAAAAGAATTCCTTCTCTTTCTGCCCACTTGCCACTCGCCGAACCCACGGAATACTAAACGCCGCGCCTCCCATCGCCTCGCCTCGCATCCTTTTTTTACCATCGCTACCATGGACGCCGTGGAAGCGAAAGCGGCTCCTTTGCCCGACGACCCCACTACCGGCGAGAAGCCAGCAGTCTTGATCATTGGAGGCCTCGGTGCGTCGCACAACCTCCCGCGAGGGACAAACGTCAGACTGCCCACAAAACAGAGTGCTGACTGGATCATCATTGTACAGGCTACACCGGCCAGTTCCTCGCCAAATACATACACGATAACAAGCTTGCCTCGGAGCTCCGATTAGTCGACAAACACCTGCCCGAGCTAGCCTGGGTCGCCCCAGAGTTCAAGGAAGCTGTGAACAGAGACCGCTTTGTGCAGGCTGATGCTTCAAGAGAACGTGCGTGCAATAGATTTGCTTGGGCATGCACAAGAATGCCCCCCGCTGACTAACTGCCCCTAGAGTCCTTCCCACGCATCTTCGACCGTGCCAATGGCAAAGAGTTTGATTATGTTTTCAACTGCGGCGGTGAGACGCGTTTTTCGCAAGAAGATGATGTCTACAAGGTGCGCTCGTACGATCTGTCCATGGCCGTAGGCAAAGAATGCGCCCGTCGCAACATCAAGTGCTACGTAGAAAACAGCACCGGCATGGTATACAAACCCGAATCCACACCCCGTAAAGAAACCGATAAATTGAAGCCATGGTCGAAACTCGCAAAGTGGAAACTACAAGCCGAAGAGGACTTGGGCAAGATTGAAGGTCTGAATCTGTTGGTCCTGCGCGTGGCTCACGTCTACGGACCCTACACCAGGAAATTCCTGAGCACGGCGCTTTGCATGGCTAGAGTTTACCAGTCCTTGGGCAAGGAAATGAGGTGGCTGTGGAAAGAGAGTCTGAAGACCAATGTGGTGCATGTCGATGATGTGGTAAGAGCTCTCTGGACAGGTGTGGATTGGTACGTCAAAGCATCATCATTACCGAGAAAACCGACACCCGTGTTCAATATTGTTGATCACGGTGATACATGTAAGTCTTCTATCGTCCTTTCCCTATTTCTCTCGTCTTCGAAAGACCGATCATGGCCTCTTCCTCCCAGCATCATCGCCCAGCATCATCGCGCTAACATGCATTTCCAGCCCAAGGCATGACAGCCAGCCTTATCCAAGAAGTCTTCGGCATCAAAACCGGATTCCACAGCACCCTCATTTCGGCCTTTGCCCGTTTGAACCTCGACCACGTCGTCGACGAGGTCAACGATGAAACGCTAGATCCCTGGGCCGACCTGCAATCCAAAGCCGGCATCAGCCAAACCACGCCGCTCAGCCCCTTCATGGAGAAGGAGCTGCTCAAGGACACGGACCTGTGCCTCGACGGCAGCGCGTTTGAGAAGGAGACCGGCTTCACGTACAAGCATGAGAAGCTCACCAAGGAGCTGATGGAGGAGATTATCGAGAGTTATAAGGTGATGGGTTGGTGGCCGTAACTTTTGAGTGCCCCCCGCGCTTTTGCTGTCTCTAAAGCATGTGTTGGGGGACCATAGCTGCCGTCGTTGGTCGCTACATACGATTTCTACGCATCGCCACGTGTCTCCTCGTCTCCTCTCCTCTCTCCCCCGTCCCCTGGATCGTTCTACATGACATCTTCAAACGCCTCGTCGATGGCTCTTTCCCGCCACTTCCCGATCGCCCCTTGCTCTCCCTTGTTCTCCACCGCTCAGATCGCTTCCACCTCGTCCCTAGCTCGCTCGCTTTCGCTCGCCCTCTCGTTCGTTCGCATTCCATCCCATCCCATCGTTTCTCATTAGCGAACTCGCAGCATACTTCCACATATCCCCTTTCTCTCACGGCCGCTCCTCTTCCCCTGCATACAAACCTGGGTCCTTTTTTCTTTCTTTCTTCATCTTGCATCCACTGGAGCGTTCATTAGCACTATCGTTTCGAAATTTCTCTACGGCGGGGATTGGCATCTTGGTGGCGAGAGAGAGAGAGAGAGAGAGTTAGCGGTGGGAGGAGGTAGGGCGAGGATAAACAATTCCGGGCGCTATCGATCAGTCCGATCCCTTTTCCCTATCTTCCTTCATCCCCACGAAGTAGGGAAGTGAGAGATGTACCAGGGCATTGTCGTTGCTACGCCTTCTAGGATTATGCCACGGGGTGATATGTGACACAGAAGGACAGTGTCTTCACATTTTCCCGAGGGGGTTTTTTTTCTTTGCTGTTTTCTCTCTCTATATAACTGTTTTTTTTTGTTTTCGTTACATACCCACGCTTCCACTTCCCCCCTTTTTCACCTATCTACCTACGTACTTACCATACCGTACCTACATATCTCACATATATCACTTACAACTCTACCTCGTTATTCTTGAATCGATTAATTATTTGCATGTGTGTGTGTGTGTGTGTGAAAAAAGTAAAAAAGGTCGCGAAGTTTTCCTTTTGAGACTCGAATCCGTTTTTGGGGGGGAGCTTCCTGTGGGGATAAGAGCGCACCGTTAGGCACGTACATCAGTATGTACTTATGTACAGAGGTTCTGATTCACTATTTAGTATGTATGTATGTATAGGTATGTCGCGATCTATGTCTGGATTCAATGGCAAGGGGAAAAGGCCAAGTCTTGTCAACTTGTTATGAAAATATAGGAATTGTATATCTGTGCGTTGGTCTCAAAGCAGCGTTCCTTGCCCCCTTTCTCATTTTTCTTCTCCTCGATCGAATACCCTTCCCTTCATTCCATCCCATTTCCCTATCATTCACCCCCACAAACCCCTCAACCCCCCACAAAACACACATGTACATTATACATCTTACAAGGTAGACATTTAAACATAACACGTACGTAGCATTACATAACAAGAAACCACATGTACAGTCTTCCTTCTCACCGCCGCCATCGCCATCGTCACGTCCGGGGTACGTACGCGTACGTACTTCTCGCATTCGAACGCGGGCGCACGCGCCACATGGCTGAGTATGATCGGTGTGACGGGAACTTTGTCTGCGCGCCGCACCGCCGCGTACAGAGGTAGCGCATCGCGGAGGAGTCACATGAGCGGGGGATTCGATTCATGCTCGTGCGTGCGGGATGAGGATCTCGATGCAGGTATAGAATGATTTTTCCGAGGGAGAGAGGAGGGTTTTGTGGAAGCGGATGGATTGGTTGGTCCTAGCTTGGTTTCCATTTGGGTATAGATATGCTCCGCCATTCTTTTCTTCTTTCTAAAATTAGTCTTCTTCTCTGTCGTTCGTTTGGTGCTAGGATGAGCTATGTTTCTACCCTCGTTCCGTGGTCTTTTCTTCTCGTCGTGAATGTTGGTTCATAAAAATTGGTCTTCGTTCAAAATAACGCCATGATGATCGTGCGTGAACAAATGGCAGATCTAGTATCCTCCCCTCCGCTTATTGCGACCTCCCCTAGCTCTCTTGCGATCCTGCCAGTTACCGCGGAATTTGTGCCCGCCGCCATGATGCGCGCCGGGATTTCGCTCCTCACGTTCCCGCTCCTCCCTATCTTCGCGTTCGCGCTCGGCTTCCCTCTCCGCACGCTCGCGCTCCAACTCTTCGGGGGACTTCTCCACGCGCACTTCGGGTTTCTTGAGGTCGGTGGGGAAGCGGGGATGCGCGCCGTACTTGCAGCCTTTGCCCTCCGGACAGAATCCGGCCAGGTAGAATGGACAGAGTTTGTCCTTTTTGTTGTGCTTCAGTGCGCAGTGGGGCCCGAGGGGGCAGAAGCCGCGATCGTAGTGCGGGCAGGAGGGTCGCTTTGATTCGGGGTCTATGTGGAGGTAGAGACAGTCGTCGCCGTTGGAGCAGGTGAGGGTGCGGGAGTAGTGGGTGCACTCGGGCATGCGGCGTAGATTGTACTCGTGAAGGAACTCGCATGTTTCGCCCTTTTTGCAGAGACCGCGGAGCCAGTGCTTGCAGACAAGGCTTTGGGTGGATGTGTTAGCCACTGAAGAGTCTTTTACAAAAACTTTGAGATATGGATACACGTACTTGTTGTATGAGGATGAGACCTGATGCTTGTCTGGGCAGCGGTTGCCCAGCGGACAGTGTCCTTGCATGTAGGCTTTGCATGGCGGGCGATTCGGGTCGAGGCCGAAGCGGTATTCGCGACGAAGGAAGTTGCTAAAGTTGAATTCGTAGGCTGGCTGTGGCGTAACGGTATCCATCTGCTGAGCGGGCTCAGTAGGCCTCTGCACTTCCGTCATGATTTCCCGTCCGAAAGGCGGCGATTGCGCGGGAGCGATGGCAACGGGTAGCTGGGGTGTGCAGAGATGCGGTGAGGAGAAAGAGGCACGGAATGCTAGTATCCAGCTTAGGGTGAAAAAGCAAAGGATGATGGGGTACCTAGCGTTGTCGAGGCTTGGAGTTGTCGGTGTCAAGTGGCCATGGAAGAGAGGTCTGGCATAGCTATCCATGGTTTTGACGCTAGCGGGAAGCACGCGCATTAGTTCGTCATTCACTTCAGGGTATGGCAACATCCGTCAGTGCAACGTGAATCCTACCTTTGTACAGTACAGTATCCTACCTCTCCCTACTCCGTATCGAGGAGTTCCTCACTGCAGCGTTTTGCCCCAGTGGTTTGACCATTCCAGTTCTTTGGTTCCCCTGTTGTTTATTTCGCACCCGTCTCGTCTCGACTCGACTAAGAGCGACGGTTCCACACATTCCGCTCTCGCGGTAATTACCAAATACATCCACCTATCACTCTCACAATCTGCCCTACACACGCACTGTACGTTGTCATGATACTCATGCAAGCCGTGGCTTCTCCCCGCTCGCAGCCACCCGCCGCCAAACACCCTTTTTCATTCTAGTCCGTCAAACTTGAACCTCCCTCATGTCCGTCTATGCACTCGCCACAGCGTAGGAATACGTGCAGATGCACAAGGTTCCTAGTGCGTTGACGAGCATGTTGCCCCACCCCCTCTCTTTGTCTGCTTGGCGTGATGATCCGAAGCCACTTCGACACCCTTCTTCACAGCAACTTACACTCAAGCCGAACTTCCAACACGATCCGTATCCATCCGGAGCAATTAGAGACTCAAGTGGTCCGCTTCCCCACTTTCAGCTCCCACGCCGTCCTATCATGCAACACTGTCGCTTACCACCATGTATGGTATGGCATGTCTATATGAAGATCGTGACGAGTTGATGTCAGGATCTGTTAGGCAGGCCTAAGGTTATCAGTATTTTCAATGTTGTCGACATCGTATCCATAGCGACTGGGCTATCTGATACCAACAATTCCTTTTTGGCGATTCCCGCTGTAACGAGGGCTTCTCTTCCACTTGGCTTCGCTGCTCATGTGTATTGAAGCATTCTACATTTCAAAGGTCCTTGCACAAATGAAGCTATCTTACTTCTTCGGCATGCATGTCACTGGCAGATGGTACTCTTATTGGCGCAAGAGCTGTTTTATCAAGCTCACTGTTCATCCGGCCAACAACCACGATCAGGTACAGTGTAGCTACTGCAGCACTGCAGGCAGAGTGTGGTATAGATACATATATGCAGGGCGTGCACCCTTGCAGACTATTCAGACTGTAAACCCTAGCGTCTTCTTAGTCGGTTCGATGGGCTCGACATCCTACGCGCGGCGGCGCTCCAGGTATGCCCCGACTGCTAGACATCATATACGCCATGCAGCCCACTGTCTAATTTGGAAATTTCTGCCTCCTTTCATTCCTTTTCCACCGGTTGAATCTCTGTTTTCCGCTTATGTGCACATACATATATGTCAAGTACATAATATCTGACGTGCAGCTACAGCTGCAAACTAACGGCTAAGCGGACCACATCATTCAAGCAAACTGCCATGTTCCGAACAAACGCCCCGTATACTCATAACTACTCCTCCTACCCACCACCACCAGAGCCAAAGATGTACTGGAACGCCGTCTACTACCCCAATTGGCGCATCTATCGCGACCAACCTCCCGCATCGCTCAATTTTGACGTCCTCTCCCATGTCTTCTACGCCTTTGCTTGGTAAGAGTACACCAGCATATCGACTCTTCCCCGCACTCGTTCTTCATATGCTAACAATTCTCTAGGGTCAAGCCTGATGGCACTGTATATGTATACTTAGTACCTCCCATTATCATGGCGATAGCTGACTTTTGTAGCTAAGCGATGAATGGGCAGACGCTCAGATCCCTATCGCCGGTGTCGGAGACGTTCCAGAGACCAAAGGTTGTCTACGTTCGTTTGCACTGTTGAAGAAAAAGTATACTAGATTGCGAGTTGTGCTGTCAATCGGTGGTGGAGGCAAGGGAAGCGAACCTTTTGCTGAAGTGGCTCGAAACCCAACCAGTCGTGACCAGTTTGCACGAAGCGCGCTAGGTCTGGTGCAGCAGTTCGAACTGGATGGCATCGATAGTAAGAGTATATCCAGACAATTTGATTATATATGCTAATGAGTGTAATTCAGTCGATTGGGAGCATCCGTCTGATTCAAGGCAGGGCGAACACTATGTCCAATTGCTCGCAGCGATTCGACAGTACATGCCAGCTCCGCAGTACACTTTGACATCGGCTCTACCAGCCGGCGAATGGGCTCTGCAACACATTAATCTCGCCCATGCTTCGCATTATCTCGACTTGATCAACCTCATGTCGTACGACTTCTCCGGACCGTGGGTGCAAAAGACTGGTCATCAGGCCCAGCTTTATGCCCCCCAGGCCTTGCACTCTCCAGAGGCAGCAATTTCCTGTCATTCAGCTGTCTCATACATGGTCAGGCAGGGCGTACCATCTTACAAGATCGTGCTGGGTGTGCCTGCTTATGGCCGTTCTTTCACCAACACCAGGGGTCTTGGTCACCCCTACGACGGCTGTGCTGGTGAAGAAGGAACGTTTGAATATAAAGAGCTCCCTCGTCCTGGTGCAACCGAGTATGTCGATGAACAGACCGGAGCAGCCTACTGTGTTGGAGGTGACGGTGGATTTGTGACATATGACAATCAACGCACTGTTCAAATGAAAGCAGCCTACGTGCGCCAAAACGGATTGGGGGGCCTTTTCTACTGGACTGGTACAGGTGATGCCAGCGCGCACACTCAAAAAGACAGGAGTCTAGTTTACAATGGCTTCCTCGGGTTGTTCCCTCAGTAGCCGGACGCTTGTGTATAGTATTGGAGAAGCAAAAAAAGGATAGAGAAGAGGATGAGTGGACTAATTGAATGTTGGGGCTAGTCCATCTTCAAAATATGAACGAAATATGTCGCTGGAAGATATAATGAATGTGATACTTTTCATGTGAGCTGTAGCCAGCAAACGCTTGGACCAAAGATTGAATGCGGCCTTTGTGAACGCTGATTGGCCGCGCGTTCCAGACAGAACACAGGACACGACCGCATGCCTCACTCGTGTGCTCAGAAGCCATTTCAACGACCTCCGCATTACTCCGCGTTTCCGTTCCCCAGATACATTCCCCTCATATTTTACTAGCCTTTCCGAGATACATCTACTAGATTGGGAGCGCTGCAGGTCAATGCCGGCCTAGCTGGACTTCATGCCTGCACCTTCATCCTCACTCGACTCCGGTACACCCCACCATGTAGATAGGAAGCAGTGGAATACGAATTGACTTTTTCATAGCTGATTACGATCCTGTCGGCCATCTGAACGACATATTCTCTCACCCCTCTACATTATCCTCGATATCAACGACCTCCTTGACGCTCCGCAGCTACCAAGATGACCTCGACGAGGACATCGCGGCCTTCGTTAGCTACCAAACAGCTTCAGACGCCGACAGTGTACAACGTATTCAAGATGCCAAATCGGAGCTTGCCGATCTCTTCAAGAAGATTGAGAGCGTGCGCGAACGTGCCATGCAGACCGAGCAAACAATCACCGAGATGACTGCAGATATAAAGAGGCTGGATAATACCAAGCGAAATCTCACGTTGTCTATGACAGCTTTGAAACGCTTACAGATGTTGACGACGGCATACGAGCAGCTCCGGGGCTTAAGCAAGAGCAGGCAGTACCGGGAGTGTGCGCAGTTGTTGCAGGCTGTTATCCAACTTGTCGCGCACTTTAAAAGCTATAGGTCGATTGATCAGATTGCAACGTTGAGCAGAAATGTAGCAGAATTACAACGCGAGTTGCTGGAACAAGTGTGCGAGGACTTTGAGGTTGTGTTTGCCAAAATGGAAGTCGCACAGCGAAGACCGATGCTCACTGAAGCTTGCCTTGTCATTGATGCGCTTGGTGAGCACGCCAGGACAAGAGTGATAAATTGGTATTGCAATACCCAGCTACGTGAATACCGACAGGTCTTTCGTGGTAACGACGAAGTCAGTATCATGGTTTTAACTATACGTTTGTATCAATGTTAACGTTATTGGCTAGGCCGGCTCGTTAGACAACATCTCGCGGCGGTACTCTTGGTTCAACCGTATGATGAAAACGTATGACGTTGAACACGCCGCTATTTTCCCAGCATACTGGAAAGTCAACGAGATGTTGGCCAACTCGTTTTGTGAGGGCACAAGAGACGACTTCAAGGGCATATTGCAGCGATCCATGCGGAAAGAGGGTGGGCAAACCCTTGATGTTGATCTGCTTCTTTCATGCCTTCAGGAAACTCTTGAGTTTGAGCAAAGCTTAGAGCGGAGATTCTCGAACGAGGTATGGCATTCAACCCTCCCCGGCTTCGACACAAGCTAAATCTCTATAGTCTCGATCCTCACTAGACACTGTGGTTTCTAAAGAGGAGAAAAACCAGGGATTCAGCCAATCAATATCTGAGGCATTCGAACCTTATATGCGACTCTGGGTGGAATCTCAAGACAAGTATGTTCCTTTCTCACTCTCCCGTGTGTACCCTCGCTAACTGTGCAGGCAACTTGCAACCCTGATACCCAAATATCGACAGCAGCAACTGCGGAATACCGAGGAGGAATTTTCGGCACAATCTGTGATACCATCATCGACTGAACTGTTCTCCTTTTACCGCCTCACTCTTGCTCAATGCGCTAAGTTATCAAGAGAGTCAAGTTTGTTGGAACTTTCCGCAACATTCGCAAAATATCTCGATCAGTATGGGCAGCAGGTCTTGTACTACTTCCTGAGTGATAGATTTGGTAGCCAAGGTCCATCCGTGGAAGACGCCATCCTCATTCTAAACACAGCTGATTACTGCTACATGACTTGCAACCAATTAGAGGAAAAGATCAAGAGCCGCATTGATGAGAATTTGCGAGAGAAGGTGGATCTACAAAGCCAGGCCGATGCCTTCATGGGTATCGCAAGTGCCACCGTTCGTTTCCTCGTTCGCAAAGTTGAGCTCGCTTGCGAGCCGAGTTGGCGCGAGATGCGCAATACACCCTGGAGTAAGCTTGAGAGCGTCGGGGATCAAAGTACTTATGTTGCAGAGCTTTTGCGTCATGTCAAGGAACAGTCGGGCGAAATCTTGAAATTGTTGCATAAGCAGCAATATGCAAGAGCATTCTGCGACAATTTAGTCGATCAGATGGTCGTGACCTATATCTCGAACATTGTACAAAGTAAGCCGATCAGCGAGGTGGGCGCCGAACAAATGCTTTTAGATAGCTACGTGCTGAAGAAGGGGTTCACGGAGGTTCCGGTAGTCAACGAGGAGCCTGGCACAGCGCCGCCGGCAGCGTAAGTACTCCCATCGATACGTAAATCGTCACACCTTACTGATGAGCGCAAGCAGCTTCGTAAAACGGGCAACTCAAACCATGTCAAAGATCGATCCCCTCCTCAAAACGCTACAAGTACGGCCATCACCTCCGGAAGCGCTCGTTCAGGCATACCTCATCCACATCGCCGACAAATCCGACACCAATTTCCGCAAGATACTCGATCTTAAAGGCATTCGCCGCGCAGAACAATCAACCCTCATGGACCTCTTCAATGCCTTCAAAGCATCGCCGAATCATGCCAATCTAGCCCAAAACTCTCCGTTATTAACCCCGTTGCAACTACAACCAGGCCACGGCGGAGGGATCGGTAGTATCGGGAACACCAGCAGTGTCATGGGCTCGTCCGGTTTAGGTGTAGGAGCGCGGTTTGACCCAACGGGGTTGGGCAATGCCATGGTGAGCGCGGTGCGCGAGGGCGTGGACCGATTCGGGAGTCCAGCACCGGGTGAAGGGGGCATTGCCTCGGCCATGGCGGGAGCAGATGGAAAAGGAGGCGAGACCAAAGCGAACTTGAATGAGAACCTGAAGAACATTGGCAAGTTCTTCAGAAGGGATGTTGGTGGGTTCAGGGGGTTCGGAAGGAGTGATGAGGGGAGGTAGAGAGTCTTGGATGCCGTTGCTCGAAAGGCAATGAGAAGAACGGATCATGATCAGTGGTTATCTTTTAGCGCTGCACGGTTTTGGGTCATTCGTATGGAGAAGACAGTATATGCGCATTCAAAATGTTCATAAGTTTCATATTTCTTCTCCACTTCTTCTGCTCTATTCGATCGGAACCTTGGCTCCAGTCTATGGCCTGTACCTTCCAGCTAATTACGGCATACGTTGACCCTCTAAAGCTCACAGGGCCTCAGCATATGCCCTCGTTTCAAAATGTAATATGGTCTATGAACAGCTGTTAGCGACTGTTTCTCCCGAAAAATTGATGAATAGATTGAGCAGAATTCCTCTCAGAGACCAAGTTATAAGCAGCGACGGCTTGCATTTGTCGATACTAGCCATACCTTTTCCGGCTCTTCCTATAAAGTATTTGATGGTCGATGATAATCTCATCATACGAGTAAAAGTACGTGATGCTGGGAAGAAGAAGTTGAAAGTATTGTTACATACCTTTACGGGAGCTATTATTATGCGCAGTGCTATTCGCCCATCTTGTAGAGTAGAGACAGCAGCTGGTGTATATCGTGAGCAGCACTCAGTGGCATGGCGGTGTATGTCTACATGTGTAGGCACGTTATTGATGGAGAGAAGGCAGCGTTAGATGGTGGAAGAAAAGTTGCACGTCCAAAGTGCCAAGGTTGGTCAAGCGAGGCGCTAGGCCGCCTAAAGACGTCGACCAAGAACGGGGGTTTGAATAGGGCAAAAAAAAAGTGTTGCATGCATTGGCAGCGTTTCAGCAGGTGAAGGGAGCCTGGGGTAAATCAAGGTTATGCCTGATACATGATGATTCAATTGCACAATGTTTAAGGGCGTGTAGAGAGCTGGCGATGGATCAATTGGCAGCCACCATGGCCTTCACGTGCCGGTCCCTGAAAACACCAATGGCAGCAGCCCTGCATCCCTGCCGGTGTTCCGAGGAGGAGCGAGGAGATGATCGGGCCTCTGCATCGGCAGCCATCGACATCACCCTTGGTGTGAATTGGTATCCTACCTACTGCTGCACGTCAATTTTTTGTTCCGCAATCCAGCTTCCTTTTCCCATTTGAACCATATGGCCGAGATCCAACCCCGCGCCTGCATAACCATAAATTAACCCCATTCCCCATCCTCCTCCATGTCTCTGCCTTCTCCCGTCACTCATCCCGCCATGCCGCCGAGCAAAGGTACGTCGTGCGCGACTCTGCAAAATCCGCTGCAATTCGAGCCAAGCGTATGCTCAACTCCTTGTACTGATGGTTTGTCTGTAGAAACTGCGAAGCATGAGTGCGTCTCCGAGGACGCGCTGCAGCACCTCCATTCCTACAAATACTCGAGTGTCGACAAATCCTTCATATCGCGATATATCCTCAAGCATTATGTACGATGTGCCCGACCTCCGCAAACCCCTTCCCCCACCGCGCGCAGGGCTAACGCCAAATAGTGGAATGGATTCGTCGAATTGCTGCCCATGTGGCTTGCTCCGAACCTCGTCACATTGCTGGGTTTTTTCTTCATATTAGGGAATGTAGGGATTTTGGAACTTTACGTGCCTGATCTCGTTGGACCGGTAAGGCTCGGAAGCTCATACATTGAAGTATGACATGGAAGAGGGAGACTGACATGGCACATGGGGAATAGGCACCATCGTGGGTATATTATAGCTTTGCCTTTGGCATGTGGATGTGAGCCACCCCGTCTCCGCTACTAGTAGGGCGTGCGCTAATCAACGACATGCAGGTATTCGACCATGGATAACGTGGATGGTAAACAAGCGCGTAGAACTGGTACTTCGAGCCCGTTAGGAGAGTTGTTTGAGTACGTTATCCTCTGCCCATATGCGCCCAAACAGGATAACTGACGCCATGTAGTCACGGCATTGACTCTCTGAACTGCACGCTCGCCAGTTTGCTCGAGACTGCAGCAGTTGGATACGGCTCCACCAAGATTGGCGCATTCACTGCCCTTGTGCCTGTGCTGCCCATGTTCTTTTCCACTTGGGAAACGTATCACACTCACACCTTGTATCTTGGTTACTTCAACGGCCCAACTGGTATATATAATATCTCCCGTCTTCTGAGTTTTATGCACTAACATTGTTATAGAGGGTCTTATTCTGGCCTGCACGTTCATGTGTATGTCCGGCTACTTTGGACCTCAGATTTGGTCAACTCCTTTGGTTCAATATCTACCCGCCTACGAGGCGTGGCTGGGTGACATGAGCTTCCGAGAAGTCTGGATACCCATGATTCTGTTCACATTTTTTGTCGCACATTTGCCAGCTTGTGTTGTAAACGTTGCAAAAACCCGCCGTGCCAAAAACCTACCCATCATGCCGCTCTTCCTAGAGTGGACACCGCTTGTCATCTTTTGCCTTGCCACGATGGCTTGGTTAGGCTCGCCGTACTCCTTCATCCTGAAAGACAACCATCTAGTCCTCTATTGCTTGACCATGTCTTTGGTATTCGGGCGAATGACGACAAAGATCATTCTCGCTCACCTCACTCGCCAACCTTTCCCATACTGGACCATCATGTTGGCTCCCATGATTGGTGGCGCTCTTTTGGTAAACCACCCTTACTTTACCATCCCCGGAACCACCTTCGGTCCTATTTCCGCAAACTTCGAGCTATGGTATCTCCGATTCTACTTTGTGTTCGCCGCTGTTGTGTACGGTAGATGGGCGCATCTGGTTATCACTAGCATTTGCAACTTCCTTGGCATCAACTGCCTCACGATACCAGCCAAGAAGGCAAACGAAAAAGGCGCAAAATCAAATGGAACGGCCAACGGCTTCCGTTCCGAGAAAGGCCGTACGGATTAAACTGCTTGTCAGAAAAGTGTTTACTCATTTGATCTTTAGAGAAGGTCGAATGTTTACTGTTGGCAAAAGCATTCTTAGCATCTATACACTGCTTTGCATCTTACCCAGCGCATCTGTTGCGCACTCATGTAGACCATCGACGAACCGCTTCAACGCTACGAACTATAGTATTACTTAATGTTTATATGGATGATAGAGAATTCTTTTGCTGAGCATGCATTTTTAATATAACATTCTCCACAAATGTTACTTTCACAACCTGTCTATATTGCTAAGGTATCTTGATGTGAGGTTGCACTCTTCTCTTCCACGTTCTAGCTGTCATGGCTGCTTCAGTTTAACATTCGGGGAATGTGTACATGTATAGGAGTCTAGTAGAGCAGACACGAACGATTGTAGACACTCTGCTCTCTTATGTTGGGATTCCTTGAGACTATAATTCAAGAATTGATTCACTGCATCCAAACTTATCTAAAAAGCAAAAAAGAATCTAACGAAAAGAAAAACAAGAGTTGCACATCACTCCACCGCCTCAAAATCAAAAACCAAAAAAAACCAAAAAAAAAGTCCTTACACCATCTACCCCCTTTTCCCCTCAAGCCTCACCCTTCCAATCCCTCCACGCAGCCTCCAACAACACCACAAACGCCTGCCCCTCCGGACTCCCCGAGGTAAACTGCTTCCGATCCTTCCAATCCATCGGATTCACCGCGGGCCTCACGATCCCAATCTCCGTGTCAATCTTCCCTTCCACCACCTTCATCTTCTTCTCGGCCCACTCAACATACTTCCCACCCCCAAAAACCCCCTCATCCAACTTGGCCACCCGCAACGCCGTCGCCGCCAACAGCGAGGTCCCTGAAATCTCCCCCCACCACCCCGCATCATCCAAGTAATTCCGCAACAGCCCGGACGGATCCGTGTCCAGCGCGATGGCACCGTCGAGGATTTCCTTGATGTAGGTGCTGAGCTGGTTCTGCTCGGACTGGGTTTGGGCGGCGTAGGGGGATTTTTTGAACGTGGCGAGGACGCGGGATATGCCTGCGGCGGCCCAGGCGTTGCCTGTGCTCCAGAGACCTGCGTCCGGGTTGGAGGTGGGGTTGATGATGTGGCGCCAGGGGGCTTTTCCGTTGGCGGGGAGGAGGGCGTCGTGGTAGGCTTTGCATTGTTCAAAGGAGGTGAGGAGGTCGGGGAGGGAGGATGTGGCGACTGCGGTGTAGGCTAGGAAGCTGTGTGTGGGAGTTAGTTTGTGGGGGAAACGGAGAGGGAAAAGGAGGGACGGAGGTTGGTGAGAACGTACGGTGGGACCATGTATACGAAGTCTGCCCAGAGCTATTCTCGCATGTCGTCAGTTCAGTACATAGATAAAGAGAACGTTCGTGTTGGAGGAGGTGAGGTTCTGCCAGCCGGAAATGAACAAACGTACCTCTGGGCCTGCTTCGCGGTGGCTTATAGCGCCGTTGGACCAGCGTGGCACGTCATTGAGCAGATGCTGCTGTTGACGGAGGGCCGCGTCCCAGTACGTTTGGTTCGACTTTCCTATCATCAGCGCGGGGATGCCGATGGCGGCTGGGTCGCCGGCTGCTCCTGTATGGTGTTAGCGGTGACGACGTCTTTTCGGAGGAATCTCTTCAGGGATTGAGTTGTTTGTTTCTCTTGTGATCCAGGGGTCGGGGGGGGGGGGGGGGGGGGTGGAATTTAACAAAAAGACGTACCGTCCCCGGGAACGAGTGTTTTTTAAAAGTATATTTT
>JAMAHW010000029.1:251942-350643 GCA_023627715.1 Periconia sp. R9002 | reverse complement strand
CGCGCCGCCCCCCCCCCCCCCCGCCCCCCCCCCCCCCCCCCCCCCCCCCCCCCCCCCCCCCCACCGCAGGTATCCATCAGACGTACCGTCGCCGGGAACGAGTGTTTTTTCTAAGTATAGAGTTAGTAGATGTCCAGTGTCTTCTTCATCGTCCATGTGACTATGACAAACAAGCATAACATACCAGTCGTGCTAATAAACGGCCGCACATACTCCAACGCCTTCACGCCTTGCACATCCAGCGTGGGCACTTGCCCACCCGGGAACGGATCGTTCCAGATGGAGAGCTTGGGGTCGTTCCATTCGAGCAGGGCTTCGGCCACGGTGCCGTATTCCCACGAGTGCGTCGCCACCGCGACGGCCTTTTGCAGGACGGCGCCGACGATTTGCGCGGATACCATCTTAGTTATTGTTTGGATTGTCTTTGTGGGGATGTGAACTGATGAGGGTCATTTTTTTTTCTCGAGGGAGGGTTTTTTCTGGTTTTAAAGCGGATGGGTTTGGGTTGAGAAGCTCATTGCGGAAAATGGATAGATCATTGATGGTTGTTCAGTAAGCATCATTGGGATATTATTTTTGGATTGTTAGGGCTACGGGTTTGCCGCTTTTCCTTTTCTTCTTTGTCTCTCTCTCCTCTTGCGGTATACGAGAGCTGTTGAACTGGAAATTCCGCATGATGCCAAGGTGAAGCTGTTCGCAAGATGGCTACCTGAGATGCTGTTTGGAGTAGGGGACGCGGAGATTTGGAGCCAAGATGAAGGAGTCTGGATAAACTACATGAGGGAATTCTTAAACGTGCTTAGCGCTAGAGCGTAGCAGGTATTTTGGGCGCACGTCTTCTCGTGTTTGGATTCGGCGAATGGGAGGGTGAGGCAGGATTACTAAATTGCGTCGTATTCCGAAAGTGATGGTCTCAGCAAGTGATGTTGTTTACAGATGGAACAGAGCTGAAGTGCTTGTCGGATTGTCTGCTGGATTGTTTCGTTTCATGATGAATGATTATCAACAAGACTTGATACAAAATAGCTAGAGTGATATGCGGATATATTTGGATGTGCGACTGGCCTATGACAGGGCAGTGAATGTTGCACTTATATTTCCAGGCCCTAAGAATCTTGCATTCTGCCATTACGAACGATATTACAACACTCGTTATCTCGGACATATCTATGGCAGAGTCATGGTGAGTCTAGCACTATCTAAACAATGGGGATGTCGTCTCATACGGCGCAGGCCTGATCCGCAAATGTATTGCGAAGTGGATTCTGAGTGGAGTCACATGAGAGGGGGCTAGGCCGGATGGGGCGCGGCCCCCATGTTGAGGCTCGCAGCAAACCAGGCACTGCGATGACTGCCAGCCACTTCGGTCCACGGAGCATCAAGCCATGCGGCGCAACTCTAATCCCGCGTCAACGACTCGTCACTCTAGAAGGACAATGGAAAACGCGGAGAACAGGGCCTGCGCAAGAGCCTCCTGGTATCTCGGTTTCCCTCGGCTTTGGCCTCATGGTCGTCGAATCTCCCTCCACGCTCCGCAAACCGGCGCAGCGCCATCTCACAGTAACTCGGACTAGCAGCATCATGTTACGCCCAAGACCAGCCAAGAAGGCGCGCTCCAAGAGGCATTTCATGTCGAAAGCTGTGTCCAAAGCCGCAAGTAAACGACGGTCCAGAGCACACGCCAATGGGCCTCCAGCTTCCCCACAAAGGCAACACATGTACCAATTAGTCATAGTAATTGCATCCCCAGGAACGGCTCGAGGGAAACCAGGATCACCGCCTTGGTCGATCCGAGCTTGGCTCCACTTTTCGAGAGCAAGGCAAGCCAACTGAAGCTGCCCATCCAACCCAAACGCCTTGTCCGACTTGGGAAAAGATTTTTCTCGTCCAACAAGACCATGCCCCTAGATACCTTATCTTGCCCTGCGCATAATCCTCCCTCCTAAGTCGGTGGCTAGTGCTCCCTGCTCGGGACGTAGCTGCCCACTAGGTATAAAAGCATCCATCCTGCTTCCCCAGATTCCTTTCCGAAGCCAGGGTGGAAGCTCATCAACCTCTCGACAATCCTTCCCGCCACGCCAGCCAGCACGCTCTTCCGTGGCACCAAAATGAACTCCTCCGAAGTCGAGAAGGGCTACCCAGCAACCCAAGGGTACGATGACGGCGCATACACCAGCGAGCCTTTTGTCCATGGCGCTGCAACCGTCGCCGAAGCAAGTGGCCGAGGCGGCGACACCCATCGAGGCCTCAAGAGTCGTCACATCCAGTTTTTGTATGTCTACCCTCCCTCTATGCCCCCTTGCGCAAACGGCTAATCGCGACCCAGGGCTCTTGGAGGTGCCATTGGAACAGGTCTTTTCGTCGGCTCTGGAGGAATCCTTGCGCTAACGGGGCCTGCTCCCCTCTTCATGGCCTACCTGTCCATGATGCTCGTCGTCTACAACGTGATGAACAACTTGGCTGAAATCGTCACCTATCTTCCCATGAAGGGTATTACCGTCCCCTACTTCGTCAAGCGTTTCGTCGACCCTTCTTTGGCTTTCGCTGCAGGCTGGAATTATTGGTATGCGTACGCCATTCTGGTTGCTGCGGAAGCTACAGCAGGATCCATTCTTTTGGATTACTGGGCGACTCCGGTACCCGCCGCAGCTTGGATCACCATTTTTCTTGTCGTCATCCTTTTCCTCAACATTGTTGCGGTCGGCGTATTCGGAGAGGCTGAATTCTGGTTCGCTTCGATCAAATTCTTGACCATTATGGGACTGGTTATCCTTGGCTTTGTCATCATGTTGGGCGGCAGTCCGAATGATCAAGGGCGACTCGGATTCCGTTACTGGAACAATCCAGGGGCATTCAACGAATATCTGGTGCCAGGGAACACAGGCAAATTTCTGGCCTACTGGACGGCGTTTGTCCGCGCTGGGTTCGCTTTCATCACATCCCCGGAGTTGATTGCTCTGGCAGCTGGTGAGACGGTCGCTCCTCGCAGAAACATTCCAAAGGCTGCATCGCGCTTCGTATACCGTTTGGCCATCTTCTACGGCTTCGGTTCCTTCATCATCGGTGTTATTGTTCCCTCGGATGATGACCGTCTCCTCAGCCCAAGCTCCAATGCCACTGCATCTCCGTTCGTTATCGGAATCTCACGCGCCGGCATCAGAGGTCTAAATCATGTCATCAACGCGGCTATCTTGACCTCTGCCTGGTCTGCCGGAAACGCTTTCTTGTTCTCCGGTTCGCGTGTCCTTTACGGCATGGCCCTCGCCGGAGATGCTCCCAAGATTTTTGGTAAAACCAACAAGCAAGGTGTCCCCTGGGTGGCTGTTTTGGCTACGTGGGCGATTGGCCTGCTTGCCTACTTGAACGTATCAAGTACCGGTGCGCAAGTGTTTACCTGGTTCAGTAACATCAGCACCATCTCTGGTTTCATTGCTTGGATTGTCGTCATGATCACTTACATCCGCTTCCGCAAAGCACTCGAGTTCAACAACTTGTTGCATACCTTGCCATTCAAGACTCCGTTCCAGCCATACCTGGTTTGGTTCGTCCTCGGACTCATTTGCATCCTAACACTCACCAACGGCTTCCAAGTCTTCTTCCCGAAGAACTGGTCAGCTTCCAACTTCCTGGCTGCGTACATTACGATTCCCATTTTCCTCGTCCTTTACTTCGGACACAAGCTGGTATACAGAACTTCGTTTGCCATCAAGATCCCCCAGATCGACATCATCAGCGGGAAGAGGGAGATGGATGAGCTGTGTGCTCAAGACGAAGAGCCAGTCCCGAAGAACGTTGTGCAAAAGATGTGGTACTGGGTTGCGTAAATCGCGCTCTTGGGTCGCTTTTTAGCAGAAGGAAAGACGATGTATAATATATAGAGCAAAGTTTAAAACTTTTTGTGTAGCGCGTTAGCATTTATCTTATTTTCCAACGTCTTTGACAAACCTTGCTGCATGGAACGAGTGAAACGACATATAGAAGAGGTCGTCGAACGGGCTTTCTCATGTGTGGGGCACTTAAACCCAACCTTGATCCTAACGGTAGCACGCATTCTTGGTACATAATACACCAATCAATTGCGAGTAGGAAAACACTTTCGGTATCATTGATGTTTTGCAGTGGTAGTTGTTCTGCGAATGAAAGACTCCACTGGTCAGATCATCCGTGTCAGCAATTCGCTCACAGAGGCCGAGGATTGATGCATGTTCACTTAATTGTGTAGCGCACAACGCCGATATCCTATGTACACACGCAATCAGTAACATTTTTCCTTTTTTACCGATATTTTGAAGATCAGTTTCAAGTAGCTGGGAGTCTGGAGCCACTTCAAGTCGAGATTTGAGCGCCAACAAACTGTTGAACGGAGCTGAGCCCTATCAAATATCCCATCACTGGATCACTGCAGATCAAGCGTCGAAAGCGATGCACATGACACACCCACAGCAGAGCATCGATCGCGAAAGAACGCAGTTTAGCGAGAGAACTTGTACGCGATACGACGGTACATGAGTAGCCACGAACATTCAGCTAGCCTTGGCATATTTCCCCAAAGCCCACCTAAGTAACCATGCATCAATTGGTCTGCGATCTACCCGGCGCTTGCTGCATTAGGCAACCAAAAATCCACAATCAAGCCCATTCAGCTACTCGCTCCTCCTCCAAAAGCAAATAAGCTGCCCGCACCTGCTCAAATCGGGTCGGTTTCTCGGTTAAGTGACGGCGACGTCGCTTGTCGTCCCCCCATCTCGGGCCGCATGTGGCGGTGGTCATACATATAGACTTGCACAAACGGTGATGTGTTCCATCAATGGGGCTGTTAGATGTAATCAAGGCAATCAAGGCAATCAGTGTGGTGGCTTACGTACGGTGCGGGCTCAGCGTGAGCAACGGCGGAAAACCAATCAGAAAGGGAAGTGGAGACTCGTGCAATGGAAGGTGGAACCCAGTATGCCACAGAACCTTATTGTAAGGTGCGGTGGATGCTTGTGACCCAGGGCTGTATCTGGCCGTTGTTCTACAGCTTCAAAGAGTCGCCAATGGCTGAGGGGAGCTGAGTGAGCGGCGAGTTTTGTTCTTAAACCCCTCCCTGCTGTCCTCGAATTCTTCTATTGGGATTTCAGACGATATTCGGATTACGGAACACTTTCAACAATACCCAAATCAGTCATGGGAGATCTAGGTAACGCCGATAAACCCTGGGGAAGGCGTCTCATCATCTGCTGCGACGGAACCTGGCAATCCAGTGTCAGTGGACAAGAAAATGGTCAGTCAAATCCGGTGCAGACGTTTACTCTCCATGCTTAAAGCATAACTCTTGAAACAGTGCCATCGAATGTTACCAAACTCTGCCGCGTAATCGCACGCATCGGAACTGATGCAAAGGACCCAAGCAAGAAGTGGCATCAGGTTGTCTACTACGACAGTGGTATCGGCACAGGCAATCTCAGTGGCTCTGAGCGATCCCGTCAAGGAGGCACTGGAGCCGGTCTCGCCGAAAACGTCATAGAAGCATACAACTTCATCGTAATGAACTACGAACCCGGCGATGAAATCTTCTGCTTCGGTTTCTCACGAGGTGCATACACAGCTCGCGCCGTGGCCGGACTCGTCACGGATATCGGCGTCATTCAACCCATTCACATGCAAATGTTCCCTGAGATTTACCGAGCGTACATGTCTAATACAACGGGTCTTCACTTCAGGGACACTCAGGCTTGGAAGGACTTTGTGGATGGCAAGTTGAGTAAGAAGGGCGCGGCGTTGGACAAAGCCGGAGGCATCAACAGTGACAAGGAGCATGCACAGGCCTGGGAGATCAGGCCCCATCATCGGCTCGTTGCTTCGGAAGCCAGTCGCACTGTTAAAGTCGTAGGGGTCTGGGACACTGTTGGAAGTTTGGGCGTACCGGACGTCGCGATGTTCGACAACTCGAACTGGAGAACCCAATATGGCTTTCATAACGTGAAGCTGAACGGAAGTAAGTCTAGCTACACATTTCTAACATATCATTGGACAGCCTGAGTAGCACTTCCGGATGCTATTTATTCATCCGATACCATATCATGAGCTGACACGGACAGATATTCAGCATGCGTTCCACGCACTAGCCCTCGATGAACGCCGAAAAGCTTTCCGCCCAACACTTTGGTATATTCCAAAGGAATTACCAGAACAGCTCGCCAAAGAGGGTAAATCTATTCCTGAGCTCAAACAGGTTTGGTTCCCAGGAGTCCACATCAATTCCGGCGGTGGAAACGATGATGCAATCACGGAAATGAAAGGTGATCTTGAGCACCTGTCAACTGCGACATTTGTGTGGATGCTACAAGTCATATCACCACATCTTACCATCGATCAAGCGGCTTTCAAATCATACATGGCCCAATACCAGCGTTGGCTCGATCGTGTGCGATACGCCTGCACTTACCACCATGCTGACTGGAAAGATTGGATATCCTCCAAAATTCCTCACATTCCTCTGATCAATCCCTCTGACGGTCCTCTTACACCACCTAAGCGTGATCCACCTCACACCCATCCAACGTTCGACTACGGATGGGGAACCGGTCCTATCAACGACTCATACGGTGGCATGTACACACTCGCTGGAACTGCACCTCGGGTTCCTGGAGCTTGTCAAGCCGAAATCTACAACGCCGAGGCCAAAGAGTATAAACTCGAGGATATACACAAATACGGTGAGACAAATGAGTACATCCATCCCATATGCGAGTATCGCAAGATCATCCGCGGCGATGAGCCAAACGGTGCGCTTCGCAATTTCACACGCAAGTACGAGAAGACCAATGGCAAAGGGAGGTTCTGGTGGTACAGAAATGGTTCTACCAAACCGATCCCCGAATGGGTAAGTTCTTCCGGCATGAAGTCGTATCAAGACACCACGTAGTGGCGTTTTGAGACATTCCTCACTCACTGTATCATCCCTGGTTGAGTTAAGCTGACTTTGTATTCGCGAATTTAGGTCATCTTGGAGCACCACCCGCATATGCACGGTGCGGGCGTGACTGAAGATGGGGAGGTCAATTTTGAGAGGGCGTGGTATGAGCAGTGTGAGAAGAATAAGGACAAAGTGGATGTATTGTCGACGGCTGGGTACAAGAAGGATTTTCTAGATGCGCTGGATGAGCAGAATGATTTCAAGGTTGGGGAGAAGGAAGGATGGGTTTATCCTTGAACACTGGTTTGGAACGGAGTGGACATTGAGCACGTTCTATATGGATTGTCAAATTGATATTTCTAGTCTATAGTATAAGTCTACACGGCGTTTCTCCTCTACGGGTAAAGTACAACAATTTCGTAGCTCGGCATCAATGCGTTAATGTCCCTTGAACATCTCAACCATTTTCCTCGACCCGTCGTGCTGGAAATGAGTCTCCTTGCCGTGCAACGTTTTCTTCATGGCTTTCTCAATCCTCGGAAACAGCTCCGCCTCATAGTCTCGAAGCGCCTCGTCGAGCGTCTTCTCCCCTTTACTAGCAGCGATGATCTGCCGTGCCAGGCTGAGTGAATCCGTCATCCCCACATTCACCCCGATCCCCGCAAACGGCGTCATCAAATGTGCAGCATCTCCAATCAGCGTGACGCCCTCGCGGTGCTCGAAGGTGAATGTCGGAGGGAGTTCGTAGAGCACGCGCGGGACACATGAGTCCTTGCACTCGAGCACCATGCGCTTGAGGTCGTCACCGATATGCGACAGATACCGCTCCACAAATTCCTTCCTCGCCGACTCTGGATCTTCCCAGTCGATGCCGCAGGTCTTGATGAAATCCTCAGGGGTCCGCAGGCACGCGTACACGCGAACACTCCCATCACCCTGTCGCTGACATATAACAGCGCAGTCCTTCCCAAACGCAAACACCATCCCAGCACCTACGTAGCCGTCCAGCCACGGGTTCGACTTCACATCGAGGTGCCAGTATTCAACGAGGGAGATGCTCGAGTACTGGGGTTGGATTGGAGACAGCAACGAGCGGACTTTGGACCACGCGCCGTCCCCGCCCACCACGACGTCGACGCCGCGCTCGTGCGTGCCGTCCGCGAAATGGAGGTCGTGTTGGCCTTTTTGCGCGCTGGGTTCGATCGTGACCAATTTCTTCCCCCATTGCACCGCTCCTTCCGGTAAGCTCTCGTACAGGATCTTCGTCAGCGCGCCGCGATCGATTTCCGGCCGACCCGCAAATAACTCTTCCTCGGTCTTCCCGGAGTTGTCTTCTTTGTCGGCGCCGTTTTGGTCGAAGAGCACTTCGCCCGTGACCAGGTCGACGGCTTTGGCGACGTCGGATTCGGGCCGGGCGTGTGCCACGAATTGGGACCAGAGGCCGGCTTCCTTGAGGGCGGTTTGCCCCGTGGTCGGGTGCAGGTCGAGGGAGCCGCCTTGGTTGCGGAGCGAGGTGTGGGCTTCGTAGATGGTGAAGGGGAGGTTTTGGTGGTGCAGGATGGCGCCTAGGGTGAGGGAGGCGGGTCCGGCGCCGATGAGGGCGATTTTGAGGTTGGATGTGGTGGTGGATGAAGACATGGTTTACTTTTTCCAGGGTTTTTTTTTATTTTTTATTTTTTGGGGGAATGTGAGGTTTGGATTTGGAGAGTGAGTGATGATTTGTTGTTGCTAAGGTCTTTCGTGAGGAGATTGCGTGGTTGGTGTGTGAAGTTTATGAGGTGCAAATGTTGGAAAAAGTTGTGATTCTGTATACTCCTGAATGTTGATGATGAAATTTTTTCTGTAGTGGCATAATTGCAAAAACGAACACAGTTGTTCTTATATAATTGTGTGACTTGCGTTGCTTTCGCACTCTGGTTTATCACTCCATGCGAACTCGGAAGCGAGGCGGCATGTGTCGATGGCCTCGGACCCGAACGCCTACCAGAAACACCGAATAGGTCGAACTTCATAAGAAAGACAGCAACTGTCACAGCCGAAAGCACCTTATTTCGCTAACAATAATATCTTAAGTGGTCCTTCATGGTCTGATGTCCGCATTACTTGCGAGAAGATTGCGTGTTCTTTGTTAAAGGTTCGCCTGGCGGATAATCAACACCTTGTCAAGCTTGTGGAAACTGACTCCAGCAATCGACATTACCTAATTAGGCAATCCATAAACCTTCCCAATTAGGAAAGTTGAAGGCTTCTAGTACGTGGTTGTCTCAGCCCCCTCTTAATAATAAAACAGTACAATCGCTCAGCATCTTAGTCATTGACTTATATTGAAACTTAAGTTTGTTGTCTTCCTCTAAAATATCATGTGCATTCCTCAGCTGAACTGTTCAGGGGCAATCTTTAAAATCATCGCACAATGTCGATATCAAATAGCAATCTCAAAAGCCCTTTCTTGCGCATATTGTGGATAACATTCAATCATTTAACTCATAAACATATGCAGCGTAAGTGCAGTATTCATATTGATGCTCTAGTAGAAGCATCCAGACTCTCACCAACCAGTTGCTGCCATGTAATCGAAACGAAGTGGCATTCCCGAGGGTGTTTTAGACGAAGACGAATTACATGATTCGTTAATGACCGTTTCGGGGGGCGTCGGTGGATGAGGGAGATTGTCAGGAAAGATCAGACTGGCTCGGTGGCCCTCGAAGACGTAATGGTAAGCATTTTGGATGTTGGAGGGATACAAGGGTAGTGCGATGACCGATATAGCTGAAACGTCTGCGAGGCTCATGCCCGAAAAGATGGACCAGGCTGTAGATTCGAGGGCAGAGGTGGAGAAGGTGTATAGGCTCTCCGATCGTTTCACTCGAGTATAAACACGAGAGGTAGCCAGATCTTGTCGAAATCGGAGGACGGAAGGTGAGATCTTTCTGTGAAGGTGGATGTCGGGCGTCCATGCCAATTCGACTGAAGTCTTTCCATTCCGTGTGAGATTGCCGAAATTTTCATCATCATCCACAGTGTGGCTGATGCCCTGCGGTGCTCTTATTGTTGAGGCAGAAATGTTGAACGCATCTGTTAAGTTTCTGACTGTTGTGGCAAGCGCTCTGTTGCTTCTCAAAAGGTTGGTCATTTGAGATTCAAGGGCTTGTTGCGACTTCAAGGCAGCGAAATCCGACTGGCTGGGAGCCCTGATCAGTTTAATTCATTAATGTAACGAAGTCGCTATCTTACCATTGGAAAATATTCAGCATAACAGAGAGCGAGTTCGTAAAGGTTTGCACCCTATTCATGACTTCGGAAAGCGCATTTTGCTTCAACCCCCATGAAATTCGCTGGCGAAGCTGCAGCAAGGAAGAACTGTCCTCATCCGAAACCCTCAAAGGTGATAGTAGAGACTCGAGCTCTGAGAGTAGGAGGACACCGTTTGTGAAGAATACGATGACGCAGTCCACCTGAATGAATGATGCCCTAGCTGATAAGGGGCCTGATAGGTCTCGAAGGAACGTTTCCAACGTACTCAGAATGATACGAACCTGGTTGACTTGCGTGTAGACTGTGCTTGCAAATTTTGGAGCAAATCTCGGTGCACCCTTGGCGTTTGAGATGAAAGGTTGAACAATTTCGACGACTTTGGCTGCGGCGGCTAGAATACCGACGATGGATGCTGCGACGCTCAATGGATCCGCCATGATGAAAAAGCATCCAGAATGTATTGAGCGTGAAGCATTACGAGGATAGATGGCTTATAAATATTGCACAGAATGACTGACCGAGCGCAAGAAGAAACAGAGGAGACGTTTGGAAGCATCATCAATCGAAATCTCAATGAAGTGTGAATGCGTGGTACGCACGTGACGTTGAACCCCTTTTCCCCGCATCCAATTGAGCGACTACATATGTATGTACCATGCAGGATTATGTAGGCTACTTCGTGTAGCAAACCCAAATCACGTGTTAGATACCCGTGTTGTTGATGATGGACGTTTTAACCATCAGCAATAAAAATTGAAGGCTCCGTTGCCTTGAGGCCGATACATAGCTATCTGATTGATCATTATTCAGAAACAGAGAAATGTCAAATATATAGAACCTTTTCCAAATAATTGGTACTCAGCTGAGCGGAGATATGGTCACAATCACAAAGCTTCGATGCGACACAATTGATGGTAAAGAGGTCTTTACTCTGGTAAACCTTCTGACGTCTCTCGAGGTCGGGACCACCCAGGTTGCGGGGCGACTAGCGCCTTCTGACGCTACACCTTATTCACACACCTTATTTCAACACCCTAAACAGACAGCATTTCTGTGAACTAGGTATTCGAGACTGCTTGTTCATTTCCCCTGTCTAACAAATAACAAAAGATCATCGTACGGCAGCCACCATCGGCGCAGTGACACATGCGATGACACATCGCCGGTGTTGGCGTGATAGCCTAAGGGGCTCCTAGGGTCTTGGGTGGCACAGCATGGAAAAAGGACAGGCACAACAATTGCTCGATCCTATGCTTCTCACAGGTCTGGTACCCGAAGGTTATGCCTGAAGTGTGTATAGTCTACGTCCATCAACTTTTTATGCAATATTGCCTCCAATCAGCGAGCCAGGCTACTGATAATTCAATCACAGGAAAATTCGCGCGAGACCTTCAGCACAGACTATTGTTTGGATTCTGGTGCCGCACTCCAAGCCATACCAAGTTCCGAGACGCTGCTATTTCGATATCCAACCTCAGTAGTTACGCTGCGCTAAGGAGTCTTGCAAGCGATATGAGAAAGCCGCTAGCGGCGGCATGTAATAAACACTCGTCAAGTTGTCAAATGATGAGAAAGCCCGACGCTTCGCACTTTCACGTCACGATACGGGGTTTGCAGTGAGCGAACGAAATCCTCCGAGGAAGCAAATTCCGACTACTGAGTGCTCTTGTGAGCGTTTGCGCTACCCTATCATTGTCCTGCAGCCACTTCACCAACTCGGACGCAGCTGTGCGGCTGCAATGCCATGCATGCCAATGGCTAGTCAGGGGAATTAATGAATGCTCGAGGCTAACCAACTCGGGCCTACGTTTTGCTAAAAGGGGAAGACCATTTGCGCTTCCCCAGAATCTCATTTCACCATGCAATGTAAATTGCGCATCGTACCTTTCTTAGAATTAGCCCGGCCTCATACCTACCCACTTCAAGCCGTTTGAGGCCATACTTTAGCGGCGTTCATTTGGCGAGTCCCTGGACCCCTATCCCCGTCGCAACATTGGGGTCGAAATGGCCGACCTCAAAACCAACCCCATCCCCTCCCCTCCCTTCTTTTGTTTTGCGCAAGGCTTCTGCAAACGCTTCCTGCCTCGTACAGTCAATCTCCAGGCCTTTGTGCCATAGTCGCTCGTTTATCTTTACTTCTGAATATCTTAATATCAAACACTCGTTCATACTCTCGAGACATAATGAAGGGCGCTATTGTTGCTGCTCTTGTCGGCTCGGCCGCTGCCGCTGCTCACCAAGGTCACCAGGGCTTCCATTTGCGTCGTGAAGCTCCCAAGGACGATGGTGTCTGCTACGTCTACACCACGGTCTATGTAACTGCCACTCCTAGTCCAAGTATGTTCCGCCATATATACTCCTGAATTCTGATATGAAAAGACATCAGTTCGCGCTAACATCTTCCAGCTCCTGTGCGCAGTTACTCTGCTATCCCAATAGCGTCGGTGTCTTCCTACGTGACTCCATCGTCGAAGCCGGCACCTCCTCCCGCTTCATCTTCTTCGGCGTCTGTCTACGTTCCTGTGCCAGTTCCAAGCGCCTCTAAGGAACAGGCCCCCCCTGCCTACACGCCAGTATCTTCACCTCCCCCTCCCCCTCCTTCCTCCTCCTCGAAGCCAGCACCTGCCCCTCCCTCTTCCTCCTCAACGCCAGCACCTCTCCCTCCATCTTCCTCAAAGCCGGCACCTCCCCCTGCCAGCTCTTCCAAGAGCGAGGAGGCGCCCAAGCCTAAGCCTACCGGTGGAAGCGGATATGGCGCCAACATCGTCAGCAATGGCCAGAAGTGGTCCATCACTTACACTCCCTACGCCAAGGATGGACAGTGTATGTCTGCCGATAAAGTCCAGACCGACATCGCCCGTATTGCCAAACTTGGATACACCACTATCCGTGTGTACAACGTTGACTGCGGCGTCTTCGAGAACGTCGTCCCCGCTGCTACCAAGAACGGCCTGAAGATCATCTACGGCATCTTCCTCGACGCTGCCAACGCCCCTGGCTCCTCTGGCGCCAACAAGCAGCTCGACTCCATCATCAAGAACGCCCCCAAGGAGAGCTTCGCCATGTTGATCGTCGGTAACGAGTTTATGTCGGGCCACGGTGGTTCCGTCGACACGCTCGCTCCCTACATCAAGGAGTGCAAGAAGAAGCTTGTCGGCGCCGGCTTCCCCGAGACCATCCCCGTCACCACCACCGAAACCGTCGGCGCTCTCGAGCAGTACGGCAAGAAGCTCTGCGACTCCATCGACGTCCTTGCCGCTCAGGTCCATCCCTTCTTCGACGGCAAGATCACCGCCTCTGGCGCCGGTGACTTCGCCGCCAAGCAGCTCGAGCAGGCCGCCAAGGTCTGCCCCGAGGCCGCTGCCCGTGGAAAGTACATCACTGAGATCGGATGGCCCACCGGCGGCCAGACCAACGGCGTCGCTGTCCCCGGTTCCTCGCAGCAGAAGGAGGCCATCTCCAGCATCATCAAGTCGGTCGGCTCCTACGCTACCCTCTTCTCCTACCAGGACGATGAGTGGAAGGCTCCTGGCGCGCTCGGCGTTGAGCAGAAGTTCGGTTGTGCCGACATTTTGTAAAGCAGCAGCAAACCAAATTCAATGCGATGGTTATGTTGGGTGTGTGAAGGAGTAGGGTTTCAACAAGTCGGTTGTGGTTGCGTACCTCTGCTGATCCACCACCAACCGCTTGCACAGCTTAGCTTAGCCAGCTCTCATTCATGTCACTCGTAATTGTTCGAACGTCTTTTCATGTGTCTATGCTCCTTGCGCATTTCCAATCTTCCATAGTCACCAGAAATCTAGTGTATAATTTATTATCTTGGTCAAGATCATAGGCTCATATGTTTGACCGCCGTAGTGATTCCGAATGAGATGAGTGCAAGGTTTGAATTCTGCGCTTGGCGGGTATAATCCTTGTTATATTGTTTCCGAAAGATGAGCTCATTAGATGACGTATCTGATGATTTGAACGTTGGGCACAATGGTTCCAGGTTCCCGTGTCTTGGGTGAATTGGAGACAAGGTCAGCCCCTGAGATTATCAAAGCTGTTTACGAAACAACTTGGTCGTAGATACATCCACAGTGCGAGACGGATTTAATATTCCGTTCTACATTCTGCAATATCCAAATAGCACTTCAACTCAGAGCTCACTGCAAACCCACCAAACCCCGGAAAAAAAAACCCCCTTCAAAACCCTCCCTCCACTACTTCCACCTCCCTCCCCTCTAACCTCCCCTCAAAAACCCCAAGCCTATCCCCCTACTGCACAAATAAATCCCCAGACCAAACCCCCCACTCAACCTCCACCCCCTCCTTCTCCGCCACCTTCTCCCCATCCCACCCCTCCACCCACTCAACAACATCCCCAACCAACCCAGATTCCTGCAAACAAGGCACCACTAACAGGAAAACGATCCCGGGAAGGCGAGGTGGAAGTGAGCTCATAGTGACAATGGATGGTGTGTGACTGTAGGAAGTAAGACGATTCTCGAATTGAAATCGCAACCAAGTCTTCTTTTTCACGACTATATTTTGTTGAGGTGACATTTCTCCCACTCTCAGGCGCCACTAATGGCAATTGGCGGCGGTGTAGCCGCGTTGTACGACAAGCAAATGAGCTGGTGACACAATGCAGGCAGTGGGTATGGGGAGCCGGGAGGGTATCGATGATTAGAAGAGAGTCTCACACAAAGCACAACATCCTTGTTCAACTGTCTTATTCGTAGAAAGCGAGAACGCAGTAGAATATTACAACGTCTGAGATAGAAGTTATATCCGCCATGACGCCCCTCACCAATGACCAATGACTAATGAAGTGATCGATTCCCCGGTATCCATGCGAGTTGTTTTAAACGCCAAAACCTAATACCTAATAGGTGTAACATGCGTGTGAAAAAAAATCGACTCGCAACTATTATCCATTCAAAACTCATTGTCTCAAACGATATTCAAGCTCCAAACCTCAAGATTCCGTTATCAGATGCGTTTTTCGTCCCCTCAAATTTACACTAGCTGTATGAAGACTGTGCACTTCTCGATATCCAGTTGCTCTTTTGGATCTTTGCTTTCAGGCTTCCCTTTTCGATCCTTCTCGGCTACAATTTCAATTTCCAACCGATTGACTCCTTGCATGAGCTTAGCATCGTAAGCTGGCTCACCCTTCTTCTTACCACCTTCGAAGCCGTTGGGTAAAGAGCCATTGATACCAGCAGTGACAGGGATGCGATTCACTTCAAGACTCTTCGAACCGTTGACAGTAACAAAAAGTCGGTACGGTCGACCGGTCAAGGCAATGGGAACTTTAGGTATGACTTGGAGATAGGAGTAGCTCTGAGGAAGCATCATGGTAACACTGTAAGAGGTCTTCAGTTTGTTTGTTGGAATATCAGTAGACCACGGTTTCGATAATCCAAGCGCTGGATGTGTGGCTAGCGTGATCTTGGGTATAAGTGCTTCGTCCAAGCCTAGGATAGTCAGTAAACAAAGCTGTTGATAAGTTCCATGGCTCTACTTACTCTTCAGTGGCTTCTTCCTGAAATTCTCAAAGTGTGGTACCACGGGTGGAACATGATAAGTTGGTGGTTGGTACTGGTTGGGGTGGGACGCCTGTTGGCTATATGGAGTATGTGGCAGCGGGCTACCACTTGCTGGTCGATCGGCGGTCTGAGGTGGCGCTAGAACGGCATGTGGGGTTTGTGCTGGAGCGTTCGGACGCTGACTCTGACTATCAGACACATTGCTGCCCGGCCTAATGGCGCTCAAAGCAGGAGATTGAACATCACGTTTGATCCCATTCGTTGCTGGTGGCGACGCTACAGTTTTTGGCTGTGTTGCTGGTAGCGGAGATACAGCTGATGCGGCTCCCTTTGCTCCAGTGAAAGGGTTCGTAGCTACTGGTGTACCTGATTTTCCAGCAGAAGATGGCCGAGATGAACGCGTACCGTTCATGCTCTCCATTACGTGGCGTTGCTGCCGTAGGAGTGCTTCATTATCGACAATAAAACCAGGGGTAGCAGAGCTTCGTGCCCGCGCAGTGGAAGGGTCAGACACGGGACTTTGTCGTAGCTTGAGCTTCAGTTGTTGTTTCGGCGCCGCGGCTGGAGTAGGAGTCGAGGGAGTAGCCGTTGACATATTGAGTTTCAACTTTGGTTGCGGCGGTTCAGCAATGACTGCCTTTGCTTCTTTCAATCGCTTCTTGAACATTTCCTGCCTTGGTGAGATTGTGTGTTACGATTGTGAATCCGGGGCAACATACCTCAAGCTCAATCGAGACATTGTACAAATCACTGCCGTCCTCATTATAGGCCCGGGCGTTGTTCCAGATTTTACTAGTCATGTTTTCGAACGCATCCCAGCTTTTCAATTCAGTTATATCAGTAGGAGCGTTGCGACCTGTAACACCCCGCACCCTCTTAAGCACTTTGGACAGCGAAACGGGCTCCTTGATTTGTTGATAGTAGTCTCGCAGAGATCGGTTAGGTAAGTTGACAAAGGGCGAGAAGATCAGAAGACCACTCCTGTATGGTGTTAGCAAGAGGATACTCAACACGAAGACTAAAAGGTATAATGGCATACTCTGGATCTGTATAGTCTATCAGCTCACGAATGATCTGGTGTTGAGCTTGCTGAAATGTTTTGCCCTCGAAGTCAGGGCGGTCGTTGGTCTCATCAGGTACAGCGGACGCTGATTGTCTCAATTTCGAGGGTGCCGGGGTCATAGACTGAGATGCTACAGTTGCTGCCGCCCGTCGTGGTCTGTCCGTCGATGATGTGTCTGGGGTCTGTTGCGCTACCTGCCTTGGGGTTGAGGGCTGTACCCGAGGAGTAGGTTTGCCAAAAGGCACAGGCTCTTCACCAGGAATCGGCGTGGGAACAGCCTGGTACCCATGGATCCGGTAGGCAGGATTGTGCTTGACCATCCAGTTGGACGCAGTCTTGCGGAGGCGCTCAGCATCTTCATAGATGATGGACTTTTTATCATTGTATGATTTCGCGTTGTTCACCAACCGCTTCTGGTCGCTTTCCACCTGTGCGAGAGTTGCGTATTCGCCGCGTTTCAATTTGCCCTGCAGTCCATCAGCGCTATCCCTCGATATCCGTTGTGCTGAATCTATGGTACGCTCGTCTAAGACATACCTCGATGGTGTCGATGGCGATTGGTAGTTTAATGACTTCATAGTACTCGGGTATAGACTCCTACGCCATGACATTAGCGGGTGGGTGGTGGGCGTCAACTGCGAAGGGTTTCGGGGTACCTTGTCGGGAAGGGTGAGGAAGTGCGTGGCAATTGGGCGGCCGCTGCAGTTTGGTCAGTATAAAGAGGGCTTGACAAGGCCGATGTGCTAGCGCGCAGGCACACTTACTTCTTGTCCTTTGCGTTCTTCAAGCTCTCTAGGAACCTCAGTCCCGCAGCGGTGGTGGACTCGACTGTCTCGCCGGTGCCAGTGGCAGCACTCTCGTCGGCATCGGCCTAGTTGCGCATCAAATGTTAGCAGAGCCGCTCACTCAACTGCTGCATGCCCAAGGCAAGCTGGATGGCGATGCATGGCGGTGGTGTTGCGGTGCCATGGAGGGGCGGCCGAAGTGAACAAGGTCGCTCATCCAACCTGGTCTGCCACCAGCCCATCCCCAAACCCGCATCCCGCATCCCGCAGTGCGACAATCGCGTGCCTCCATCCAGAGTCCACTTCGACAATGCAAGAGCCACTCCATCACCATACCAGCGCGCAAGATTGGGACGTACCGGTACTTTCTGGCGCTTCAATGGTCGTCCTTCGCTCTCGCCGGCCGCACCAGCAGTGGCTTTGCGCTTGGCGGCACTCTCCATATCGCAATATTTGTGATCGCGTAAGTTGCTAGAATGGACGTTATTAAATCTCCTCGCCGGCAGCGCGTTGAGGGTGGATGCAGCCGTCTGCGCAGAGTTGTGCTGCTTGTTCCAACACTCCCAGTGGAGGACGCGATCTCAAGACCACTACAGCCCTATTGAGACTAGCGTGTGACGCTTATATAAGCATAATTTCCCCCTTGTACACCACCATGTGAATGCTTCAATGTTTGGGAGCGGCACTTTGAAAGTTGCATGAATTTATTTCTAAAGCACGCGAGGAAAAAAGATCTGCATTGTCCACTCAATCATTATACCTTGACTGCCATACAGGACTGCCCACGAAAAGACCTTGCACCGCTAAAACTGTACTGTGATATATCCGAATTTGGCCATGTACCGAAACTTTAAGATTTCTTAGCTGCTTCAGTCGCGTTCTTCTCAAATTCCTTCTGAGCCTCTTGCTCTTTCATCTCGCGGACTTTGGCAAGTACTACCTCTCGGAAGATGGCGCCTTTAGCAATCCTGCTCAAACGGCCAGGCCCCTTTGAGCTGGAGGAACTGGTTGCTAGCCCTGAGTCTGCTGTAGTCGACTGTGCCGCTATCGCCTCACCTGCAGCCTCGTGAGCATTTGCGGGCACGTCTGAATCTCCTGGCGCCTCCCCTTCCTCGTCTTCTTGCATCTTGAGGGCTTCGATACGGTTTGCCAGCTTGACGAGTTCGATACCGCGCTTGAGTCGTGCCTTCGCAACATAGGCGCGGATTTCGGGCAACAAGTTGTGGTCTGAAGCAGTCTTGCCGCTGAGCCAAATATGCTTGAGAGCCTCCTATGGGCTGGGTCAGCCACCTGTCCAATGAAAAAACATCCGCCTGCTTCCTTACCTCGCTGGTGGGTCGCTTTGCTGGGTCTGGCTGAAGCAGCAAAGTGATGAACTCCTTCGCATCTTTGCTGACGTCTTTCCAGTATCTCTCGTGGAAAATCACACGGCCGTTTTTGCATTCCTCAATCAGATCGGATAGATTCTCAGATCGGAATGGTGAGTATCCGCAAAGAAGAGTGTAGGTGATGACGCCCATGGACCACATGTCGACTGGTTTTCCGTGTCCCTTCTTCAGCATGACTTCTGGTGCGGCGTAGCCGAATGAGCCCGCCATGGTGGTCAGAACCTCATTCTTGGAATCGAGCATCTTGGCGATACCGAAATCAGCAAGTACGAGCGATGAATCAGGGTCAGAAGACAGATAGAGAAGATTCTCTGGCTTAAGATCTGGCGGATTGTTAGCACGCCGGCTGTATAGTTGAAACGTTGCTCCGACCTCTGTGCACGACATTATTGTGGTGGAGGTAATCGACAGCCGTGAGCACCTGTCGAATGGTCTCAGCCGCATCTTTTTCTGTGAACTTGCCCTTGTCGCAAATGCGATCGAAGAGCTCCCCGCCAGTAGCCAGCTGTGTTACGATGTAGTATTTATCCTAGTTTCGTTCAGCGCCAGCAATGAGAGCAAACAGAGGATATGCGCACCCTCGACTCGAACCAGTCGTGAAACTTGACAATGTGGGGGTGCTTCATGCGCTGAAGCATCTCGAGTTCGTCGTAGACCATCTGTTCGTTGCCCCGCACATTCTTCTTCAAGATGATCTTGACAGCAACCTTGCCCTCTGGACAATCCGCTTCCCGCACGATGCCATAGGTGCCGGCACCCAATGTCTTTCCGAAGCGGTATCGGGATCTGCCATCATTGTTCTCAGCTTCAGTGTTGCCTGCGAGGCATTAGAGGGGCGCGAACTTTCTATCGTAGCTTTCGGGCTGACCGTGCAGCTTGTTGAGCATATTTGTCACTACAATGCAGTCAGGACTTGCTCGCCGGAGTAAAATTAACAATGGAATGGCGCCGTACTCATGATTGCGGTATTGTTTGCAGCGGCGCTGCTGAGCTCTCTACTTTGTCGACGTGAGGCTGTCGCGGTGAGATGGTCGCGGGGTTGGCGTTGGTAGGTGGGGTGGAGCAGAGAGTGGAGATAGGGTGAGATTGGAGTAAGGGTTCAGGAGCAAAAAGACGCGGAGAGGAACGGAGAGGAGAGTAGAAGAAAGTAATACGATGGCTTCCAGGGGTCGGTAGGGTGACGGGACGTATAAAGAAGTGTTGTTGTGCTGATGCTGGGCAGCTGAAGACTGTACGGGCGGCGGGGCCTCCTGCCTCTGCACCGTACACTGTGGCTGTGTCTAAGCGGCGGCAGAGGCATCCATTGGCCCCTACGCCTCAACACCTTCACATGTATGCACTATGATTATTCCTCTGGTGTGACTGCTTTACATGTTTCGTGCATGTTCAGATATATCCAAAAGCAGTGTCTGTTGAATCGCTGCTCGTGAACTTGAAATCGCAATGGCTTGGGCACACACGGGCTCACGTCAAGAAGACAAGTTTCTGAGTGCAACAACCAGCAGACGGCTGCAGTATTCCAATCCTACATGAAAAATAGGGGACGACCTCCTTTGGCTATAAAATCAAGCACTGTGCTGTATCAATCATCAAACCGTGCCAGTTGTTTCTTCGATAAGAGAAGATGAAGGAAGCGCATCCAGGCTACGCCCGCAGATACATGTGTATACGCGATTGGGTGTAAACCGGCCCCATGTTAAATGCACGCTTTACCTGCCCATGTGCTGTCGCTACTGACTAACGGTTACAGTACTTTTCTTGATGCACAGGAACAGACAGCGTGGGAGCCAGAATTAAAAGGGAACCCGTAGCTTATTCAGGCTTCAGGGGCAAGGGATCAATCAGGGTAACGCTGTGTGGACCCTTACACAACTGCCACGGCAATACGTCATCACTGCCTCGAGCAGTTATTTATTTGCCCATTTGCGTCCCAACTTCACCATAGCATTCAACCTCATTCCTATATCCATTTGATCCTCAACAAGCTTGACCTTTTCCAACTCAAATACAGCAACTCTACCAAAAATCACCATGGCTGCTCTCAACTTCCTTACCGGTCTCGTCGGTTTCATTGGAATCGTCGCCCTTGCTGTCTACCTCTTCGGCATCCCGCCTGAGATGAAGCGAAAGCTGGAGCGCCAGGCACTCCGAACCATGGGCGAGAACAAGCTATCCTACATGGCCAAGGGTGCGTACCCCTACCACACCTTTTACAGAGACCAAGTTGCTAATGTTTCCTCTCCATGCAGACCAAATATCCAAAGTCCCTACCTCCGATCAGAAAGACATCAAGAATCTGCAGAAAGGCTTGGGGAATGCCCTTGGCGGGCTCACGAACAATCCCATAGGAGAAGCGACGGGTGAAACTGCGGACCGAATTACGAGTCCACTCACTGGTCGCTAATCCAATGCCTCTGTAGGACAAGCCGTGAACCAAGCCTGGGGTGCTATGCAGAAGTCTTCAAAATTCGCCCTACAACGTGTTTCTACGGCGGCAAAGACAGCAATGAATGCGACTACGCGCAAGACGAACGAAAAGACAAATGAAAAGAAGAACGAAACGACGGATGACACGCATGGTACGGCGCAAGAGGAGTAGGCTAATGCATCATGGTTTTTGAGCGTCATTGTTTTTGTATTTCTAGAACGCTAGATTGTTCGAGAGAGTGTCTTCGATATGGTGCCCGAGGTAGCAAACCATCCGGGTAGTCAATCAACCACCTATTAATGTCCTAAGAAGCGTCCCCAAATTCTCAAAATTACAGCGCCTCGGTAACTTTCTCAAAATCAACCCTTCCAAATAGCCCACCACACAAACTGCCATGCCGAAACAATCATCCAAAACGGAACTTGAAATGCCGCTTTTCTAGTCTTGTGTTGGAAGTAGTGCATGCCCACTAGAGCCCCAGGCCATCCCCCCAGCAATCCAAACGTGTGTAGCGTAACTTCCTTCACTCTCCATTCCATGTGTCGTGCTTGCATCTTGTCGTAACCGTAGAGGAGGAAAGTGATCCCACTCATAACACAGATATATCCGAACGGGACCAGAGATCTAGTGTTGGAGTAGATGCGAAGGCAAGACATTGTAGGCATGACTAGGGACAGGACACCGAAGAGCGTGCCGCTCGTGACCGGTCTGTAACGCTGCGGTGGTCGTCGTGGCATCTTCACAACATTGTGGGGGTGGTAAAAGATGTGTGTTTAATAGTTCACACTTGGCTTGAGAGTGTGGTTTGGCTCGACGAGAACGATGATTTTGAGTAGGCACTTGTCGATCATTTCTTTATGTGGCTTAGCGTTCTGTATACCCTTCATACAAGCATACAAAAACCAAGATACGCACTGCTTCGGATTATGATGAACTTTGTCAGAGGGGTGACACGCCGGGAGGACACACATCGGGTAGCTAGTGTACCAGACGTTATTCACAAATTAGATAACTATACTAGACATACTATGTAGGTCGTAGAGCTTCTGATTCGTAGAACTTATTAGTTCTCCCGATATGTAACCTCCCGGCGTGTCACCCCTCTGTAGGATACGTGCGTTAGTCGAACATTCCCTTAGACTCTCAATAATCATGACTAAGTACATACAAGAACTTCAGATCATTTACCCGGTTCTGGAAACGGAATGGTCTAATGGGTATGACTTGTTCGTCCTTGTTCAATTTTCGTGCATAAGAGGTTGATAAAGAAAATTCGTTTGATATATTTTTTTCCCTTGCAAATATAACCGCAAATGATAATTCATATGTTGCTATGCCATTCACCCCAATACACCCCTTAGTGCACAAGCAGAAACAGTAGGAAATCCTCAGCAGATCCAAAATGAACAACCCTCCTCAATAGTTCAATCTCGAATGACCGGATGCTCGACCATCTGCAAAAGCTCATTCCTCATCACTATCCCCTGGCCACGGCCTAGGCGTCGGTGGATGAAGCGCCCACTGCCTCTCAAGCTCCCGCTGACGCCTCTTCTCCCGTTCTTCCAACCTCGCCTTCCGCACTTCCTCCTTCCGTTTCTTCTCCTCCTCCTTTCGCCTTCTCTCCTCCACAGCCTTCACCTTCTTCAGCTCTTGCTCCCATCTCTCCTCCCCGCTCACGAACCGGCCCTCTCCCCGTTTTTCCCTCGCCGCCTGCAGCTCGTCCATCGCCTTCTTGCTCTTCGCGTATTCTTCTCTCTGCTCGTTGATCCATTCTTGCTCTGCTTTCACCTTGCTCCAGGTTTTGTTGCCCCAGCCGCTGTCGCCGAGATCCGGTGCTTCTCGTTGCTCGTCGCCACTGATGTCGCGTAGAGGGAAGAATTTGGACTGGCCTGGTGGAGGTGTTGAAGGCGTGTTCCGGTGCAAGGATGAGGTTGATTTGGGGGAAACGTGGCCGCTGAAGGCTGATATAGTGCTCGATCGAGGGCTAGGAGTGACTTTGGTGAGGAGAGATTTGAGTGAACTGGACCGTCCGGAAGAGGTGGAGCCTGACCGGCTATGATCTTGTGGTGGCATGTGTGTTGAAGTAGAGTTGTAGATCAGATGACACTTTTTGTTTTTTTCGGTCGATAGCTCAAAAGTTGAAGTTGAACTGGCGTTGTGATGATGTGGAGACGTGTTTCGTGAAATTGCGGGTATAAATAGCCGTGTAGAGTCCAATGTAGCTTCTTGAGTAAACCCGTTGTTTGTGTTCTATCACTTATGTGCAAACACTTTCCCTTCCACCTTCACCTTAGGCTTCATTCCATATCTGTTGATCGAAAATAACAATTATCAATAATACAATACAATTTGTTCCCATTGAGTTCGGAATTTACGGCGTTCAAATTCGCCGTGAATGCTCGCCTCCAATTTCCCTGATCTAAAAAATCAATGGTTCAAGCGCTATTCTTGATGATAAACCTTAAATGCAAACAAAAGGCAGAAAAATCTTCCACAATTTCTGTTTAATTTACATCCACAATGAAAGTCCGCTTCTCAAGGCTGCCTGCATTTTTCCGTCTCTTGGTTTTGACACTTTATTATTGCCTAGGTAGAACCCCTTGCAATAGTCCAAAAAATCTTGCGAACGGATGAAGGATAGGCACACTGGTAAAAATACAAGGTTGAGCTCCACGAAGTGAAAAAGTATGGCATAACTTATTGCTTATCTATTATGTATTCTTGCAGGAAAATATGTATGACTCTATAAACAATGCTCAAAATCTCAAAATCCAACTTTTCACATGGTTCACGTAAACAATATGTACAACGAGAAACTACTCACGACTATCTTCTTGTTGATGTGGAAGTAGCCCTAGTGGTTGAACTAGAAGAAGCTCTCGTAGAGGAAGTGCTCGCACGAGCGGTCGTAGGACCAGAACTGGACGATGTCCGCGTAGATGTTGCGAGAGTAGTGGAAGCTTTTCCACCGTTTGCCCAATAACTTTCCAATGCTGCTTCAATCTTATTGGCGTCTTTATACGCATTCAAAACATACAACTCGTCGATCCGCGCCAAGATAGCATCCTGTGTAAAATCGGCGGGATTGGCAGGGCGGGACCGAAACCGTTGATCCATAGGGTCGATGAACTGAGTCGTCTCTGGATAACCCCAGTCACCGAGCGAGGTCACATTGAAAGCTGCCATCATATCGTGGTCCTCGTGAATCAAGTTGTGGCAATGGAACATGTAGACGCCGTCCCATGGCGCAAAACGAGCAATAACTCTGACGGTCTCGCTTGTTCCGAGAAGAACGACATCTTTAAGAGCCTCTTTTTCGTAGGGAAGAACTCCATCTCGGGTACCTTTTCGGTAGATGACTTGAAAATCGACCAGGTGGACATGGATAGGGTGTGACCAGCCGCCACCCGTTGAGAATTCCCAAACTTCGACAGCACCGCGAGGAGGCTTAGCAAGAATTCGGTTATTGACGTCCGCGAATGTGACACCGTTGATCTGCCATTCGTCATTACTGCGCTCGAACTTGAATTGTCGATCGACGCCAGATTTGTTTGGCGGTAAAGGCACTGTCCGAAGGGTAGCTGGGAGATTGCCGTTGTTCTCCGTATTCGATACTGTCTTCCCAACTACGAATCGCATGACCTTGTTGGTGCTATTGTAATCCTCGTCGACCTGAACGTCTCTTGCATTCTTGACGGTGATGTTCCTTCCAGCGTAGGCGCTGAAGTCTACAACCAGCTCCCATCGTTCGGCCATAGAGATTTCGAGGTTGTCGCTCTGAACCGGCTTTGGCAACAAACCAGCATCAGATGCGATAACGTGGAATGGGATTTTCTTGTTGTCATCGGTTTCAAAAGTAAGCTTGAAAGCACGGCTGACGGAAGTATCCAAAAATCTGAGACGATATTTGCGTGGTTCGACGGCATGATAAGGCCAAGGCTGTCCATTTACCTATTTCGTATTGGAAAGTCAGTCAAGTTCAATAAAGAGGTTCAAGAGATTGTCGAAGGCCCGATACGCCGATTTCACATGGCGTCTCAAGTAAACTGGAAATAACTGACATGTATAACATCGCCCCAGAGCGACACTCGTTCCGCAGCGGGACTGAAAAGTGTGCCATCGGAGTTGTACTGCTTGCTTGCCAATGCTAGAGGAAGATCATAATCTCCTTTAGGGAGACCCAGCGCATTCTCAGCACCGTCTTCGAGGATATAAAACCCCGCTTGTCCAAAATAAGCATTGACAGCGGTCTGGGAAAGTGCGTGATCGTGATACCTTCAAAGCGCGGGTACAAAGTCAGTAAAGGTCAAGCAAGAAGGTTCCAGTACGCCATCATTCTCTCAGTAGACAATAAATATGATGTCTTGGTGGAAATGAATTTGTACTCGGGGCATAACATACCACAACGTTCTTGCGGATTGATTATTGGGGTAATCTTCACAAGTTAGCGTACAAGCTAAAAAATATGCCAATTACCACACTTACAGTAGTCCTTATAACTTCCCGGCTCAGTCAAGTCCTCTGCCCATCCGTCGAAAGGAGCACGACTATAGGATCCATGAAGGTGAACAGAAGTGGCCAACTTTGCGTTGTTCACGAAACGAACAACTGATTCACGCCCTCTCTTAACTCGTATGGTTGGGCCCGGGGAAACGCCGTCATAGCCAACCAATTTGGCAGGTTTTAGGTTTGGATAAATTTGAGACTCAAATTCCTTGATCTCGAACTCATAATAATCGATCTTAGCACCAGTGGTTTGGTTGGTGTAGGTGTATTTGGGGGATTTCTCTGGTGGGAAGGGTAATTTGTTTTGGAAGATCTGGTTATAGACCGGACTCAACCAGTCATTATCACCGGCAAAGACTTGGGTCGTAAAGACAGACCCAGCAAGAAGGGAAAGATAAGTCCTCATCGTGAAGATACAATGAGTACAATGAGAGAAGTGCCTGCTCAATGGATGGTGGCAAGACAAGATGCTTCGGTATGTAAACCAGTCTTTCGGGCAGATCACGAAGCGACTTTATACTGGATCATTCACGCCTACACCAAGACTTCGTACTGCTCAAATGTTGCCCTCCCGGTCTGGAGGGGACTTTTCCACGCGGCAGCCTGGACTCGCTTGGGCACGCATCCTTCGGCAATGCGGAATCGCCTACGATGGATCTCGTATTTCCAACAGTCTGGTATTCTTTCTAGGCTGGTCGGACGCTAGATTCTAAGCACCGGAGACTTGGCTACCGAGCGGAAACTAGCACAAGACTTCGATAGTCATATCAGTTTAAGGCTTGTTGGCTTAGTGTGTAAGTACAAGATCACGCTTGCCGACGATTGGATTCGCAGATCTAGCTTCATAGTCGGCGACTAGCGATCAATATAGATATCATTGATTAGTGTAGTACTTGTTGCAAACTTCAATCATTTGATGGACACTCCGTACAGGTGAGAATGCCGGTGGCAACATAAATCTTCGCACAGATGCTCCATTTTTTTTTTGGTTAGCGAGTACAGAAAACTCAGAAATATTCCATATCGAGCCCTTGGAGCAGTGAGTAGAGAAGAAGCAAATACGGTGATGTGTAGCCAAGCATGTCTGGATTCCTAGAATAGGCTGCCAAGGCGCTACTCTGAGGCTGATGGCGGGTCTTGGCTGAAGGTTGGCAGCTGGATGCCCAATACGAACAGGATTGAGACATTCTGACCGGAGTAACGGAATTCGGTCTCCTCATGCAAAAAAGAGGTGTAGTGGCAAGCATACTAACATCGGATTGAGCCATGACCGAGGTACACCATTCGTGACAATGACTGCCGGTGAGGGTTCGAGTTCGAATGATTATCAAAATCAGTCAACTGGTGTTAGTTGCATGCAAGTGTGGAGAGAGCATGAGCTAGTCTTGAGGCTAGAATCGAAAGCTAGACCAACAAGCGACACCTGGGGGTAGAAGTAATCGAGTTGGGTCAATGGCTCGAAGTGTTGGCGGGAATCTATACCTCAGTGCTGCACACACGACAGGCGTACTACGTTGTTCGTGCTAACACAAGCCACCCTTTGCCACCGTTCATTGATTGATAGGGTATGAGCTGTTATAAGCTCCAGAAATATCAAATCAGGAGCGTCACGATTTTCCCATTGAACAGGAAGAGTTAAGCTTACTGATACGCCACGCAGTTCGACGTGGTAATCTCTGCCGCAGATAGACGCGTCGACTCGCTGACCAGGTTGTTGGGTCTTAGCTGTGAATGCCTAATCGAGTTATGCCAAGGGTCCATTCTTGCATATACGATGTCTACATATATGCCATGCCATGCCGGACTTGATCCATATGTACAGCTTCGAACTGAGACCAGGATCATTAGTTGCATACACATACCCTAAAAATGTCAATATATCACGAGGTTTTTCTTAGTATGAGCAGTGATCTTGCCAAAGCTGTCATCTTTTAGACCTACCTCATGTGTCCTATCATAACTCGGTACTCTGCCCAGAGAGGCCAACAATCAATAACGAGTGTCAACTTATGCAATATTCTGTAGGTGAGGGTAATCCCTGGTGCCCCATCAAGGGTGATTATCATCAACTGGAGGAGAGAATTTTGTATGCCGTCCCAAGTAACAAAACGCATGGCGAATACAGTGAAGTCATGTGGCGTGATACCAACCGTCACATCCACATCATGATTGTATGATTAAACCCTGCCCTCGTAGGAGTAGCAAAGCATCGCAGAAATGTGATCAGTCAACACGAAATCCTCGGCCAGAACATCGTTCAGATAACTCTTTGCGGGGGCCAAGATGTAGCCGCATTACTTGACCTATGCTCAAGCCTAGAACCGACTCGGAAGCAATGGTCCGATTGACGCAGCTCCTTTTATCACTCACACTAACGATGCAACTGCCTCAGAATATTACACAAAATTCTCGAGGTGTTCTATTCTATATTTTGAAAATAATTCAAATAAGTATCCATATTGAGAGCTGGTGACGATTCAGATCGAAACCTTGCTTTGCTGGCACTTCAGATATCGACTTCGAAGTTATCTTTCTTATCATCAGTTGCGGTCGCAGTGAGTGCAAGCTACACCACTGCCACTTACGATGTGTATAATGATACTATCGAGGCAAAGACGAGGTTCTGGCAAATGATGCTTGGATGCAACTCGTACAGTGGCGACGGCAAACCATGCCTTGCAGACAAAAGGAGAAACACTGAATCATCACTCGTGGCAAATCTCTTGAGTAGGCAAGATGTACGCAAGAACAGAAAGCGAGTGTGGAGGAGAACCAGGCCACCCAGCAGAATGCCGAGCACAACTGTTCGATGCAGATAGCTTTTTTCGTCTTTATATGCTTCGGCAATCGTGATATTTTGGTCCGGCACATCTCCAGAACCCTGAACCAACACGAATTTCCTCTTGGCCTTGATGGCCAAGCGCCTCGTCCTCCCTAGAAGTTGAATAACTCTCAAAGAGCTTCTCTCCCGAGGAAGGATACCAATAGTTGTCGCAAGCGATGTTAGTGTTCATTTAGATGAAGAGAAACGTGATAGAAACTTCTTCGGGAGTCTGGGTTTGAATCGAATATCCACGACACATATTTTAACGATATAGATGTTCAGAGTACTCGGAAATCATGGGAGCAGAACTAGGGAGTTTTAGTCTAGAGGAGCTTGGCATCTGTATGACACGCTGGAGGCTTACATGTGGCTGATTATGCGCAAATCGCCTATTTTGACTTCGTATGGCAATGAGTCGCGAGTACATCTGAACACTGGTGCTCCTTGTAAAAAAACATGTAGCTGGTTCAAGGGTCGTTCATTTGCCCGGAGATTTACACCTTTTATCTGTAATCCCGAAAGAGTTGAATCGAGCTCGATAACGGAAAACAGCATAAGGTTCACAAGAATCGGAAGGACATGATCCAGACGTGCAACGGCTGCTCAATATCATGGAAGTGTGAAAAACGTTCTCGAAACTCGGGTGAGATTTGATCAGACAAGGCTTCATTTACCAAACCTATGGATAAGGATATACATCGGTCGACCAAATTGAAAAGAGCGCAGAAAGTTGTCATAAGCCAACAACCATATGTGTGGCTGAAACGAGGGTCTGGCACGTATGAAAGCAGCCTGTTCCCAATGCCAAAGGTCCTGAACGATTGTTCTTATATATGAACTTCGTTGCGAGTGCTACCGCTTCCGCAAAACATGGGAAAGCCTTGGAAAAGTCCTGACAAGGTTTTGCGCCGTATGGATCGGTACGCCCCACGTCCCCTGGCGTCCTGCGAAAGAAGCAAGGCAGTGTATCACAGTGGAAAAATTAAGCTGTCTGGCAAGATTATACGCGTTCAGGGCGGTAGCAATAGCTTGTCTCGCAAAGATTCATAAAAGACTTACTGAGAGGAAATCGAGGCTCTCTGAGGAATTGTTAAGTCTCGCATGGTACACCTATTACTTGCCTTGTGTCCCACCCAATCCTCCGCTGCGGTCTCCTTGCCTTGTCGGCAATCCCGTAAACGAAGGCCAAGTGGGTGAAGATTATAAACTCCTCTTGGATAACGACGACCAACACGTCAAAATTGGTGATGTTCACCATATCTTTGCATCTAACAAGGACAGCTGCTGCTGCTCAAGTTTCGCTAGGTAGTATCGATCCTGAATGTCGACACGGACAAAGTCAATGCCTTTGTTGGCGAATATGCTTGTTGCGACGACAGGATAACTGCTAAAGACAGTCAGCAAGATTTCTGATGCCTTTGAATACGTGTTCGATAGCTCATTGGAGGGTGCAAGATTCAGAGAGAAGATTAATTGACTCGCCATTGACTGTTATAGACAAGAGGCTGGGGGGCCCCGATTGTAACACAATCGTGTTCCCCAGCGAAAAGTCCATTCCTGTCTCCGACTAAGGATGACGATACTAGGGTTTTCATCCTAGGATGTTTAAAAGAATTTCAGGAAATGTAAACATACTCACTCCATAGACCTCGATCTGTATCCCCGGAGGCAATATCTGTTCGGCATTGCCGTGAAAGAATTTCAAGCGAAGCCAGTGACCTGACTTTTAGTAATCGAGGTCGATCGTCTCGTCTTTCTGATTGTCAGGTCCATTTGCTTGATGCCAAGGGTCCCACTCATCACTCTCCTCGTCTTTGGCTTTTCTCATTTCCTGCTCTTTCAACTTCCGCTCTTCTTTCTTCCTTGCCCGGTAATTCTTGCGCGTCTTATTCCTGTTTTTTGCGTTTCTTGCGCGAGTTTTGGAACTGATTGCGGTCCACCGCTGTTCTGGCTTTCCCGGCGGGGCGTTTGGCTCTTTCTCGTCTTCCGAACTTATAGACATAGGGGTGCTTTCATCAGATGGTGCTGGAGAAGCAGTTGGCCGACCCTTGTCAGGCATTTTGGAAGTAGCTGTAGGGATAGATGATATGATAGACTGCAAACTCTCGCCTTCTTCAAGACGTCGTCTCCGCTCACGGAGGATGGTCTGAATTTCCGTGTGTCTGAACATGGCGATCTGCTCATCAGTGAGTGTGCGTTTCACTCCATCATCATAGTATCCCAGGCCATCATCTTCATAGTCCGGAATTTCTTCCTCCTCGGTATTAGGCCACTGTTCGGCACCGCTTAGATACAATGCGGGTAGAGGCGCGTGCGGAAAGTGTTCCGTATGAAAATGGCGCAGGTCATCCTAATAAACAAATGTCAGCCTTTACTGCTGGAGACAAAACCGTGAATTCAATACTTACGACGGTGACTGTGGGTATCTCCAGCGACATGTTTGTCGACGGAAACCATCAGGGCAGCAAATTTGGAGTGTTGCGATGACAGAGTGCAGGGTTGCTGAGGGTCGAATGCGGTAACCGCCTGATCGCGTGTTCACGGGACATCGGGCCTTGGCAAAGTCGACATGAGCATGACGTCTGCCCCCTCCAACTTGACCATCGGGATCGATTGACATTAGTTTAGACTACTGCACCACTCTGTCAACACCATCATGAAGCACACTTCTTTGATTGCATATCCCGCTGCAATCGTTTGCCTTGTACTCGCCGCATCCGCTGAATCACGTCCTCTTTCAGAAATCGTAAAATCGTTTCGCTTCTACGGCTCTCAGCAAACACCTCTGGACTTCCCGCATCCTATTGCAAATATGCCGCCCGCCGATGAAAGTGTCTCAACCGGTGTGATAATATCAGATGTTATTGGCAAGACGCAAAGTATTGCAATATTCTCCGGTCTCACACGGGACATCGACCCTGTCTCTGGAAGGCTAGACAATGCATCACAGAATGCCACAGTGCTCGCGCCAGACAACGGGGTTATGAGACAGTTGAAGAGGAAGCCATGGGAAGACCCTGAGGACTATAACACATTTGGCGCAGATGCATATCAAGGTCAGGATGGAGAGGATAGAGCCCACAAAAATTTACGACGTTTTGTGGAAAGGCACATTGTTCCCGAGTCGCCGTGGGAAGAGGGGAAGAAGGTCAAAACCCTTGATGGAAATGAGATCTGGTGGGAGAGTAAAGAGGGGAAGCAAATGGTATGTCTGGCACAATTTATCGCCAGCGATCACAGAATAACTAACAATGAGCAAAGATCCAACCCTTTGATGTCGAAGTCAAAACCATAGCAGACAAAGTAGCAAATGGGCAGGTCTGGGTAATTGGTGGCTCTTTGGCATGATGCCTTTTGCATTCATATATCCTGCAATGCTTGTGATTTTTAATAGGCGTTACGGATCAGTCATACAAGTAAGGTTGGGTTGGACAACATCATTTGAAGTATTGGTTATGAGGAATGATACCACGAATCTAGATATCATTAATTAACAAGTGTACGATATTGGAAATCCTGAACCTCAAATTGATTCCGACAACAGAATCGATCTTACCAATCCATTTAGTAGACCTGGATGTTACGAAAGTGAAGTAAGCAATTCACACGACTAAAATTTTTGGCTTAACAAGCCAATTACTTGATGAAACCGGCCGTTCAGCTCGGTCGGAGAGTAGATGTATGTTGTTGCAATGTAAGCATCGAGGCTCTATGAGGTTTCCCAAGTTCTAGTACGGTAGCCTACACGATCCAAAAACAGCAATTAGCTCCAACCCCACTTTTGGATCGTATTCGATGTAACTACGTATATAAAGACGGAAGTGCCAGTGTAAATGGTCCCATTCAAACATCAGCAAGACTATCAAGATGAAATACGAATCCGGCAATCTAGCAGTGTGCTTCACTTGCGGTGCTCAATTCGACGAGCCACTTACTTCTCCACCAAAGAACTGCCCCATTTGCGATGTAAGTAAAACTACTGTCATTGATACCCATTGTTCCACATGTACGTAATGACGCAACGACCGAGATGTCTGACCATGGCACCGATGCAAATCAAACAATTCAAAACCTACAAATACATAACCATGTTGCCTCCGCGACCAACACCACCGTCTCCCAAAGACTCAACACTAACAAAGGAGAAAAGGATCCGCGGCAATACGTCCCACCGACAGGACAAGCCTGGACATCGCTGGACTACGAATCCGACAAGCAGAAGAACGAATGCACAACGGACGAACATGATTCGCGCATCCACTACATCACGACCAAAGCCAAAGTAGCTTCCGAACTACCCCCAGGCCTTTCTCACGCGAGTTCGACGCGGAAGCAGCTTGGAATAGGTACGTACGCTGCGTAGTATCTGTTTAATTGATACGGCGTTTCGATGGACAGATGGCTCTGCTGAAATAGGATTGGTCCAAAATTTACTAACTGTAACTCTATTTTGTTTGTTAGGCCAGCGTAGTATTCTCATCGAGACGGGCAAGGGAAACGTACTGTGGGACATCGTCGCATTCATCGATGACGCGACTGTCGAGTTTATTAACAGTAAAGGCGGGCTGGAAGCGATCGTTATCAGCCACCCTCATTTCTGGACAACGGTGAGTAAATCCAATAGCCGCGTTCTGTTCAAAGGGTTGATGGATGACCGGTATGCTGATTTTCGCGCGTTTGCAGCATCTCGAATGGGCGCGCGTTTTCCACTGTCCAGTCTACATGTGCGCCCTCGATAAGGAATGGGTGTACCGCGAGGATAGGAACGGAGTACGCAAATGGATCTCAAAGACGCAGTCCATTGAAGAGGTCGAAGGCGTAACTGCGATCGTTGCTGGAGGGCATTTCGACGGGAGTATGGTATTGCATTGGCAGGACAAGATCTTTCACGCCGATACCATCATGAGCACTCCGGTAAGTGGAACGACCCTATTTTCTCTCTTGTCTGTGAGGCAAATGGTTGATATATGACCAAGTCTGGACTGTATCACCACAATCGACTCCCTGGCACCACCACATATACTTTCATGTGGGCATATCCGAATATGATTCCACTACCTCCACACAAGATTCACGGGATATGGAAAGCACTGAAGCCGTTCGGGTTTACTAGTAGTTATGGCGGTTTCCCAGGTCAGAACGTGACCAGGAAGGATTTGAAAGCGCAGGTTTTGGAGAGCATGAAGATTTTCCTAAGAACGGCCGGTCACGAGAATGCGGGTGTCTATGATGAAACTTTGTAGATTGTTTTTGTTGTTCAATGCACCCGTACAAACGACGTAGGTGCAATCCTCCATTGTGAAATAAGAAATAAAGGTAACACATCATCCCCACTGGGTTCGAGAATGGCATCCCATTACTGTTTTGCTGAATGCCATTGTTTACCCCGCAGACCGCTCACTAAGATAGGCACACACAACTGGTGCAAACAAGGTTCTTCCTCCACCCTCCGCCCTACCCAAAGATCAATTGTTTATCTTCGACTGTGCCATATGCCCTCGTCGACCTGTTGCTGCCTGTAAAATATACACATAAATGGTTGCTCTAAGACGCCAGAAAGTTGCAGATCACTGACAGCTGCAAGAACTCTGATGTATTCGAACTCAAGATGACCTATTGCAAGTCCCAATCCAAATCGTAAAACGAATGTGTCAGCCAGCCATCAACGAAGTACATGGAGGAGCACATGACGTTATTGTAGGATGATTCAATCATCTGTCACCCCACTGCTACTGAGAATTTCGAGGACACCAAATTTACGCTGCTGCAGCTTCAGCAGCTGGTGTGATGCTATCGACATTGGACTCAACATCCGTCTTTGGAGCAGCTTCCTCCTCTTTGGGCTGTTCTGTGGCATCAGTCATCGTGACATCACCGTCGGCTTCAGTAGGCTTGGAAGCCTCCGCAGCAGGAGCAGGTTCAACGCTCTTCTCAGGCACAGGAGAGTCATTTTTGGCCTCCTCGTCGTGCTTGACGCCATTCGTCGCGACTGCCGGGGTATCTGTTTCGGCGGCAAGAGCACCGCTCCACTTGGTGAGCAGGTTGCTAGAACGGCTTTTGAAGTTGAATTCCTCTTCCTTGGGGATCGTGTTCAATTTAATGATTGCTTTGAGGACCTTGTGCACCTTGGTCTTCTTAATAATCTCCGCCTCGAGATCATCAAGCTCCTCCAGTTGAGTCAGGTGAGCTGCCATGCTAGGCATGTCTCCATCCTGCGGGGGCTGATCACGCGACAAAAAGCCCTTTTGCAATCTGTGGCGCAAGTACAGAACTGCAGTAATTAGAAAAAATGTCACTAAATATCAATTTTGAATGCTTACCAGATTTCTCACGCTTTTGCCGTCGCTCCGCCTCAGTCATAGGAGGCTCTTCTACAGGTGCAGGTTTTGGCTCCTCGCTCGCCTTGGCCTTCTTGGCTTTGGTTTCCTTCTTTGGCTTCGTAGTAGACGCGTCTTTGGGTGGTTTGTTGTTAAGTTTGAGTTTGGTTTTTGGCGTCTTTGCGGGCTGTCAGTTCAATTAGTCCTGCATGAGGTTTGGCTATGCGCAGCTTACTTTGTCAGGCTCGCCATCGCTCTCCTCGCCCTTCTTCCGCTTAGTACCCTTCTTCTTACCGCTAGCCGCGGTATCATCGACATCTTCCATGTCAATGTCCTCGGACTCTACAGCTGCAGTGCTCTTCCGATTTTTTGATTTCTCTTTTTTCGCTAATTTCTCTTCCTCCTTCGCTGCCTTGGCCTCTGCATCATCGATCATAGCCTGCTCATGATTTTGAAGCATCTCCTTGTAATAATCCAAATCATGTCCTTCAATAGCCTCTTCGTAAGCCGCGGTAAGTTGCTTGTTCTTCTTGCCTGGGAGCCCGGCTTCGACCTCCTTCTTGATTTCTTCGAGATCGAAATGTAGTAGATCAGTATTAACTTGCCACGCACTGAGTCACTTGGTTAGCAAATGACAGACTTCCAAAAAAAATCAGTACTCACAACTCATTGGTACCAAGGAACATGACAGGATATCGTCGATCTTTTGCGTTTTTGCCACCTTCCAGATAGTCTTCCCGATATGTTCCATCGACACGAATCGCACTGACAGGACGTTTTGCCAAAAGCGTCTCTGGTAGCATATCCTCGTCGCAGATAATGACAGGCCACGGTTGGTATCCGCGCATGGCTACCAGCCACATATCCCCAGGCTTAGTGTCTAGGTGCAGCTCCAACTGCTTCTTCTTCTTGTTCGGGGTCTTCTTGCTCTTGTGTTCAGGTACTCCGCTGGAGGATTTCCGGCGGGAATTGTTGGCTTTTTTAGTGGAGGCTGGTGTAGAGTTTGTCGCGGTCGTTGCATCGGCAGTAGCTGCAGCAGCATCTACTGAAAGTTAGCCAAACGAATATTTGGACGACTATCAGCGACGTCTTAGGTTATAGTGGCGTGCAATTGCCTCACTAACCTTCACCATTCTCTGCTGGTTGCTCACTTGTCGCCTCCTCTTTCTCAGCTTGGTTGTCCACTGCGGCGGTTGTCTCGGGAGCTTGATCTGGCTTGACTCAACACACTGGTCGCAAAAGGACAAGAGAAACACTGCTTACTTTCCACGGGAGCTTCTCCAGGTGCTACGTCACCGGCGCCCGTCGGTTTCTCGTCACCATCGGCAACAACCTCAGTAGGCTCGATTGCGTGCGAGGGCTCTTCTGTGGGTTTTGCCGCACCGGTGGCAGCTGGGGAACTTGCTTCCTCTGCCATTGTAACAGATGTGCTTACGGTTGCACCGTGTGCGCGACGCGTAAGAGAAGGCTAGAGGGCGCGAATTACACGTGCGTGAATCGAGCACGATAGGAATGGGTCGTGGTAGATGGCCGAAGGGTGTTGAAGATGACGCGCGATGGTGTTGTGGGTTGGGTCGCGTTCGGTGTTGTGGGTGTGGAGGAATCAGAGAGCAGCTTGTCGAAGTTCTTCTTAGACAAGCCCGGCGCAGAAGCTGTCACGTGAATGAACCGCGCTAGAACACAGGCAAACCTTGCTCCCAGGATTACGGAAAAAAGGACGTGTTTCGTGCCGAATGTGAAGACCCCACAACCAGTGAAATCCCCTCTTGCAGCTGCGTATGGTTGTGTTGTCGATGCTATGTGGGAGAACGGTTCTCTGTCTTCGTTGCCTTAGCGGTCGTATTGAAATACGGTCCGTGCGGTAGCGCCCAGAGGGATACCTGCCCCTCGCACCTCGACTCAGCCCCAGAAGTGAAGGAGGGTTGGGAAGTAGTTCCTAGGTATCGCTCACTTCCCGCCTATGCTGTACTTGGGCGCGCGAAATCTTCGTGATATGTAATATATACGCGTATGTTGAGGTGAACTGCTTCCTGGCGTCGCGATTGTGCGTCAGAGGAGAAATATGACGCGACAGAAAACGTCCGACAGGGGATGCAAATAAAAGGCGTCCCAAACGCCAACATCTACTTCCGTTCAGCAATCAGGAATGTGAACAGTCGAAGTCTCTTACACACGCAGATTTAGATCGCACTTCAGATTCGACAGCTTGGAATCTTTCGCGTATATTGGGCACTCAAGGCCAAGGTCTCTTCAAATTTCGGAGAAGTAATTTTTCGACCCAATATTACGCGGATGTCGAATAGTTCATCCCTTCTTGTATGGAAGAAAAGGACACGCGTGAACATTCATTTTACTGCGTTTATGTAAGTCAAAGCAAATATAATTATGAGTGGCGCGAGTGCAGTGTGTTGGCACTACTCTGAAGCAAACGACTACCACTTACTAGATTCACCCTGCACTACGAAATTAATAACAGCAAATACTTCAATTAATACCATGCCGTCCCATATCAACGATATCTGTAGCTCAGATTGACCGTCGAAGTGCTAGTCTGGACTTGAATGAGGTGTTACAGGTCTCTTGGAGATTAAACAGTTCTTGACTTTGGTCCGCACTCTGGGAGTAGAGTGATTACATGTCGGGCCACTAAGACAATCCCCTTTCGGACATGTACGCTGGGCGTGCTCCAAGCTCTTTTACATTAGACTGCTGACTCGCCAAGGAGTTCTCTGATCAAGCTACGAGCGCTTTTTATGCGGTATAATCTTGGCCTTCTCGTCTGATAGTTTTCAAGACTGAGGTTCGAAAGCAGTTTTCTTCTGAGCAGTCGATTTGCCTTTGATACTGATCAGCGGACTGTGTGCAATGAAAGCATAGCTTTCCAAATGGTGAATCGAAATATAGGTATTGATACGAGTCTAGCGGCACTCACATATTAAGCAAAAACGTCATTTAGGTACTGATGAGCTTTTCAGCATCAATGAATGAGTCGTATGATGCCCCGTCTCCTTCCGTGTCACTAGGAGAGACAACAGCAGTTTTGACCTGGATGAACTTTGCGCAAGATATTCCCATGACCAACAGTGCGGGGGGATTGGTGGCCGGCATGCCCTATCAATCTCCGTTATCGATAACCCGATTCACTGCATCATCTTATCCATGAGCTGCAATCCCGTCCAATTACTGCATCAAGCGCAGAATGAACATATACATGTCTGCGAATGTAACTATTGCTTCCCAGCAATAGCCCCATTGACTGACTGTTCCGGGAGGTCCAGTTGATACTGGTGGTAGAGCATGTTGCATTCAAGTCATGCGCCCACGCCCCCAACCCGAATCAGAGCGGATTTCGTTGTTATGGACTCCTAGATCTAGATGGCATGAGAGTCTTGACTCCCCAGTTATATCGCCTCCATTCTCCTCAACCAATTCCTGTAATAGTGTCCTTCTATTGCGGAACCTCCAGCCTGACGTTCTATCGTATGATTGTTTCCCTGGATATAACAGCAAGGCCATTTGATTCAAAATCATAGATGTATGGTTCTGAATCTGATTCAAGTGGTGCAGGCGGTGCAGCGAATATGATCGAGGGGTAGCGGCGGTACGGGCGGGCGGCATAGAAATGGGGGCGATACCGTTATCGCGGCGTAAAACTGAACGAGATTCGTATTCGATGCGGTTGCTCTTCATTTCGGTCTTCGGAAAATCATAATAGAGTAGGCTAGAATACCATGCAAGGTAGAGTTGGATGTGATAACTACCAAGTAGTGCCCAGGTGGACATGTTCGAGAGTCTCGGCTGATCGCGCTAGCGTGCTATTTTCGTCAATCACGTGTCAGTATCATCCACTTTGTGCTGCACTTAATGCACCTCTGGTACATGCGCCTTGAAATGTTTGACGGAAAGCTGCATCCGTTGTATGTTGCATTACATTTGTATCTGTATATGGTGATTCAAGTTTATTCATTTTGTTCGTGAATTAAACCAGGGTTTGTGGTGGAACATCTCGACAGTTGATTTATTGAACGTTACCAGCATCCAACAATTTGAAAATATAGAGGGTCAATGAGATAGATACAACCACTCGCTATTATCTGTATTCAATGCATCTTTGGGATCGACTACGATCTTTAATTGCGGCAATTTTTACTTCGGTAGACGAAGACGAGGATCTAATCTCAAATTCTATTTTTCAAGCTTCAGGTAGTACACATGTGCATGTATGGATGTGAAGGCGGATTGTGCATCTGCCAGATCATGCTGGATCTATCACTACAGAACTTTCTTGGTTGCCTCGCCTTACATAGACAGGGGTATCGGCCATGTGCTTGACATCGACCCTGCATTTGCAAAGTGTCGCGGCACGCGTCAAACCCGAATTAAGTTTCCCACGGAATATCAAACGGAAGGATAACTGCAGAGTGGTATATTCCTGCTTGTGGTGATCATGACGAGAGTCTCCACTGTTTGGAACATTACGATCGACATTGTACTAGGCGGGTTGGAAAAAAAAAACATCAATTCATGCCGCATCATAGTTCTACAGGAGAAATTACATATACCAAAATCCATCCATTACTTTTTGCATGGTCTATCATATGCAAGATGAATGTACTGTGCCTAGCTGAGTACCTGCATACACTAAAAGAAAAGTCGGAACCGGAACTCGCACCGGAGAAAAAAGTCCACTATTGGCTGCAATCATGCATTCGGCCCTGTTCCAGATTACCAAGGAAAGATGTGCATGAAGTACTTCGAGAGCGACGACTCTCCTAGGTGTCTGCTTTGCGTCGACGAAGACTACCGAATCGCTTCTTTAAAGTGGTGCCCATGCTCTTCCCAGTAGTGTTACTTCGACCCAATCCGTCTCCATTGACACCTTCGGCCGCATTATCATGGGGTCGATCTTTGGCACCCAGGCTAAAATTACGGCGGCGGGTTTGCATCTCAGTACCAGACTCTCCGTACATTTTGTGCTCTTTAAGAGCTCTGTCAATGGTGAAGGACGGTTCGCCCTTGCCTTTCAAGTCATCCGGATGATATTGGACTCCAGGCCAGCGTTTGTAATCAAATCCAGGCTCACGCATGAGATCTGCACCTTCCTGGTAATCATAGACCCGACCGAATCTATCGGCACATCCTGGCGGGATCACAGCTGTGCCATCCAATGGATGATGCTTAGTCACAGAGTCGATGATGTTTTCTCTGGGCGTGGCTTTTAGCGCTTCCTCATTGGAATCTTGGACAGCTGCCACAGGGCTGTGAGTGTAGCTCAAGTTTCGAGCTAGGCTTGCTGCGTCATAAGGGCCCTCATGGTGGTAGCTTGGTGTTGTTTTGTCTAGACGATCAATGACATCGGCTCCCTGGAAGTTCTTTTTCCGAAGATGGTGGGCGCGATGGGCTGTTTTGGTGTCTTTTTTGATGACGTCGAGGGGACGATGGCTCAGATCACCAGGATATCGCTCGCGTAGAGACCCACTACGGGATATACTTTTACTTTGCTGTGAAGGATCATTGAATGGATTGGGCTGGCTAGATCTTCTGGGACGACCTCCGCTGCTAAGAGACCCAAAAGCCTCATTGCGATAGCCCGAGAAGTGCTCCCTGCTTGGGCTTGCAGAATTTGGGGGTGAAGGGTAATGGGAGGAGTTGTTGTAAGTCTTCCTCGGTGAGGTTCCGGAAACTTGCACTCCCGGTTCCTTGGTCACAGAAGATGCCCTTAAACGGCGATAGGGATTGGTTTCGACAGAGGTGCCGGTGCTTTGAGGTCGGATGCTGACGGAAGGACTACCTTTGCCGGCAGAGTTCGGCGGGGATGGAAGTTCGGCGCGGGGAGCAAACGTTGATCGAAAATGAGTGTTCAGCCCTGTTTCATCACTTGGATCGGGTTCAACCAGGGGGTCGATGAGGGCATGTTGCGCCTTGGGATGCACGTCAGCGTCAGATCAGGCCCGTTTCGTATCCGCAAAGGGAAAGAAAGGATACTTACTTGAACTGAGAACTTGTCTCCACCACCCATGATGGGATGAGGGTTCTGTGTGCTGAATAACTAAGAAGATACAGAAGGCTAGTTCTATATGCGTGTTTGAATGTATGTAAGTCAGGCGCGATGGGGAGAGCAAGCAGGTAGGGACTTTGGGGAGAGGAGGATGTGAATGTTAGTGGCAGAGGGTGTTGAAGAGAGATCAATGGCTAAATAGGTAGAAGGGTAGGAACGGAGGCATCTTGACAGGCTTTAACACAGGTACGCGTAAGTCATGTCATCGGTGCGCACATCACCTCTTTCCGTCCTCGCTATCTGCCCACTGTTCTCTCACCAAACCAAACCGGCCTATCCCACGTGTACGTCATGGTGGAGCCACCCACCTAGGAAGCGGGAAGCGCACGGACCATGAGATTTTGAGCGCCCAAACCGTCAAATAATTTTAATGGTCATTATCGATTTATTATGCCGTTGTGTGCCTACGTAGCTGAAGTCACCAGCCAACACCCCTAGGTATCATGAGCCTCGTCCAGTATTCGGACTCTGACCAGGAAGATGATGCAACCCCCCAGCCTCCTTCCTCCGCTTCCTCCGCCAAAGCCGGTTTGTCCGTGACCCGCTCCGCGAAGCGCAAAAGGAGCGCCGAGCTGCCTCCGCTCCCGGCAGCATTCCACGACTTATATGCTGTGAACGCGCGTATCAGCACCAGCGATGACCCCAGCCTCCATGGCGGACGTAAGCGTGCAGTCCCACACGTCGAGGGGAAATGGCCCAGTCACGTCTACCTAGAGTGTATGTGCACTCCTTAAAATGGCATGTGGAACTATAAATGTTAGAATTGGGCTAACGTACTCGAGGGGTCCCGTCACAGCCAGAATCCCAGTCATTACATCATCTTATAGACCAGGTCAAGACCTCCATCAAGCACGAGAATGACGGCAGAAAGAAGGTGCTAGTCCTCCCAGATATCATTCCTTCGTTGCTGTCTCCTTTGGGCACCCCACTGCCACTTCATGTTTCACTGTCACGCACTCTGCAGATCAACACGGATGGCAGAGAAACGTTTCTTGAGACCCTGACATCTGCGCTTCGCACGTCTATGGTCAAACCGTTCAGCTTGCGATTCTCAAAAATTAAATGGGTGTCCAATTACGACCGCAACAGATGGTTCTTAGTCCTTGTCGCTGAAAGGCCACCACAAGACGAACTAAACAGACTGCTTGACGCGTGTAATTATGCCACTCGCCAGACTGGTCATCCGGGTCTATATGTTGGCGGTAAAGGCGACGGTCCCATGCAGAATGAAGCCTGTTATAGCCAGTCACAGAGGGCGACAAGAAATTCTTCTGATAAACGGTTCACCAATGAGCTCGACCACACTGAGTACTTCCACGTCAGCATTGCTTGGAATCTTGCGGAACCAGATGCAGCTTGTATCAAACTGGTCAGTGAGCTGGACGTGTCAAAACTCGTGGCTACTTTGGAGCCCACCTTCGACAACGTCAAGGTAAAGATTGGAAGTACAGTGCATAGCGTTGATTTGGGGTTGAGAAAGGTAGGTCTTGGGACAAAAGGCGGTCTGCTTGGACTGGGGTGAATGAAGCTTAAAAATTCAAACACGAATTGAGAGACCTGTCTTAGCGCTGGCTTTGTGAGGTCCAAGATGATACCCTCCCAGAAATAAAGTTCGGTTTCACGAGGCTGGAATGTTCCTGGCGGAAGTTGTCTCGAGATTACCCAAATTCAGTGCTTTATGAAGTATACACAATGCCGTTAATATCGCCGTGATGCACAAAAAGTACAGGCCATCCCAAACAAAGTCCAACAAAGTGGTGGTTGGCCAACGCTTACATCCAGATGCAACCAAAAAAACAACGGCATTTGAGTGGTACATAATAGGACAACAGGTACATACCGTAGAAGCTTATATATGTAGCGATAACATCGGTCTCCTTAAGCGCAGTATGTAACTAAAAGGCCCCAGTATTTGTGGTATACAAATTTTTACTGTATCCATATTTCATACCTATCAATTGGTGTTTCTACGTGTGGGAAGGATGTTGTAGAACTTGGATTACTATGATACTATGTCTGTCGCAAGAATGTCACACTGTCTCATTTTAAACATGTGGATATTTTAGTGATGCAGACACCTGGTCTTAAACTCCGCCGTCAACTTGTTTGGAGTACAGGTAAGTACATGCTTAGTTGTACATTCACATATGATCCGTGCACAGCTAGCGTACAAATTATACACTGGCATTCGACATAAGCTCGTTGAGACACAAGCTACCCCACCAACCCCTCCTCGTAGCCATGACGACCGAACAACCTGTTGAAGCCACCGACGGAGCCTCGAATGGAGACTACCAGTCATTATGGGCGAACAAATATCGTGGTGTTTGTCTCTCATTCCACCGTCTTGCGCGCATTGGCTAACCATGTGTACAAAGGCAACAGTAGAGGATCTTGATCCACCGCCCGCTCTCTCTGTCCGGCCCTCTACCTCAATTTCATCCGCCCTCATGTCTGGTCTCGAACGTGATTACACACATTTGACTGTGACTGCCGAAGCAAATCGCGCGCTGCTAGGATATCTCAGTATTCCGCGCCTCCAACAGCTGCTCAAAGAAGGCAAAGTGAAGGACACAGACCCCGTTTCGGAGGCCATGCAGAAGTTTAGGCGACGAGGCACACGATACAAAGTGATAACCCTGGAAACACCGCTGGAGGAGCTCGAGGAGTTCTTCAATGGAGGCGTAGATGGAAGTGGAAAGCAAGAGTTTGCGGTTGTCACAGATGGGAGTCGTAAATTTGTGCTCGGAGTGGCTACAAGGGATGATTTGGAGGGGTTTTTCAAGAGGAGAGCGTAGGTGTCGCCAGACATCATCTAAAGGAAGGGGGCGGAGGGGTTGTAGGACTGGCATTGCTAAGGCGTTAAGGGCTTGCAGGATGCATTACATGTGTAAAACCCCCAGGAGGCAAAATTTCAACATCTTTTGTTCACTCGATCATAGTTTTCGAATAGGATTTAACCACACCTCATGCTCGGACAAACGTTTCAGCCTGAACAGGAACTAATAAAAAAATGGCGCTTGTAACGGTGATGCATGACGCTCGTATGTCTTCTATGTCCAAATATGCTCTGATTTTATCGCAGAACTCAACTTTGACGTCCTCAATTGTAAATATAGTGCACTATAGGAGTAGCATGCAACCCCTTTGAAGCAATGATGGACATTGCAAGATCGCGCGGACCCCAGAGTCAACAATGTGTGAACGTCATATTTAAGGCTAAAGCGTACCTAATCAGCCCTATGAAACAGCGATAAACCGTTCCGAACCGCGACATCATAACTCCGACCAGCACGCTTATACCTCCACATCAACTCTCATGCACCTCTGACGGTCCACACAGGACGACCGCGTCCCTATCGCACGCTTTCCTTCGGGATGGTCCCGCGCCCACTCAATGTCTCTATCGGCGTCCTGCTCAACCAGCTCTCCGCATCCTGCCGGACAACGCACCCCTCACCGGGTCGTTGGCCAAACCGTATCTCTCTGCTATCGCGATCCGTGACGACGCGGCATATCTCCTCCTCTCAACCCCGGCAGCCTCAAAAACCTCGTGTGGGCACAACTACTCCGGTCCCGAGCGATGCTTCCCCACCAAAGTCGAAGCCTCCGTTTTACTTCGAGGCCGGGTATGCACTCTATGCTAAACGACCTTCGCGCCCGTTCCCGCCTCCGTTCACGTCTCTACCTTCCACGAGTTTCTCCGAACCGCTTAGCACGCATAATAAGAGTCGGGACCGGAGACCTCAGGTAGACGGGGAGATGATTAGGGGTATCACGAACGGAGACGATGCGGTATTGGTTAGTGATAACTTCATTGGGGCAAACGATGGTGTGGGAGCCTGGTCAACGCGGGAGAGGGGTCATGCTGCGTACGGATTGAATCCCCTCGCGACTCGAAGAGTACATCTGTGACGCTACTGTAGAAACTGACGCAGGATCAGGCTTTGGTCTCGGTTGATCCTCCACTTCTGGTCCTTGGAAACGGACCGAGCCGTCTACTCGCCGGACAATCCTCCCGATCCCGTGGCATATCTGCAAGCCGCTTTCGAGCATACCAAAAGTGCCACCTCGAAACCCAACGAGTGGTATGGTACCACTACCGCTTGTGGGGCTTTGCTCAGCGCTACGAATACCAGCCCTCCACGTCCTCTGCTGTATGTGACACAATTGGGGGACTCGCAGATACTCGTTGTACGTCCTAAAAACAGCAAAGTCATATTCAAGACGACGGAGCAATGGCACTGGTTCGATTGTCCACGCCAGCTGGGGACCAACAGTCCCGACACACCGACCGAAAATGCAGTTCTAGACCTCGTGGAACTCGAGGAAGATGATGTTATTATTGCCATGACAGATGGTGTAGTAGACAATTTATGGGAGCACGAAGTCGTCGAAAACGTCATCAATAGCATGGAGAAGTGGAGGAACAAGACTGACCTCAAGGGTACGGATAAAGAACCAGGTGAACAGAGCTATGCAGAAGGCATGTCATTCGTTGCGCGAGAACTGGTTAATGCCGCGAGGGCTATTGCCGAGGATCCTTTTGCAGAGAGTCCCTACATGGAGAGAGCCATCGACGAGGGCTTGTCGATCGAAGGCGGTACGTGAACCACCGTGACGGATGTCAAATCGTACTATACTTACACATCCGTAGGAAAACTCGACGATATTAGCGTTGTCGCAGCTCAATGTAAACAGCGGATGGAAACGGGTTGAACTGATTTAGCACATGGGACCCCAAATCACATCTTGGCAGATACAAGAAAGAAAGCGTTGGAGCACGCTGCTTTCAGAGCAAATTCGGTGCTACGAACGACATCTTTGAAGTAGAGCCAGTGGCGATGAAAACCACACAGTCCATGTCCACAATTACCTGATTACTTGTTCTGGGATGGCTCAGTAGTCGAAGAGAGCGTCAGTACGCGAGGTGGGCAGGGAGTCGCGATTTGTGATACCATTCAATGGTCATGCGAGCTTTATGTATAATGACTAATGGGATTGACCGTTTGGGGGTGATTTTGTTCATTTGGGTGATCGTTATCGTACAATTGAAGAAAGCTCCTTTGGTATAAGAAATACTCTGCATGATTGTGGAGCAATTGGACACATTGGGTAGGCTCACATTGGAGCACGGAAGGGAGAGCATATAGCTATGATCCCTGGAACCATCCACCTGGACCCACCATGTCCGAAATATATCACCTGAATCCTCAACATCCTCCAACAGGATCCACCGTTCTGAAAGCAGTGTTGGCAAGGAGACGGGAAAGTGAAAAACAGGAAAAGATATGCATGGCTTACCCAGTGATATTGACACGCGACTCTTGCGAGACTGCGATTCGTAATTGGACGATATTGTTGATTTCGGTTTTGATCGGAGACACAAAAGCCACCACTCAAGTCGTGCATTGCACAGTGTGTGGAGTGTCACACACCATACCTTTGGGGATGTAGTAGTATGAGAACGTGAAGAGGAAGAACACTGAACAAACCTAGTATCTCCGTTCTTCGACATTCGACGGGGTGTCACTCGTACGTCGCGCACGAACTGACCTGCTCTCCGACCTAGGGGATCTAGACACACGCTTGCGCTTTTTTAAATCAGCCCTACTGCTATCTCTGGAATCGCTTGAGGAATAGGAACGTTGTCGGCGTCTCTCTCTTGTTCGCCTTGGTGGTGGGGAAACAGACCGTGGAGCGTTGGAACTGTTGCGCACAAGACTTGATGACGATCGTGAATGTGCCTCGATGGGCGTAGGAGACTTTGACTTGGATGGAGTCCTAGATGGTGAGATTGACGATAGTCGAGGTCCTCGGTCCCTGGACCCGGACAACGACCTGGACAACGATCTAGACAGCCTGCCATCGCGATTAGGGCGCCGAGGAGACTTCGAGCGAGCGCGTGGCGATGGCGAACGGCGTGAGCGGCGCAAGCGATCGCGTGGAGGCGAATAACCTGAGCGGCTCCTGGACGAAGAAGAGTACCGGCGGGTGGTACGGCGCGGGGGAGACCTAGATCGGCTTAGCGAAGGGGAACGACGACGCTCGCGGGAGAGGCCACGGCGGTCACGATGGTCACGGCGGTCCCGGCGATCACGGCCGCGACCACGACCACGATCGTTTGCTGGAATATAACTGTCAAAACCATGACGACGTGGAGAATAATCCCGGCGGCCTCTCCCATAACCTCCCTCTCGCGGAGGAGAGCGCGAAACCCGACGATAGCCTCGATCATTGTTGCGGTCACCTCGGTCGCCCCGGCCACCACGAAACGTGCCTCGTCCGCGGCCTCCGGAGCGGTCATGGTAAGGTCGAGGGTCAGAAGGTTCATCACGACGGAAGGAATCGATGATGTCCTCTTGATCTTTACGGCGCTTCTCTTTTTCAACCTTTTCATTGATGTCAACATGATGCAACTTTCAGTGGGGAGTACCTGTAACTTACCTCTTGTTTCTTGAGTTCTTGCTTTTTGGCCTCGACCATCTCTTTGGCAACGCCGCTTGGACTGTCTTGGGCGCTCAACAACAGACGCCAGAGCTCCTTGCAGAACGCTGGGCAGTTGTCCGGGAAGAACCCATGAATGGTAATCTGAATAGCCTTGATATTGGGCTGCAAGAGACTTGAGTGAGTACATTTCGAAAGAGTGAAGAATGAACACGTACGAATTGGTCCTGCTCTAGGTAATTGAAGATCATCTCGGTGACAATGTCATCATCGGCGCCGAAAGCCTTTAGCTTTCCAGCGATCCAGGTCCTGATCAGGTCAAGGTTGACTTTGGTAATATCGACCTTCTTGTCAAACTCGGGGGGGAACTTCGTCTGCTTGAGCAGCTTTTGGTCTGTTGTGAGCGCCATGGCGGGCGGCGCGACAAGATGCACTGCTCTCCAAGCGGGTGATTGTTGTTGTAGAGTGGGTCACGGCGGAGGGGAGGGAAGCTGGCTGCTGTACTAGAGTTGCGCGATATTGTCTTGGCACTAGCACTACGCTAGTGACTAAGCGACGATCACTACATCGGGGAATTTAGCCGTCACTCGACTTCTAGTCTTCTACTCCGAACGCTCTGTTCTGCTTAGTGCCCCTGGACTTCGAACACCGAACTTGACCATGGCAGGAATCTCAGTCGGTGCAAAGTTTTGTAATCAGCCACAACAGAAAATGATGAATGGAGGATATACTTTGATTACGCTTTCAGGATGTCCAAACACGGTCGCAAACCTCGTATGATGCACAAGAACATCTGTACATGTATACATACTCAAAAAAACATCACTGGTGGCTTCAACGTTTTTACCTGTAGTGGTCCAGGGGCGTGGTTTCTTGCCTGATCACCACCCGCGACTCCCTCTGTCTAGATGACGCTGCTGTACATATGTGCCTTCTGAATCTGTACCTACTGCCTTCCCTCAACTCCAGGTATTGAGAAGGCTCTTGAATATCTTCCTCATCATGCTTGACGTGCCTCTTACGCCACTTTAGATGCTCACCGACATTGCAATCAAATCCATCCTTATTCCTCTGAGCCTTACTCGTACTGCCGTTCACTTGATCGCTAGCCCTGGTTTTCACGTACCTACTTCCTCTTCTCTCCAACAATCCGAATCCGACGACCCTGCTTCCGCAGTTCAACCACCTACCATGTCCAACCTTCCCCCAAAGATCGAGATTGCGGAGCCTGTCGGTTCGCCCCAGCCATCAAAAGCTCAGTATGAGCCTCCAGTCCCTCCGCCACCTACTCCTGTTACTGAAGAGCCACCGCGGTTAGGTAGGATGTTTTCTAGACTTTCATGACCTCAAATCACAGTATCTCGAAGAGTAATAGAGGGATCAATCATGGCTGACACTACAGGAACCGAAGAACCAACCAAAGATGATACGGCAAAAGCAACTAGCGAAGAAAAAGTCACTCCGGAACCGGTTCAAGGTCCCGCCACAGATAATAAGCAAACTCCAGATCATCCGGAGGCCACGCCTAGCCCACCCGAGGAAAAGCCTGTGGAGAAAAAACCAGAACCCGCTCCAGCGTCTGAACCAGAAAACAAAGAGGCCACGCCAGGGCTTGAGCCAGAAAATGAAAAGAGCACGCCGAAAGCTGAGCCCCCTGTCCCAAACCCTGAACCGCAACCCGAACAAGAGACCCCACCTCCACCTCCGAATGCCATGCAAGATCCTGAGCCCCCCGTCTTAAATTCCGAACCGCAACCTGAACAAGAGCCTTCACCTCCACCTGCCCCGGATGATACGCAAGAACCTGAGCTCCCTCCTCCAACAACCGAATCGCAACCTGAAGAAGCGAATTCATCTCCGCCTGCTCCGGATGCTATGAAAGACCCGGATGATGAAGCAGTTGCCGACGGACCGCCTGCCCCGGATACCACGAAAAATCCGGAAGATGAAGCAACTGCAGATGCGGCACCTGCGACTGACGAAGCTGCCCCAACATTGAACAGTACTAATTCTGTCAAACCTCGTAAACGAGACAAGTTCAGGGCTAAGGCCGTTCCAGTATTGCCGATCAAGATGATTGCAGGTCCGGAAATTGCGGGTGCAACGGTATGGCTCATAAAGCAAAAGGCCAAAGGTGTAGATATTGCACCGGCGGTGGAAGCTCTAACGCGCGGTGGTGGTTGACCATGATTATGCTTGCTCGTTTGTTGTGGCTCTTCTATCTCAGTGTTTTATTATTCTTAGGTCCCGTCCTTTCCCCTAATACAACTGGATGGTTTTCCTGATGCGTTGCCTGTCAATGAAAATGTTCTCTCTCGTCCTTCATAAAACACTGTGAGTGGATATGTACCTATCTCCTAGGTTTGCTTCTCCCCAAAGGTGAACAATCGAATGAGGTAGAGTCCAAAAAAATGCACGTAGAATAATGACACATGGAGTCTCATCACAAACCGATTTCAAATGAATACATGTTTCGCTGCATGTAAAACGTGTGACAAGGCCCTGTGGGAACGGTCGATGGATGAAAACTATCTGCTTGATGGCACTAGATTACAATATCTTAACGTACACGCTCTCTTCTGCTTCCCCTCTAGTAAATTGCCTTTTAGGCCGTCCTGCCCTTCGAGAAAGCAGATCCAAAAGCATACAGTCCAAACAACGCCAAGAGACTCAGGCCGATAGGCAGTGGTTTCTGGGTCTTGAGAGCCCTCGGAATTGAGCTTCCACCCAAGACGACCGAGGCAAGAAGACCCAACTCAACACCGTACGCTTGACGGTTACGGATGCGAAGCCCCCCGAGGATGTACTACGCGTAGGGAGATTAGCAGGTTAATGCCGATAGATGAGCGGACCGTCAACGTACAAGAGTTCCTACAGTGACGCCTGCTGCGACAGATGGAACAGATCCTGTTCGTACGTAGCCTGTGATACCGCCGCCTGCGGTCAGGGCGCCCAAGATGAGTCCAATGGTATCAAGAGACTGTGAAACCCATTAGTCGGTAATTAAGAGAGTTTCGACGACTTCATGCTCCGAGGCTGTACAGCAAAGTGAGCTTGTTTTGGGGCATGCGGTGCTAATGCGGTGCGATCGCGACATTCTACTCGATGAAGTGACTGAATCTTCACTTACCATTATTCTGCTTTCTTTTTTTCAATCAAAACTTTGAGAGAAAGATGTGCAGAAGCTCAGATGACGCGACGAGTGAGCGAATTGGCCAACAAAAGGTGGTGTTTGAGAGAGGATGTCTCTGGCGTTCCGTCATGTACGAACACCGCGGGGAAGCTTAAATACACAGCTCCCGGATCGGTCGAGCTTCGCTGTCCGCACACCACCGAGCGCGCCCGTAGAGAGACAAAGGCTAAAATAGTGTACTTTACCCGTACGCACACGTAATCCGGTCTGAGCGAACGCACGGGCCCCGGTATCGAACGCAACAGTCTGGCCTCAAGCATCACCAACAGGCAAGCATCTTGAACGAACTTGCTACGTTTCGCCCCTCGATCTCGCCTACCACCGATTAAAAGCCTCGAGGAACGAGGAATTGGCGAACGCTACGTTTTCATGCCGCCCAAATCTCGCACGGCGGGTCAATCCACTCCCCCCTCGACGACAACAGCGACGTCAACCACCATGAGCAACACATCGGCCAAGGGTGCGAGCTCGAAGAGCAATGGCGGACAATTAGACGCACAGAAGATTGTGCAGGGCGTGTGGAGCAATTATGTGAAGAAGACGCCGCAGCGGGTCAAGTTGCTGGATAGCTTTATGCTGTTCTTAGTTGGGGTTGGCGCGCTGCAGTTCCTGTACTGCTTGATTGTTGGCAACTTCGTATGTTACGACTCTCCCTTCTTCTCCTACCCTCTTCTTTGTTTCAATTTTACATCTCTGTGAGAAGGGATTCAACTTCCGCTATAATCGACATCAATCTACAAGCGAACGTCGGGGTTGTAAAAGACCCACAGTTCTCGAATATCCATAACATACACATTCAAACAGACACAACCGCTAACCAATTCTTCAAACATCAGCCCTTCAACGCCTTCCTCGCGGGCTTCAGCGCCACCGTCGGCCAATTCGTGCTCACGGCCTCGCTCCGCATCCAGACCAACCCCGACAACAAGACCGAATTTCAGAGCATTTCACACGAGCGCGCGTTTGCGGATTTTGTGTTTAGTTCGCTGATTTTGCATTTCTTCTGCGTCAACTTTATCAATTAGAGACGGGGACCGGAGGGTTAGAATTTGAGGGTGGAGGTAGGGGTGATGGGGTTTGCTGCGGATGGTTTCGAAGGGAACGGCAAGCGGGGGAGAAAAAGATATCACCATCTCCGTGGATTTTATGTTCATAAGGGAGAATGTCAAGGTTCTGAGATGAAGATGAAGAAGAGGGATATGAAATCCCTGTGCAAGGTATTCGATCATCCGAATGGCGTTATGGAATCTTGCTGAGCAAATGATGAAAGAGCATTGCTGTTTATGCCAACCACATCATTCACGTAGGTTCGCCGATGGGCATCAAATATAAAAAATATCAGATGTCATATTGCCGCGTCTATTTGTGTCGAGTGCTATGTATTCTGGATGTCAAATCTTTCCAAGACGTACACGGATCTTATGACAATCTATTCATCAAGTCATGAATCTCGTAATCATGGCGTTACGCTCTATCTTAACTTTCCTTCCATCACTCCTGACTGCATGCGCTCCAGAACACTGCACAAAACTTCAATCAACCGTCCATACCCCACCCCCCTATCCCAACCTCTACAACCTAAACTCCTTTCGTATCGACTCCCCAAACCTCCTAATCGCCTCCTCAATCTTCTCCGCGGGCGCCGCCGCATACGTAGCCCGAAAAAACATGGTATCATGCCTATCCTCCGCATTCGCATAAAAGTAACTCCCGGGCATCAACAAAACCCCATGATCAATATTCCCCATGAAGATCTTGTCCTGGATACTCTCGATCGACTCGGCGGGATAATCAGGGTGTTTCGTGAAATCGACCTGCAGCCAGTGGAACATGCCGGCCATGGGGGGGATCCAAGAGACGATGTCGCGGGGGAGGTGTTTCTCGCAGGCGGCGAGGATGGCGTCGCGGCGCCGCGTGTACGACATGCGGATGTGGACCAGCCAGTCCAGGTACCCGCCGTGACCCCAGTGCTCGTCGAGGAGTTTGAAGAGGACGAGTTGGGAGATGCCCGAGGGATTCTGTGTGGATAGATCGGCGGCTTTGGCGTACGCCGCGGCGACTTGTCGCGAGGCTGTCACCCATCCGATCCGCGACCCGGGGCTGATGACCTTGGAGAAGGAGTCGAGGCGCATCACGCGCCCGTCCGTGTCGAGGGAGAGGTAGCTTGGGACGAGGGAGGTGAGGAATTCTTCGTGGGAGTTGGGAGGCGGGACGTCTGGGCTGTTGGGGCCCGTGTAGGGTTGCATTTGGAGGAAGTAGTACGGTTCGTCTTCGACGATGTAGATGTCGTGGGCTTGGCAGAGTTGGTAGAGGGCCTTGCGGCGGGCGAGGGACTGCGTGCAGCCCGTGGGGTTTTGGCCCGTGGGAACCGTGTAGAAGATGCGTGGTTTGCGGGCGCCTCGGGCATCTACGTCCCAGTTGGTGAGCATGTCGTCCATAGCCTCTGGGAGCGGGCCTTCGCCGTCCATGGGGATTCCGGCTACGCGGATGCCCAAGGGAGTCGCGCAGTCGACGGCGGCGGAGAAGGTGTAGATTTCGGACAGGATCATATCGCCCGGTCGCGTAAACATGCGCAGGGCGGCTTCGAACCCGGATGTGCTACCGACATTGAGGGTGCAGGCCCAGTCTTCGTACGGGATGTCGTGGACGAGTTCGGTGTGCTCGGTGACCCATCGTAGCAGCTGCGCGGAGCCGGCGCCCTGGCCATAGTTGAAGGCCGTGGAGATGTCGTAGATGGATTTGCCCTCGGCGAGGTCGTGTTTCCCTGCTGTGAGAGTCACTCCCGTCTTCCTCGTTTCTTCCTCGGAGAAGTGGCCTAGGGACGGTACTTTGACGGAGATGTTTTCAAAGGGAAAGTGCTCGCTCGATGGTATGCCTCCCCCGAGAGTGATGAGTCCGGGTTTGGAGAGATATTTGGCTGCGTTTTTGAGCGAATTGCCTTTCCGTGACTTTGCTTCGTCGCTAAGGATATCTGCTCGAGTTCCATGTTGTAAGCGGTTATGGACGGTAGACTAGTTCAACAAAAGCGGGAAACGGGAATGGGATAGACGGATTTTGAGAGATGGAAACACATACGATCCCAACGCTTCGCTTTTGGCTTCCCTTCATAGTTCTTTAATCTGAAGTTTGCCGTATCGCACGGAGCAGCGGTACCCCATTGACCTTTGTCTGCCTTCTTTCTTCGCCCCAGAATGTCGTTGCTGCGGATCGGTGCCAAAAGAGGGTTGGGGACGGTGATGCCCGTAGTGTCCGAGTCGCCCTGAACCTCGATTGCTGCTGGAGGTGCCATTATCTTCACTAGGAATCCGCTCTTTATAACTAGTGCCCTTTTGAATCCGTGGTTGAATCACGCACTTGGAGTTATCGGGTTGCAACTTGGGGTCCGGATAGCAATATATACTTGTTTGAAAAATCGGTGTTGTAGTTCGGTGATATCGCGAAGGGCGCGCCCTTGTTCACATCATGTTGATTCCGATTCCGAAATAAGTGCGGCTAGTCACGGATTAGGCTGCGTACATGCATCATCGTGGGCCAATTGCCCTACAAGTACGCCCTTCACACGATCAATTCCAAATCGGCAACGGCGCGGTAGATTCAGTGACTACATAATCTATTAGCCATTGTCGTGTCGATATTGCGTTTATGTCTATGAAACGCATCCTTCTCTTGGATATTTCTCCATATAACGCACTCTGATCTGAACTACAATATTGACCCGCCAGACATCAACGGTCTTGGAGTTTTGAAGAGGAAACGTACATTTACCCCTACAACATCGAACGTTCGCGAAAAATCCGAGAGATTTGGTCCGATCCGGTGAGGTGGAAATGTACATCTCGCATGCAACTGTCTGCGAGGGGCTGCATACATGTACACATGTGGAGTAGCTACTGCAATCTGACCGTTTCAATGGTCATCAATCACGCCCCCAGAACGCCCGATACTAAACCGCATTATGGCCCTGATCGCTTGACCGATTCACAACGCTATCAATCACGACCCGTTTCGGATAACGTAAAAGATTCCGTCCATGTGACCATCGGTTTTCCCCAAATCTCAGCGCTGGCGCTTGCCGCTCGGTACATAGACGATTAGGTAACCACGTTAGGGGCCCGCTCGCTTGAACAAGGCACTCGCGAAGCCGTGAACAACCGTTTTATGATTTCAGACGTCAACTTTGGATTCATTAAGTTAATGATTACGAATGACTACATACTTAGGTATTCGGTGTTGGAGCGGCCAGATGATCTAGACAGCTTCATCATCAGCACTCCAGAAGCTCGACACAGATGCAATGAAGATGCTTTTTTTTCTTTTTAAGCCATGCAAAATAACATATCGGGAAAATGCCAAAGGAAAAAACGCTATAAAAAATCAATGGAAGAGGAAAATCGCAAAATATTAGTCAAAAAGATGGCCCAACGTGTTGGCTATAGAGCATGCAATGCGATATCCCAAGTTCCAAAAAAATTGACCCAAGGGCCAATGCCAGGTAATGCAGAGAAACAGCATGAAGAACAGTGGTTGGCTGCTCACATAACCAGACAATTTTCGTCTTTCCCACCTTTTTTGAGTTTACCCTTTTCCGTCGTGGGAGTGAGCGTCTGGCCAGATGCTGCGGCTTGGATGATGGCAAGGCGTTGTTTTGCTCGCTCGTCTCCGTGGTCGGCAGCTTTCACGTACCATACATTGGCTTCCAGCGGATCTCGGCGGCAGCCGATACCCATCTCTGTGAAATATCCACAGGCATATTCGGCTTTGGGAAGTCCTGTATACAATTAGCATGTCAAAGGTGTTGGAACATCGGATTCACGTACCGTGTTCCGCAGCTCTCTTTGCCCATTCATATGCTTCGTTCTCGTCTTTTTCTAAGACGGGCTCAGCACCAACCATATACCACGCACACAAGTTCATCATGGCTTCTGGCATATCGGCTTGAGCGGCACAGTTGTAGTAGTGCACAGAGAGCGCTGCATCTTTGGGACAGCGAAGGAGCCCATGTTCGTACGCCTCCCCCAACTTCAGTGCAGCTTCCGCATGACCCAGCTCAGCCGCCTGAGTGAAAAGTTGCACTGCGTAGACCTCGTCTTTGAATATGTCGTCACCATAGCCGGTTTCGTGCAACAAGCCCAGCTCATATGGAGCCGTATTATACTGGCTGTCTGCAGATTCGGATGCTCGCTTAAGCCACTTCACGCCTTCGCGGTATTTGTTCTGTAAGCCCATATCACCGGTCAAGCAAGCCTTGCCCAACCGAGCCGCTGCACCTGGGTGGTTTTTGGATGCTGCAGCACGGTAGAATTGTACGGCTTTGGCATAATCCTTTCGGCAGCCCCAGCCAAATTCATAGCAAAGTGCTGTACGGTAGCCAGATTCCGCGTGACCATGTTTGCTGGCAGCAACAAAAAGAGGAAAGGCACGGTCGTAATCTGGCTTATCTTTGTTGAACAGACCTGACGCGTAACCGTCTGCAAGGTAATACTGAGCGAATGGATAACTGCTGTTTGCCAATCGCTGCAGTATCTGTCGTGCTTCGCGAAGCATGTCTGCCGGAACTAGTCCGTGGCTTTCAATCGCCGGGTCCGAGGCCATGATTTCTCGCGCTACCTGAACCATGAATAGAGCAAATTCGTACTGCACAGCACTATCCTGTGTTTTCTTCACGTTAACCTTGTACATTTCTAGCGTCTTCTTTGTGTCCAACAGCGATGCATTTGCGCCTACAGCATGCTTAAGCTGCGAGTTCCCAAAATTTGCTGCGGGTGCGATTTGCTGATTGTAGGGTAGGTTAAGTAAATCGACGTAGGACGTGGGTCTACTGTCAGGAGACCGACGGTTGGCAGACAGTTGTCGAGCGTAACTGACTTGCGAGCCATTGGATGACGGCGAACCACCCACGGACAGATGTGATGAGTGGGCGGCACCTCGTGCATTCAACTCGGAACCCAAAGTATACGCAGAACTTGGTCTTTGAGCAGTGGTTCGCGGTACTTGCAATGGACCCTCAAAACCGAAGTTGAAGGTCCCACGGCCTCCGCTGTTGTCGCTTTTGGAAGATCTTCGCGATTCTCCTTCGGGTGCTTCTGCATGTGGTGGTGGCGGCGGCGGTGCGGGTCGGTGCGTATAAGGCTGCTGCTGAGGGTAGGGTTGCTCAGTGTACGAAACAGGGTCGACTTCGTCCATTGAGCCTGCCATCTCCAGCTCCCCCGCATGCGAATAGCGTGCGTTGTATGAATTATCACTGATGTTCAGTTGTCGAAAAGGAATGTCCTTTGTCACCGGTATGGCATCTCCTGAGCCAGCCTCTCGCGATGGAGTTCTTGAATGTGCGCTCGGCGTGAATGACGTGTCAGACAGCCTCGATTCCCGACCCCCGGCCGCAGTATCTTCATGTTCGTTGATGTTGAACGAGGGAATGGCGGGGACGGCGGTATTTGGAACGGGTTTTCGTTGGAGGGATAGCCTGCGGCTATCGGTGCTTGATCGGCTCGGATCAAATGCTTCTTGATGTCTCGAGTTTGCGGCGTCTTGAGGAATCGATGGAAGCGTCTTGCTCGGACTGGTAGGAGCAGTTTCAGCCATGGCCATTGTGTTGGCGACTGCAGTGAAGCGTACTGGGAAGCTTTTCAGCTGTTCGCCTTTGCGTCTAAAAAGACCCCTAAGTACCCTGACTCGTATAGAGACGCGGGGTATGAAGTTAGGAAAATCGACGGTAGCTACGGTCTCCAGGCAGCAAATGCGCAGCTGTCTTGGAAGAATAAGCAGTACGCTTGCGTGTTTTCACAATACGAGGGCAATCGGCGAGGATCTGTGGTAGATATTTCTGAATGCAACGCTGCAGCCGCGGCACTGTGCATACATGGGGCATGCGGTGAGTCCCTAGTGTGGATGATGATCCCCTCCTGCAGGGCTACCTCGATAGGAGGAGAGTGGGTGCCCTGTGGGAACTTACGGGGCCACGGAAGAGCGCGGCACTGGACCTACTGTTGGAGGCAGAGACCCTGAAAGGCTGAGGGCAGCGCCGAACGAGTCGAAAAATGTGGTGCAATGGCGGGCTTCGGGGCTGGAATGTAACTCTGGGTTACGAAGTGGTTGCAGGGCCAAGCTGGCGACAGACGAGCGAAGGACTCCCCGCTCGATGCGTCGAGTTTGTCTGCGCTGGAGGGATATGCGCACAAATGAGAGCGGGGAAAAGAGAGAAAAGAGCAGCAAACAGACGGTGAACGAGCGAATCCGACGAGTTAGCAGGCAAACGTGATTCGAGCTGGACTGCAAGCGGGCTAGGGACAGACAGTATATGACACAGGAGGAAGCGAGCGGATTGCGTGTTGCGTATGGCGTTAGGTAGCGGCGAGGTGAATGGTCAGAAATGGTTGCAGCAACGTGATGACAGGCGGGGAGGACGGCAACACAGTCTCTTCATCACGGCGAGGGGGGCGAAGCATGGGTATTTCTACTGAATGGCAGCAGAGCAGAGCAGAGCAGAGCAGAGCAGAGCAGGCAGCTGTGGAGGTGGTGTGTGTGTGTGTGTGTGGGTGGGTGGGTGTAGGCATGGGGCGAGCTTTCTGAGACAGTCCGCTTTCGGGCAAGCGTGATATGGATCTGAAAGCTTGCTTCTTGCTCAGGACCCCATGATGGACCATGCCATGGACCATGGATGATGGGATCAAGAGAGCTGGGGCGCCGTTGACAGCAGCGTGTTGGTAACAAGTATATCTATGGAGCAGAGTGGAGCCGACTGGTGGGCATCCTCGCTCGCTAACTGCGTGGGTACATAGGTAGGATGCGGTGAGGAATCATGGTCGAATGGAATACTTCCCTCGCCTGGGCTATATGGATGCTGTGCTCCTCTTGGTGACTGACGCATTTATTATTATATTTGCGAGTATATAGCCCAGATGCTCGCTCGTGCCTTGATCGCTTCTAGGGAGTCTTGCATCTTGCATATTAGTTGCATCTTGCATCTGGGAATCATCCTTGTTCGGGGAATATACATGATACCAAAGAATCAAGAAACGTTCGTTATAATCTACTTTATTCCTTGGAGAGAGGTGGAGTTGTGGGAACAAACGTGGCTTGCATACGTCAACCAGTTTTCCCTCTACGTAGACTACGGATCAACGGTCGAACCATGACCTGATGAACCGTACATACCTACGTGTGTATAATAGTCTAGGTATCATCCGAGCATCATAGCTAGCAAACCAGTCGTCTAGTGAAACGACGCGGTATATCGTAATCACCGCGCACATCAAAAGGGCAATGATTGCCTTTGGGTGCGAAATGTGCTGTAGGTCGTGATTGATTGTCGACGTGTCGTCCACTTGCAGGCATCATCAGCCTCTGGATAGGTGTTGTGCGGCTGCGAGTGATAAGTTAATAATAGACAAATAAATAAAATAATGTTGCATTCAATGTATACGGCAGAGTGCATGGGGAAACCAATAAGGCGACGGCTAGCCCCTTTTGGGTGCTCGTGCCGTCCAACCCGCGCGTCCGCCTATGCATCGTCGCCAGATTTGGGCCGTCTCTGGTTGAAAGCGACGTATGTCTGTCTCATTTCCCAATTGCGCAATTATAGCCAAGTTTGTACATGGTAGAGAGGCCGTTTGACCGTTTGGCAAGTTCGAGTTCTGATTTACATGTCAGTTGATGGTTTCCGAGGTCAACAAAGAAGGCAGCAGCAGTACTGTCTCTCTCTCTCGTGGCCGTAACAAGTATGCAATATGTGTCGAGTCGTAAGCCCGTCTCTCCAGCAACCCCGAAATAGAGCTCGGCGCGTGTTCCCTGTCAATTGTCAGTCAGTGTCAGTGAGCTAGCCGGTCATGCCCGGCCTCGTTTATGATCCTACAATACATACTCCTTTGGGGGCTGCTCAACTAGTCTAGTCTGCGCGGGGATCTGCCAATCGACGGACTCCTCCTCGGCCGGCATCAGGGGAACGGAACGAGAGCCAACCCCTTCTCCCTCCCTCGTCTCGTTTCCCACAGCAACCAGTCCACCATCAGCCCCAGATCACCAACACGCTGTTTGGGCCTGCCTTGCCTGTTGTCGCTCGTTTGACCTCTCTGCCCGTCTTGTTTTCCTAGCTCCCCTCTTCTCCGCCGCTACAAGCACCGTATGCCTCAAGCCGCCGCTCGTTGAATCCCTTCCACCCCCATCACGAGAGTCGCTCTGATCCATTTACCTCCTGGTGGACCCCGGGCCCCACGTATTTCACTCACTCGCATCGTAATAACATCACTTGCCAGCAGTCCCATTCTTATTCTTTCCCTCTACCCCCGGATTCTGCCGTGCGACGCCGTGCAACCCACGGCTGCATTCCTCGGCACAAATGTCCTTGCCTCAGCGACCGGACGCCTCGTCGTCGCCCAGGCGAGACGAGCGCCATGCCTTTCGAGAGTCCTCCTCACGCCGGCGTCGTCCGTCCGATGTCGAGAGCCCCCGATCGCACCATCACCGTCGTCACAGTAGCAAGAACGGAGCCCATGCCTCCCCGCGACCGCTGCCGTCGCCCAACACACCAGTCCCCATGGACAGAGACCCGATGATGAACCATGGCCACCACGCTTCCAATTCACAGGACCTGGGAAGAAAGCGCAGCTTGGTGCGTCCAGAGCGTCAGCGGATCGATCCGAACCATCCCAACTACCACTACAGAAAGCACGCTCAGAAAATGACCGTACAGCCCTCTACAACGGGCAACGATCCCATCAGAGAAGACTATCTCGAGTCCGAAACCGTCAGCTCGGACAGCACCGATATCAAGCCCCCTCACCTCCGCAACGCTTCAGGCGGCGGTTACCATGACAAGCAGACCCCGCTCGACGATGATCCCAACAACGAGAAACCAACCACTCGTTTAACTCGCAGCAAGACGATGGAGAAATTAGAGAAACAACGTCAAAAGGAGAAGGACGCGCTACGACCCCCGAGCTTGTGGAACGTGTACTGCGCAATCATCACCTTTTGGGTACCGGACGCTATTCTGCGGTGCTTTGGGAAGCCCCAAAAGGCCCAGCAGCGCGCTTGGAGAGAAAAGATGGGATTGGTCAGCATCATCATCCTGATTTGCACCTTTGTGGGCTATCTCACTTTTGGATTTACGGAAACAGTTTGCCCTGGGGGTGGTGATGCGCGCCTGCGGGTCAACAAGGTCGGCAATGGTTATCTGATTGTTCACGGCAAAGCATACGATCTGACCGGCTCGCGACATCCCTTGGCCCCTGGTGTTACCGAGAATGCAAACGTCTTGTTCGATCTTCCGGAAAAATTCGGTGGCAAAGACGCTAGCTTCATGTTCCAAAACGTAAATGGTGATTGCAAAGGTCTCATCACAAAAACTGACAAGTCTGACATTACTTCCAATGCCAACGGCGACCTTTCCTGGTATATGCCATGCCGAGCTTTCAACCAAGACGGTTCTAGCCAACGAAATGACTCCTTTATACGTTACACTGGCTACCAATGCCATACCTCTGATAAGGCTCGAAGGGCATTCTACAACCTGAAGAGCGCTGGAGATGTTTACTTCACATGGGACGACGTTAAAAACAGCACTCGCAACCTCATGGTATGGGGTGGCGATGTGCTTGATCTGAACCTGCTTGACTGGTTCAATCGCACTGAAGTCAATATTCCCGATCGATTTGACCAAATTCGCCAAAATCCAAATGTGAAGGGCGTTGATGTAACCCGGGCTTTCTCCTCTGCTTACGAGAAGCAGTTGGCAAGATGTTTTACTCAAATTATCAAGGTTGGCTCAATTGACACAGAGAGCATCGGATGCATTGCTTCCAAGGTCGTCCTTTACGTGTCCTTGGTCTTCATTCTTGCCATTGTCATGGCCAAGTTTGTCCTCGCATTGGCTTTCCAGTGGTTCATCAGCAAGCAGTTTGGCGCATCCAAAACCAGTCTCGGCAAGACAGATTCCAAAGAACGGAAAAAGCAAATCGAAGAGTGGAGTGACGATATCTACCGCCCACCGCCAAAGCTCATGGATACCGCCGGCCCCGACAGGTCGAGCAAGCGTGGCAGTATGCTTCCATCCACTTCCCGTTTTACAAGCCCGTATGCCGTGGAAAAGACCACCAAAAGCCGTGGGGCTCCTACGACAATGACAAGTCAAAGTGCATCCTCTCGCCTGGGACCTTCGCAAACTTCGAGCGCCATGTACCGCCAGTTGAATGGAAGCCACGGAACGCTTCCCTATGGTGGAAAGCCCTCGGTTCAGGATAGTCGCTCTAGCCTGATGCTCTCTGGATCTGCCGAAGTGGAGGGCCCTGGGCCTGCTGGGTTCATCCATGAAGCAGTCGTTCCTCAACCTCCCCCCGAATGGCAGCCTTTCGGATACCCCTTGGCTCACACGATTTGCTTGGTCACTGCTTATTCCGAAGGTGCCGATGGTCTACGCACTACGATCGATTCTATCGCCACCACTGATTATCCCAACAGCCACAAGTTGATTCTGGTGATTTGCGATGGTATGATCAAAGGAGCTGGTGAAGATCTAACCACACCCGAGATTGCACTGGGCATGATGAAGGACCACGCTGTGCAGCCTCATGAAGTACAAGCTTTCTCCTACGTCGCTGTAGCGAGCGGTTCCAAACGACACAACATGGCCAAGATCTACTCCGGATTCTACGATTATGGCGAGAACACCCGTATCCCAACTGAAAAGCAACAACGTGTGCCAATGATGGTAGTCGTCAAATGTGGTACTCCGGACGAGGCAACCAAGTCCAAGCCCGGCAACCGTGGAAAGCGAGACAGTCAAATCATCCTCATGTCGTTCCTGCAAAAAGTCATGTTCGATGAGCGCATGACGGAGTTGGAGTTTGAAATGTTCAACGGTATCTGGAAAATCACGGGCATTTCCCCCGACTTCTACGAGATTGTGCTAATGGTTGACGCCGACACGAAGGTTTTCCCCGACAGTCTGACGCACATGATTTCGGCCATGGTCAAGGATCCCGAGATCATGGGCCTCTGCGGCGAGACCAAGATTGCCAACAAGCGTGACTCGTGGGTGTCCATGATCCAAGTGTTTGAGTACTTCATCTCTCATCACTTGTCCAAATCCTTTGAATCCGTCTTCGGCGGTGTGACTTGTCTTCCCGGATGTTTCTGCATGTATCGCATCAAAGCTCCCAAAGGTGCACAGAACTACTGGGTGCCGATCCTTGCCAACCCGGATGTCGTCGAGCACTACTCGGAGAATGTGGTGGACACGTTGCACAAGAAGAATCTTTTGCTGCTCGGTGAAGATCGCTATTTGTCCACGCTGATGCTCAAAACATTCCCCAAGCGTAAGCAGGTGTTTGTGCCGCAGGCTGTCTGCAAGACCATTGTGCCCGACCAATTCAGCGTTCTCCTGTCGCAGCGTAGACGATGGATCAATAGTACGGTCCACAATTTGATGGAGCTTGTACTGGTACGCGATCTGTGTGGTACCTTCTGCTTCAGTATGCAGTTTGTCGTCTTCATTGAACTTGTGGGTACTCTTGTCTTGCCTGCGGCTATTGCGTTTACATTTTACTTGAGTAAGTGGTTCCATCCAGACGGTGTCGGGGCGTACATTTGCTAACTGTGTGTAGTCGCGATTGCGATCAAAGCCGCCGTCTTACACACGGAAGCGCCTGTGATCCCACTGGTTCTGCTGGCGCTCATTTTAGGTCTGCCGGCTGTGCTCATTGTCATCACGGCCCACCGCTGGTCATATGTCGCGTGGATGTTTGTCTACCTGCTGTCCCTACCCATCTGGAACTTTGTCCTACCGACATACGCATACTGGAAGTTTGATGACTTCAGCTGGGGGGACACTCGTAAGACGGCTGGGGAGAAGACGAAGAAGGCGGGTCTGGAATACGAGGGAGAGTTTGACAGCAGCAAGATCACCATGAAGCGATGGCATGATTTTGAAGCAGGTACGTTTGCACGAGATTGATTCCAGCAGGGATGGCCATGATGGACTGACTTTTTTGGGTTACACAGAACGACGGCTCAAAACACCAAACAGCGGTAAGCACAACAGTGCCTGGCAATCGCAGCCAACGCACTCGCAGATGTCCGAGTACTACGGTCACTGAAAACGGCCGGTCGCATATTGTTTCGTGTGTTATTTTTCCTTATTAATCTCGGCATTTTTTTGGCGTTTAACGCATGGGAAATGTAGATGAAGACATCAGCCGAGGGGTGCAGTAGCAGCGTGGAGGGAAGGTGCCTGCATTGGTTGTGGTGGTACATTGCTTTGCTGTACAGCCAGCTAGACATGTTTCGTTGCCAAAAAAGCCAAGAAAAACCCAACATTCTGTGGAGCGTTTTTACTGTTTCAAGGGTGATCCGTCCGAAGGGACCTTGTGTCTACGCATGATGCAAGGGAGGATGGGGACTAGAGAGGTGCACGTGGTAATGTCGGTGAAGGGTAGTGGGCGGTGGGGTTTTTCTACGTAGGAAAGTCTCATGAGCGGATGGATTAGTGTGTAATAGTAGTCGTCGTTGTCGTCGTCGTCGTCGTCCTCTAGTAGATGTGAAATGGCATTCTGCCTCTCTCTCTCCCGCGCTTGAGTACTTGGGTACATGTATGTACATCTATCGCTATTTCCGCCAACAAGAAAAAGCACGAGACAAGGACGGACGGACGGACGGACCCAAGGATCCAAACACCACCGAGCAGAGCAAATGTTTGACCCTGAATGCATGAGCGAGCTTACCATTGCTTGACATACCCTCGCTTCCCCCTCGTCGGGTTACTTACTTAGTAGTAGGTACCTACCTACTGATTTACGCGCGGACGGAGCTGGTGGTACGGGGCGCGTAAGTATGTGCATGTACGTACGTAGGCGAGCGAGCACGTACGGCGAAGCACTTCGAGAGAGAGTCAGGCATCGCAAGAGAGTGAGTGAGGAAAGATGCGGAAAAGCATACCTATTAGTTAGCGAAACACATGGGTTTAGTGGCAGCAAGTTGGGTTTAGGTTAGGTGATGTTGTACTACATCAATATTACATAAAATGTTGTACTGTTACTGTTTACTTGTATTGTACGAGGTATAAGTTGGGTTTTGTTCGGCGCCCGGGGGGTTTTTTTTCGAGCGCGCGCAGGCCGGATCGGACGGGATGGGATGGGATACCCAAGTTCGTTTCGTTCTGGCTGTCAGCGGATGGGGGATGGGGCGGGTGTTACTGTACGTGTGAGGTGGGAGTTTGGGATGATGTGCGGGTGTGGTGGTGGTGGTAAGGGACTGTCTGTCTTCCTCCTCGTGTCTAACACGATGGGGAGAGAAGGCACGGTGCAAAAGAAGTGATTTAGCGAGCGAGCGTTGGTTATACTTGTTTCATGCCCCTCCCTATAAGGTCATTCACGTACGTAGCCGGTCTAGAGAATAGGTAGTGTTTAAGAAGGTTGGTTGTGTTGTCCTGGTTTCTTACTTCCCCAGTGCCCAGCTTGGGGCTGACGGGAATGAGATGCACGGATTCCCCATTGGGACTTCTGAGGGGGAGTGGTACAACGTTTGGGCCTTGGTTTCCGTGGTGGGTTACACAGTGGGGTGTGGTGGTGGTGGGTGGATTAGGGAGAGTAAGAAAAGGGTCCCGGACGTGCTTTTGGGTGTGATTATTTCTTGTTTCTCCGCTGCGCAGGCAGGCGACTTTTTGTAAAACCTGTCTATCTTGGCTTTTGCTTATTTTTTTTTTCATCGATCGGGAGGGCGTTTGGGCGTTTTGTACGTGGGGAGAATTTTTTTTCTCCGGCGGTGGTTTTTCCGTGGAAGACTTGACGTTTGCGTGCGTGCATGTGTATAAGAAATGGATAGATCGTGCTATGCCCCTTAGATACATAGGTATGTATGTAGGTATACCTATTTATGTATGCTTTTTTGCTTGCTCGTCTCCTCGAGTGCATACATATGCAAGGAGCATTCATGAGCATATGCGTTAGATGTGTGTGTAGATGGATGAACATGTATTATGCCTGCTTGGGCTTACGTGCCGTGCTGTGCTGTGTTGTGCTGTGCTGAGGTGTTGATTAGTGAGGGTACAAAAGGTGGGGAAGGGCCTGCTCTGCTGTCTGTGGCTTGATGTCGTACCGCATGGCCATGGATCAGCAGTTACATGTAATCGTCTGGCGGGCTCGGCTGGAGAAAAGGCACCAAGGAGTCAGTGACAGGTACATATGCACATGGGAAAAAGGAGAAGGGGCGCGTTGGCCATGGATATTGTCTAGATACATGTGTACAGCACAGCACAGTAGGTAGTTGGGGGGCTGTACAATTATTATGCCCCTCGAGTTCGTTCCAGACCCACCCGCCCACGGCACGGCACAAAGCCTCTCTTGTCTGCTCATCTTCTCATCTTTTGGTCTCCTCCTCATCATCCATTATTCTTATTCTTCTGCTTCGTGTTCATCATCATCGGTATCTCCCTATTGTTAGCCCCTGCGCTGCATCCGCTTCTCTTGCGCAAAAGGCTTCCAACTCCCGAAGCTGCATGCGTCGCGACACCCACCCCGCATAAGGCACGGCATACTCAACCTGCATGCCTCTCTCTACCCTACATGTACCCTAGGACCTAGCTCCTAGCCCATCGCCATCGCCTCGAGAGCCTGCCACCACCCTGCCACCGCTCTGCTGTCATCTTCCCCCATCCCCCTCTCATTTGCGCCCGTTTGCTCCCTCTTCCCCACATCGCTGCTGTGCCTACATGTCGCCTCGCCCACCCTCTCACCACTGCACCACCTAACTGACTTGCTACCCGCCCGCTTGGCCGCTCTACGCGGTAATCTACTTACTCCCTCCAGAGAGTCGCCAATTCCAATCGCCGGCTTTCTCTTCTCTCCTTCTCTTTATTTTTCGGTTTTGTTTTCCGCTGCCCCAAGTGCAGAGTCCGGGTCGCCACTAGAGCCCGGCTGCCGTTGGATGGGACACCCAAACTTCCATGGCCAGCTCATCCCCCCATGCACAAAGTGAGGACATCTTCGCCACCAACTCGGAACTCGCATCGCCCGCTTCTCCTTCCCCCTCCTCCTCCTCCTACAGCTCCAGCTCCTCTGCCGCTGCCATCCATATCGCTATACCTTCGTCCATCTACCCAGCCGAAGTAGCCAGTCAACCGCCTTCACCAAACGGTATCTCGGCCGCGGTTATCCTCGCCACATTGTCTGACAGTAGACCTCCGAGTAGCCACGTCGGGCATATCCACGCATTTTCAGATGACGACGAACCCGGAGGCATCTCGTTAACAAGCTACATAGAAAGCCCCAGTGTTCCCGAACCGCCTTTCGCCTCGCACCATGCCCCTGAAGACCCCGGCGACGTCGCTCAACTGTCCATGGACCAGACACCGTATACCGCTCTGGATCAGCATGCTTCCGCACTAGAGGCCCTCACTATGGAACAGTCACCTACCCCTTCTTTTCCCATGGCAAACCTGGACAACCTGGATGCCTTGATGTCAATTCCATTATTCTCCGCTCACCAAGATTTTGTACCGAGCATGTACGAGGAACATTTGGCCATCCAAGACCATACGGCTTTCGTCGACATCACGACTTTCTTCTCGCGTTACGCGCACGTACCCAAAACCATTTGTCCACCTCTAGAGATCGTGCACCCCCCGGAAACCGTCACTCGGGAAGATTTGAATGGAGACAAGTGTGACTTCCAGGGCATCGATTGGACCGAGCGCACATCCCGCGCTGAGATTCGCGCACAAAGGGATAGTTACGAGGGGGCGAAGATACGGAATAGGAGTTTTGAGGGCCATGGCATCACTCATCAGCACCGGCTGCGCGACACGGAGAACTACTTTGCCTTCCAGAGAATCAACACCAAGCATCGGGTCGTCTATCCTCATTTTCAATTGCGGAATCTCATGACTACCCTGTCACGGAACGATATTTTCTATGCTACCAGAAGGGCCATATTGCGAACGGATGCGCTGGGTTCGCCTGCTGTACCAGTCATCGACCTACAGAAGCGGTTAACAAACGGATCTTCTTGCCAAGTCACCACGCTTGATGCTCAAGGCAACGTCTTGGTTGCGGGTGGGTTTGAAGGAGACTACGCAATAGCAGATCTCTCTTCTACCAACGAGGATTCCGTCCACTATGGCTCCATCAGGGACTATGCGGCTGAATCCAAGTCGTACATTTCGAACCACGTCCACCTGTTTAACTCCAGAACATCCCACGCCCCGCATGCTGCATTGTGTTCAAACGACTATCATCTTCGTGTTTTGGACTGCACCACCGGTACGGTTGTACGTTCATTTACGTATCCTACGGCGGTGAACTGTTCAGCAACGAGCCCTGACGGTCGGATGCGTGTCATTGTGGGCGACTTCCACGAAACAGTTATTGCAAATGCGGATACAGGGCAGCCATTCGAGACACTCGATGCGCATTTTGACCACGCATTCGCCTGCGCGTGGGCAGACGACGGCATACATGTTGCTTCGGCTTCCCAAGACGCCACAATCGCAGTGTGGGATGCGAGGTTCTGGCAACGCCCACTCGTCGTCATGCCCTCGGAACTTTCCATCCCCCGCATTCTCCGCTTCTCCCCCATCGGCAGCGGGCCTCGTGTCCTCATCTCGGCCGAAGCAGACGACTACCTCAGCATCATCAACGCGCAAACGTGGGATTCGAAACAGGTCTTCGACTTCTTCGGTCCCGTCGGGGGTCTTAGCTTTACACCGGACGGGCAGTCCCTCTTCGTCGCCAACACGGACCGTCGCTTCGGCGGCATCATCGAACTCGAACGCACGGGAAGGGCTGGACACGACGCATCACGGTCGCGGTCCATGTGGACAGGCGACACATACACCAACAACGACAGCGACGATCCCGAGCACGCTGACTGGGGCGGCGATTCGGACATGGAGGTTGATCCTCGTGTAATGAATAATGCGAGCGCGAGGGAGAGGAGAGGCGTGGACCTGGGCCACTTTGTCATATGACACGGACCTTGTAGATGTGAACTTTTTTGTTTCTTTCGCGTGCGTGTGTGGTTGTATGTGGCAAAGGGGCGGGTTTATACCAGGAGTTTTTTTTTTTTTTTTTTTTTTTTTTTTTTTTGGATTGCGTTCATGGGGCGGAAAGGGATCATTGTCCCCATCCCCCCCCCCTTTTTTTTTTGTCACTTTTTATATCTAGACCACCGGGATGCCCCCCCCTTGGAAACAACCTTCGCTGTTTTGCTTACCCGCTTACCCCGCTTGACGGGTTTCTGCCACTTTTGTTCTTCTCTTCCTATTGTTGATGTGTACGCGATATTTTGAACCTTGTTCTTTTCCCATCTCTCTCCCCCTCTTCCTTTCTGTTTGAAACATTGCAAAACTTGCTCTTTGATTTGACACTTTGGTACTTTGGCAACATGTAGTATTCTAGACGGCTTTCAAGGGAAGGAAGGAAGTTGAGGAACCCCCGGATCACATACGTACGCACATTGGAGCGGGATAGCAGGGTTGATTGTGGGGGGAGGACATATATATAAGAATATATGGAGAGAGAGAGAGAGAGGAAGGAGAGTGTGGAGTGTGGAGTAGGGGATGAGAAGAAGAAGTATAGACGAATATATACATATATATGCGCATATGCGTGTATGACTTTGATTGACGTGTGTGTGTGTGTATGTTTGTTGGATTCTTTCTCTTTCGTTTTATAATATATGGGTTGATTTATGCTGTTGAGAGGAGGTAGGCCAGGCTAAATATGTGTATGTATAAATCCATCACGAACCGGGACTCAGACCAGGAAAACTATCGTCGTCGTCATCGTTGTTGTCGTCGTCAGACACGGCCGAGTCAAACATGGAGCGATACCCCCCATACGCGGCAGTCTCCCATGCCCTCCTCGACTTCAAAACACCTTCCACAATCATCCCCCTCACCCGTCCCCCGACCACACTCCCGCCCAGAAACTCCTGCCCCAAAGCCCACTCCTGCACAGCGACCGCGGCGTCTCTCACACGCCGGTCCGTCTCAAACACGCGCACTTCTTCCTCGGCGGGCGGGCCGAGCTCGGGATCGTAAAAAGGCGACGCCGGGTCCGTCGAGTTGAGCGACCACGGCGAGGGAGGCGGGACGCACGTCTCGTTCTGGGCAGGGAGGTCGCCGTGCTGGAAGTAGGTCCGGATGCGGGCGATGGTGCAGGACGTGGGCAGCGCGAGCGAGCAGTGGCCGGGGGAGTCCTGGATCAAGAGGGCCGAGCCTGGGAACCGCGCCTGCATGAGGCGCGCGGAGGCTAGCGGCGTCACGGGGTCCGCTGTGTTGGATACCCAGAGGATCGGGTGCGAGGTCCCGTTGGGGGCGCCGTACTTGTCGTCGTCGTCGTCGTCGTCGTCGCCGCCGGCGAAGCTGTACACGGGCTGGATGGACCACGATGTGCACTGCAGGCGCAGCGTGGCCCAGATGGCGCCCGTGGCGGGGGAGATGGACGTCAGGAGGTTCCAGTAGTCGTCGAACTCGGCGAGGGTGGTCGAGGTCTGGTCGTGCCCGTCGCCGCAGAGGATCGCCATTTGCGGGACGTTGCCGTCGGTCCAGCCCGTCGTGGGAGACGTGGTGGAGTCGCCCACGGGGCACTCGTAGATGTGGGTTGGACGCGCGCCTTGGGCGATTTGGTGGAAGAGAGGACTCGTTCGGATTTCGACGGCGGCGAGGAGCTGGGCGACAAAGGGAAAGACGAAGAAGGGCGAGTAGAGAGAGGCGAAGATGATGGCCCTGAGGTCGCTGTAGGTGAAGATTTCCGGGCCGTGGTCGGGAGTGACGACGGTGATTGGGTCGTGGTAGAGGGATTCGATGATGGATTGGACGCGGAGCTTGATGGTTTCGATGCTCGACGTGGATGTGGTCAGGGGACATGCTCCGGGTCCCGCTGCGAGGCAGAAGATGTAGAAGCTCAGGAGGACCTTCTCCGTATCGTGGAGGCTGCCTTGTCCGAGCGAATTGTCGTAGTCCAGCACATTGACGACGCCATCCAGGACTACACGGCCCACTCGGTCGGGATACATGGATGCAAAAGTAGACCCTAGGTAGGTGCCGTACGAGAACCCCTAATCTTCTTAGTAAGACGTTCTCGAGACTCCAGAGTCATGTGACACAACAAGCCACTTACCCAATATTGGAGTTTTACAGGATCAGTGTAGTCCTCGTCGTCTAGAGGGTCTATAATCACAAAGCTCTGCTCCTCGACCCAATCGGCGTGTTTCTCAGCGATCCTCAGCATATCCGTGGCCACTGACGCCGTTGACATATACCGCTTGATATCCGGGCCTTCCTCAGCATCCGAGGCCTGCTTGCACGAAGCACCATAGGCGTGTGCCATGGACCACAAACGACCCAAAGCCGCATCCGAGCTGCCCAGCATGCCCTCGGTGTTGATTCGAAGCTGCCAGGAAAACGAGGTAGGCAGATCAGGCATGCATTTGGCGGCCGGCTGCGTGAAACCGATTCCACGAGGATCAAATCCGATGATGTCGTAGAACCTCGCATCTTTGCCAGCCTCTGAAGGTCCCGCGGTTGGGTCAATCGCGGCTTGCAGATTTTTGCCTGCAGAAATGGCCATGGAAACACCTGAGCCGCCTGGGCCTCCAGGGTTGATGAGGACTGGGCCTCCGTAGCGATCATCTGTGACTGGAACCTGCGCTGGAAGTTTGACGATGGCGATGCTAACGGTTTCGTTTGGGTACGTCCCATTGAAGTAGTCCAGCGGCAGTAGGAGTCTTGCGCATTGCAAGTCTTGATAGCAAGGGCGGAACTCTAGGTTCTCGGTGCCCTCAAACTACGACTTTGTTATTTTTGAACGATTGCATGCAGGAATGGATGAAGGACTGACATCCCAACTAAACGGTTTAGGAACATGATATGGTTCGGAGACAATGGCCTGGTCGAATAGGATGTCTCCAAAACCAAGATACAATAGTGTGCAAAGCAGCGCTACAGCGACTATTCGATAGCGTATACGCGGATGCAATTCTATTGGGATGGTGTCCCTGGTGTTCTTTCGGCTGCTGTGTTTCTCCGGGTCTCCAGCATCCAGTAGAGGCGTGTCAATTGTGTCGTAGGTTTTTCTCATGGTGGAAAATATGTGGGAGAAAGAGCGATGCTGTGGCACCAAAGTTTAACATGAAGCTTCAAACTTGATTAACGTGCATAGCTGGCGTGGCCCAAGAAGAGACAAGGTCCCGCCAGGCAGCAGGCAAAAAGCCGACAGGTCCTGGTTGGCGTGGCATGGCATGGCATGGGGTAAAGCAGCACGCCTTATTTGGCTATTCCGACCTAGAGGTGGGTTTAGGTCTGAAGGAGAACCGTGCCGCTGTACGAGCGGGCGGGGGGGGACCCACCCCGCTTTGTTGAAGATCGTTCCTCTTCGTCGCATTCTCTAGCCTCACAGGGTGCCATTCCACAATTGCCTGCATGTTTCCACTCCAGCGTTTGTTGACCTATGCTGTGCCCTCATTAAGGAAAGTGTACTGCCGCACAGAGGAAGCACGTCGTTGTTGGAAACACTGTGGAGGGGAGTTGGTGTTTGTTTGTTTTTTTTGGAGAGGGGCATGTAGATCCATCCCCCATGTTTAGTCGGGTACCCTGAGGCCCTGAGCAGATTTTGCCTCCAATTGGGTTTGCCATACTCTCCTTTTTTTTTCCTTCCTGAAAAATTCCCCTTCTTGGTCTTCTTTTCCGGCAATGGTAGTCTGCCTGTAGACCGGGGATCCTGGGTTGATTACTAGTCAACATATTGCTAAATTTATAGTCAGTGAAAAAAATTCTCCCAGCAGCATACACTGAACGGCGAGAAACATGAGGCACTTGTGTTGGCATGAAATTGCAACTTTTGTTTGCAGGCAGTATCAGACTAACAACCCTAGGAAGACAAAACAGACAGTGTACGCTCTGATGGGTATCATCTCATCAGTTACCATCTCAAATCGCAATCTTTCAATCCGCCCTGGCCCATAGACAACGAAGGGAATCGTAGAAGGTGACGGAGTGACCAGCGCCCATTAAAGTGTGGAAAATGGAAGCAAGCAGCACGCTTCTCTATACTAAGAAGAGCAGTGCATGGTGATCCCCAATCTACCATTGACCATTCTGTCCTTGACCGTCCTGGCCACCGTAGCCTCCTTGTCCTTGACCGTAGCCACCGCGGGGAGCGTAGCCGCCGCCACCGCCGCCTTGACCCCAGGATGCACCACCGCCGCCGTAGCCTAGAGTATCATCGTTAGAGGGGAAATCATGTGAGATGAAGTATAGAGGGCTGCTCACCACCGCCACCGCCACGACCTCCGTAGGCTATATCCAAACCGTTAGCAATCGAGTACATGGTAAAATGCTGCTTGCAAACTCACATTGACCTCCGCCATATCCACCTCGGTAGCCACCTCCTCCACCGTAGCCACCACCACGGCCACCACCGCCGCCGCCGCCACCTCCACCACGCTCAGAGGCCTTGTCGACGCGGATGGTACGTCCGTCAAATCTAGATGGAGCTTGTTAGCAGGTGAATGACTGCGCACCGCTCATTCCGACATGTGACGTTGGGTTGAGCTATTGGTCAATGAAGGACGTGCTTACTCAACATTGTTCATGGCTCCCATGGCGGTGTCAGCCTCGGAATCCTGGGCGAAGCGAACGAAGCCAAAGCCACGGCTGCGACCCGTATCGCGATCCTTGACTACAACCTGGTGGATGGGTCAGCGAGTGGTGATGCAGCCAAGGTGGCATACAAGAATCCATCTTTGTGGAAGACGTACAGCTTCTTCGACCTGGCCGAATTCTTCGAATTTTTGGCGCAGGGTAGCATCATCGGTATGCCATGCGAGGCCACTGATGTTGTTAGTTGACATGAATGACGGATGAGTGATGGGTGGTGAAGGAACTTACCCAACAAAGAGTTTGGACATGATGTCGATCGATCTAGCACTGAAGAGACTCAATTCGCACACTCGTACACTCGGACAGTAAAAGGACACAAGATGGACAGATACAAAGCGCCTCATGACATGATTGATAGGGAGAGAGAATGGCTGGGTATGGAGCCAGTACAGGCGGGAGCATCAGGGCAGCAAGGCCATGGACGGGTGACGGTGAAGGCGACAAGAGCAAGACGGCAGGACGAACATTTGATCAGAGTGCCACCACAAGAGTAACGAGGAGCAGGCTGCGCAGGCAGGAGCTAATGGCGCAAAGGTTTGATGTAGGCGCAAAGGGAAGACGGTCGCAAAAGCACGTCTAGAGCCAGGTAGGAAGCGAAGAGAGGGGTGGATCGAAGATTGGTGAGGTTGAGGTTGAGGTGTAAGGTGTGAGAGCGGGGGTTGGCAGCAGGAAGGCAAGTAGGTAGGTAGAAAGCAGGCAAGAAGGTAGGGAGAGAGGTAAATATCCGCCCGATGAATAAGGGAGCGCTAGTTGTAACCAACGCTCACGCAATCGAAGGTTGACAGGGTTCTTGGGCGTAGATTTTTTTTCGACTGATGGAGGGAGGAGGGCAGAGCCAAAAAAGTAAAGGCAAGGTAGGGGATGGGAGTGTGGAGGGGGGAGGGGGGGGGGGGGGTGTAAGGAAAAAAGCAAGTAATATGTATGTCTGGGAACCAAGTGAGAGCAGACAGAGCGGCGGCCGTATGGCAACGGATTGTCAAGGCAAGGTAAAGGGGATTTTGGTCCGGGAGGGCATTCTGGGCCTTTTGAACAAACGACATTGCAGGGCATGGCTTGGTGGGTTGATTCACTCGCCGCCGCCGCCCGACGCATGAGGATTGATGCATCCAGCAGCACACACACAGAAGGGTGGCATAGCATAGCAAGCATGTAGGGACCCTCGAGGATACCTACATTTTTGTCGCGGGTTCAGTTCCCATGGACTACCTAGACTACCTAGACCGTCCCGTGCCCGTCGCCCAATGTGCCTCCGCTGCAGACGCTTGCTAGCTCCACACTGCCCACACGTTGCCAGCCCAATCGCCGGCCAGACCAGCCAATGTCCGCCTTAGCCCTCCATGGCCCATCTGCACCAGAGCGCCCATGGCCCCGCTGATAGGCTGCCGGCTAGAGCTCCTACATACCGTGTTCCCGACGTGCGTCTCTTCACCCCGGCCGACCACTCTAACCAACATGTCTCTACTACCGTAAGGGTGCAGCAGAAAGCAGAAGAAGTGGGAAGCAGACAACGACAAACACCGAGAACGGAACAGAACGACCCAAAGGACAGCAAGACGGCAAGAAACTGCCCACCAACATGTATCAAGCAAACACAAACATGAGGCTACAGGTACATCATCATAGACCCTCCACCGGTGCTTTAGGCGGGGGGCCAGTGTCTGCCAGGAAAGCAAGCGTCGTGGTGGAATGCGAATGAAAGAGAGAATGGAGGAATGAATGAAAAAATGATGAAAAAATGAATGATTGGGAATGACGTTTGACGCGTGGCACCATGTTTCTCTAGAGTACAGTACTATAAGTTAGTTGAACCACCACCGTGACCGTGGTATGGGATCCCTCCCTCGCCATGCCATGCCCACCCTACTAGTATCCTTATCGCTATCAATCTGATCGCGGTTAGCACCCCCCTAGCACCGTAGCTCGACCATGGTACAAATAGCCGAAGTGCTGTAGTCTACCGCTCCGTCCGTGCGTCAAGTTATTCATGTACCTAGGTATCAATCCATAGTCATTGATACCATCCATGGCAATCAATCAATCAATTGATAGCACCAACGTTTGCCTTCTGCATCACCACCACCACCACCCTTCTTTTCCATCAGCCGCAAGACCATGGAGCAACCATCTCCAGTCGCTATGTGCTCTATCCAATCACTTCAAGGGTCACTCCGAGTATACTTCTTCCTGATGAAAAGGGACCGGCATCCACACTTGGTGTTGATGGATATCAATCAGTCCATGCACACGCCAACCCATAAACTCAAAAATGCAGCCACCCACCATAATGTCAACCCTACTTCATGCGTCGTGCCTTCTCCCATCACTCCCGTTTCATGCTGCCATGCATTCATCATCAAATCAACCATGTGCTTGTTTTTCCGTCCGTGGTTACTTGAGCCACCTACCCACGTAGTGTACCAAAAACCGCTCACCCCTTCCCGAGACCTTACACCATCCGCAAACCCACCGAAGACAACAAAACACCATTTCACTTCCTCTCGAGTTCCATTCTTCATCACCCAGTAAATCAGTAATATTTGTCATCATGTACAACGGCATACATATGCGGACGGATAACGCCTCGTCTCGTCCCCTTCAGACGCAACTATGGCAAGGACGTGGTCCGTCCGTTGTCACTTCCCTCACATCGCACCCCGCTGCCTTCTTCAGGCGTCATGTTCCAGTCATATCCATCGCTCCCGTTCGGATGTGTAACCATCTGCCTACCTAGCCATTTCACAGCACATTCAATCTTTCTCGTGCGGCCGCCTTTGGCAAGCCTCTTTTGGCCCACTCTCCTCTTATCGCCCTCTTCTTGTTTTTGATATGCTGTACAACCACCGTCTTTGACAGTTGCACATCAGTCGCATGGTGACATTGACTTGGATCCGTCTTTAGCAGATTTCCACAGCAGCCCGCCACTCGACTGAGCCACCTCCCCCCGTTACGAACCTCCCAATGCCGCATTCCTGGAGAATGGATATCCAGCGGTGGCTAAACGACACTGTGACCCCGGAGCAGCCCCGGACCTCACCTGACGAAGCTGCTGCTACGCCATGCAACCACCGAAAGCACACAGAGGCTGCACGCCAGAGACGAGAGCGAACCACTTCAGACAGTTCATACCTTGATAGTGCGCTACCGAGCAAATCGGCTCCCCTGTTAGAGACTGGGGTTCATATGAGCAAGAATATGAGCAGCGATGCAATGCACCCTGATAGTCAGACGGAGAGTGACTGCTCAGCCCATGACTATACGCGCCAGCCCCGACGCAAAACCCGCATCGAGCGCTACGAAGCCACCTCCAAGGATAAGGAGAAGCGGGGGGTGCATGGTCGGCATCGTGAACACGGCGAATCAACAAAGGCAAAACGCAAGAGCAAGCGCAAGAGGGTTGGCAGGGAGCATAATGACATGGTCCAGAGCTTCCATGCCAACAACGTGTCCGCAGATAGGCTAACGGTAAGCCGTGCTGTGTCTCTGGTGTTCCAATCGTGTTCTGATGATTGGTCCAGTTGAAACCTCGAGCAAAGCTGGGCTTGTTCAATAATGGCAGGGCCTCATCACCCGTCAAGGGCCGTGGCTGTGAGCTCTGCTGCAGCACCCCGCATTTTTCCACTGATGATTGATTTGTTGCAGTGCCAGACCTGGTCTTTTCAGAGATGAGGTTTTTGAAACGACAGCCTAATGGCCAAGCGGAGCCCCAGCATCAGCCAGGGGAACAGAGCAATAGGAGCGAGCAACCTAGTCCTCAGCCCAACGAAGAGATATCGGCATATTTTTTGGCCAAGAAGTCCGCACAAGCACAGGAGAGTATGCCTACCCATGCAAAGGACGCCTCTCTCGGTCCAGAGAACGCGGTACAGACCCCTTCTATAATTGACAACGCTGTGCCCACCATTGAAGTAGGAGAGAGAACGCCAGTTCTGCGTCCTGGGAGAGTATCGACTCGCGACAACAGTGAAAGTTATATCTCCTGGTCTGAGTCAATACGCGCACCTAGTGTTGTGCAAGCATTTCAATCAGCGCGATCTACACCCACTGTTGGTCAACTGGACTCTCTTCTTCACCTCCACGCTAAAAGGGCTTCGGATGAGATGCGACCGTTGCACGCCCAAGATGCCCTTCCAAACATTATCAAATACATACCAAATATCAATGAGACTCCACACCATGTTTCTTATGGGCAACAATCAGCTGAGGGTCATCTCTATGAGTCGTACTCCACTTCTCGATCCAAGTCTTTATCGCGTCATACAAATCCTCCCCATCGAGCCTCAAAACACTCAAAACTCGAAAACGAAGCTTTGCCCACATACATAAGATCTCCTTCACGGGAACATCATATTCGTTCGGCGCAGACGTGTCAAGGTGGCCATATCCCTCGGTCTTTACGGTCTAGGATCACGCATTCGCCTACATCGTATCAGAGACATAGCCTCATAGAGCCTGCGTACCACAATCGTTGGATCAAGGATATCGCGCCGAGAGGAGACGGTACCGCGGCGCCCCTAAGCTTGGACAATGCATCAACAGTTCACGATAACGAGTTTGGTGAATCACAGCTCGAACGTACATGTCATACATTAAAGGAGGGAAGCAAGACTTCGAAAGTTCGGGTGTTGGGAGTACCCAAGGCTCCTCGTGATTTGTCTCCCTTGGCCCGGAGGCCTTCGATTGTACCAGGCCTCGATATGAATGCGATACCTCGACCATATATACATGGCACATCCATGCCCAGCATATACGAGCAGCAAGAGCAGCGCGGGTTCGATGAGCAGGACTTCCTTCACATCCACAGGGAATACGAACCTATCCGCAAGGAAATGGAGGAATTTCTTGATGGGGAAGGCATAGTCGGAGGAAATAGGATTGTCAGTCGTGAACCGAACTTTGCGTCGCCTGGATTCGGCACTATGGGTATCACAAACCCACCCGATTCCCCACGCGAGGATGACGAAGTTGGAAGTAGCACAAGTGTAACTCACCATGCTGTTGTGAAACCAGGTTTTTGGAGGCCACACAAGCTGTTCTAGGTATAAATGATAAACTATATATACCTAGGTATGCATCAATGATGTACATTGATCTTGGCTTATTTGACAGACCACATATATGTATGATGGGTCAAATCCATACCATTGTCCACCTAGGTATCTCGGTACAGATGGCAACCAATGTTTGGGAACGTGCGTTCTGGAGACGTCTAGATGCTTGTGTGATGTTTGCATCAAATGAACAGGCAGTCGGAGCAATACATATGTAGAGTGATGTAAAATGGTAGACACGTGATTTGTCGTGGGCGGAGGATCTTCGGGGGCTCGGAAACATTTCTTTTGCCCTCGGCTTGCGTAGATTCTCCAAAGTCAATTATTGGCGGTGGACGGGAGTTTTCGGTTGTAGCGCTGTATCATTATATTGTACTATACTGTATTCTACATGAGTTTCCATTCTCTTCTGCCACGGCCCCTCCACACGGGCACCAGGCGTGTTGTTTGTCGGCATCAATTCTTCTCCTTTCCCTCAGCAGCTGCAGCTCCCTTCGTCACGCTGGCTAATCACCGTCCTCGCCCCTCCGCACCTGTACCGGGCAGCCCCACCAATACCGCTACCGTCAACAAAATCAGCTCGCGGACTAAGTTGCTGGCAGGACACCTACATTCTCACCCCACTACCTCCCCTTCCACTACTACTGCACACATCGCAACAATGCCCTACACCACGCGCAAGATTGGTGCGCCCAACACCCTCGAGCACCGCATCTTCATCGAGAAGGATGGCGTGCCAGTCTCGCCTTTCCACGACATTCCTCTGTATGCCAATGAGCAGCAGACGGTCCTCAACATGATCGTCGAGGTCCCCCGCTGGACCAACGCAAAGATGGAGGCGAGTGCCGCTACCCCGCCATCAGAAACCATAATTGCTAACACGCCCATTCAGATCTCCAAGGAGGAGACGCTCAATCCCATCAAGCAAGACATCAAGAAGGGCAAGCTTCGATACGTCCGGAACTGCTTCCCTCACAAGGGCTACCTTTGGAACTACGGTGCCTTCCCCCAGGTAACACCCGCCCAAACTGCGTATGCCGACATCGGGCAGTCCACTGACTGCTCTCACAGACGTGGGAGGACCCCAATGTCGTCCACCCCGAGACCAAGGCCAAGGGTGACAACGACCCATTGGACGTTTGCGAGATCGGCGAGTTGGTGTCCAAGCCCGGTGAGGTCATCCAGGTCAAGGTTCTTGGAGTCATGGCCCTTCTGGATGAGGAGGAGACCGACTGGAAAATCATCGTCATCAACGTGAATGATCCCCTTGCCCCCAAGCTCAACGATGTCGAAGATGTCGAGCGCCACTTGCCCGGTCTTTTGAGGGCCACCAACGAATGGTTCCGCATCTACAAGATCCCCGATGGCAAGCCCGAGAACCAGTTTGCTTTCTCTGGTGAATGCAAGAACAAGAAGTATGCCATGGACATTGTCCGTGAGTGCGCTGAGGCTTGGGAGCGACTCATCACCGGCAGCACCAACAAGGGCGATCTGTCTCTGTAAGGCAATGCACCCAGTTCCTATTGACCATTACTGACCTCTGAATAGTGTCAACGGCACTGTTGCCCACTCTGCCGACCGCACCGATACCACAAAATTGGACATTGCGCCCGGCGAGCACCAAGCTCCTGCTCCCATCGATCCCAGCATTGACAAGTGGTTCTTTATCTCTGGAGCTCCTTCCGGTTAGACGAATAACGGTACATGGTGGGAATTCGGGGGTGGCAGCTGTGTTGTTGCCCAATTCAAAAATGGGGTTTAGGTTCAGGATGGCGTATTTCCATTATATACCGGTAAACGTAGCCCAGGATCGCCTATAGAATGGCCCACCACAATTAGCTTGCAAAACCTCATTGTGTCCCTTGCAATCCCATAACTCCAATGCATGCAATACAAATACAATCAACATGCCCATTGACATGATATGTCTGCTTCTATTAATTACCCGACAATTCCTCTTTCCTCGCCAATTGACGTGAGTGTCGATCTACTTCCTCCATCACATCTGTTATTCGCATATGCTCCAGCTTCAGATCCATTTCTTTCCCGTCCTCTGTGGCGTATGTCAGTTCTTGTTGCCTCGAACCATCCCATCTGCCATGGTCACCTACTAAACTTCAAGCCCAGTGTTGGAGGCTCCTTGCTCGTCCTCGGCAGCATTTGCGTCGCTACTGTCAATCCATTGGCCCGCGCATCAGAAGGTATAAGGGAGAGGAAAATTCGCGCGGGTTTCGAACGAGGAGAGAATGGGTTGAATTTGACGCGGACATCGGTGAGAAACCGGGTGATCATTTTGGCAAAAAAGTAGCGAGGAAGGTTCCAAAAGGAGCGGATGAAGCGCGGAGAGGTTGACGAGAGTTTCTGGCTACTGTTATGTTAGTCGATTTCAGTTGAATAGGTCAAATACGTACTCCAGATGACAGCAAGCTGATTCGAATGATTGACTGAAATTCGCTCCATTCGGGGGTCTCGATCAGAAACCAGCAGTCGTGCACGGACGTGTCCGAACAAAAGCCGATCCCCGCCATGTCTCCGTCATAGTCGTCCCTCACTTCCACTCTGGCTCGATCTACGGTACTTCCAACATGCCCCCAATCCCCTCCCCCATAAAACTTCTAACCGCCCGTCTTACCGCTCTCTCCGATCAAAACAAATCTCTCCAACAACTTATACAAAGATTAGCGAAACTAGACTTCCAACCAGGCAGCCAACCACTCAATAGTGACGAAGGAGATGTCCGACTGGAACTGAGTGCTGAAATCCACGAAACTTTAAAAGGAATTGAAGAGGAACTAGAACTTGTTAGACAAGAAGTCGAGGATTATCTTGGCCCCGCAACTCCAACCACTCCAGGATTCGGGGCGAGACGCGATAGCACGCGGAAGGACAGAGCGAGAGACAACTCCAAAGAAAGCGAGAAGAGTCGACTTGCGGTGCTTCTAGCGCGCTTGACAGAAGACTTGAAATTGTGAGTCTCGAACCAACGCAATCAGCGCAGAATAGTGTGCTAATCCTTGTCAACAGGTCACGCTCGGAATTCCGTAAAGCACAGCTCACTGCCAAACACAACGCCGACCGTGCCAGACTCAAAGAACGTGAACTTCTATTTTCATCATTGCAATCCGGTTCTTCGACCCCGTCTTCCTCTCACCGACGAAAAAACAATCCACAATCCACTGAAGGAGAAATAGTTGCACAAGCCTCATCAGACGTGACGGGTGCGCTTCGACGGACACATCAATTGATGCAACAGGAGCTATCACGGTCTAGATTTGCACAGGAAACACTTGAACAATCTACCGCGGCCCTTTCTGATCTTGGAGAACGATATTCAGATCTTAACACTTTACTGTCGAATAGTAGAGCTTTGGTGACGACACTGCTCAAGAGCCAAAAAAGTGACACGTGGTATCTCGAGACCACTTTCTATATTCTCATAACCACAGTTATCTGGCTGGTATTCAGACGCTGGCTTTACGGCCCTTTGTCTTGGTTTCTAATATTCCCCCTCAAGCTCATTTTCCGTATTCTTTTCGCTGTTATTCCTCTCGGCGCTTCATCCACTGCAGCGTCCAGCCTTGCTAGTTCATCTCAGCCGTCTACAAGTTTGAAAGTTCAACCCAGTGCAACAGGCGCAATCCCGAAAAGGCCTGTTGGTCAGAGCAACCCTCGTTACGTACCTGTTGGTCGTGGCGGCCGTGGACACGCCCAAGATCCCAGCCCACCCCAGTCGCTCTCGCAATCAGTAGGACAAATGGCTGAACAGAACGCACAATCCAGTGGGGAGCGTCCCCAAGAAACTCAGCAGGAGCACAAGGAGCCAGTAATCAGAGGCGACGGGACAATTCTACCAGACAGAGAGCATCCCGCGAACCCCAAGAAAAAGATGTGGGACGAGTCTGTTGAAGGTGCAAGTTTTGAGGCCGAGCAGAAGAAAGCGGAGCAAGAAATCTTAGGCGAGCAAAAAGAGGCTGAAATGGAAGCGCAAAAAAAGGAGAGGCGGAAAAGAGATGAGCTATAAACTGATGACACACGCTACAGTCTTTGAATACATTCATGATCTCACATATCTGATTCATTTTGCACTTCCCTCAGCTCTTCGACCTCTAAAATCTAGTGTTCTGCTGGCTTTTATGTTATCTGGAACTCTGATGTGAGAGACCGTTCATGCCGGCTGTATCAATCAGAAAAACGAGGTTCTGGGACTGAATCCCCTTCACTGGCACCCATGCGTCACGGCTCGAATGTCATCATACCATACACTTGTGCCTTCGTATACGATGTACATTTACATAAACGACTCATTATCCTAGGAGACGCATTGATCTCGGGCTATTTATCATTTCGGTTTAGTGTGTCAGCTTGTGCATGTCAGATTACTTGGTCCCTGGACCAGGGTCTTTCACAAATATAATCCTAGCATGCCACTGCGCGTTCGATGCCATTCTCCAAATCCCACTCTTCGCAATACACATTAACTATCTCTAGACGCAATCAGATATTCAGAGTCATATCATCGCTTCCCTCAACCGCACATATAACGCAACATATTGCAATTCAAACCGGTACCGAAACCATCTCGACTGCATCAGCTCGGCTCTCGAGTCGCACATATGGAGGCACGAATCCAGCACATAAAAGTCCGTGAAGTGCCTTTACTGAGAGAAGTGTGTCCATGTATTCTCCCAGTATCGGGTTTGGGAATCTAATAAGATCTAGGCGCTGTCCAGAAATGACGACTGGACTTCGCTCTCCGATCGCAAAGAAAGACGCAGAGTCCAAAACCGATTATATCAACGTGCTAATCGTATGGCATTCAAACACTAGGCAGCGAACCAATACACTGATGATGCTGGTTAGGACGTCGGAAAAACCCTCAGCACTCAACGCCTTTACGCTCTAAGCTTGAGGACGTAGCGCAGGGCCATCAACTGGGCGAGCTCTCCATGGCCATGTCCCACACATCAAGAGCGAAACCCGTGGAACGGAACTGGAGCGACGTCAAGGATTTTTACAATGTTATTAAAATGCTTGACGAAAAGCACAATCGTACACCAAACCGCACCTATTTCCCCTTGACTCTTGACCACCTCCTCCCCACCGTATACACCAACATCTTTCGAGCCTTACTCACCAACACTATGATGATCCGCGGTAACTTTCGAGTATTCACGGCCTGTTCGCCTGACTACAATCCGTCCACAGACGATGCTGTTAAAGCAATTCTTGGCTCGCCTCTCCCACCCTCCGTCCCTCCATCCTTACATCCCACGCCACTGCAGTCCAGCACACCCCATCCGCTATGGATGGACGTGCTACCCATGCCTTCTGTGCGCGATGCGATGATCACATACTGGGCGTCCGGGCTAACTGGGTCAACGGGCAAGAAACTGGGATCCACTGAATGCGCGCTGGCACTTGATTTGCTGGGACCTACGGGCAATGGCCGCTGTGGTGGCGGCTGCTGTATAGATGAAGATAATAGACTAGATAATATGCAGGGACTCATTGTATGGGGCGATCCTTGGGTCGCAGAGAATTGGGAGATTACGGAAAGATTTATGAAGCGCTGGGGCTGGATGATGAGGAGTTGTAAAGATGAAATCTTGAAGGCGACGAATCGCTGGAGAGATATCAGAGGTCAGGAGCCATTGACCTGGGTCGAGGAATATGATCCGCGGTTAAGCGCATAGCATTGCTACTTCGTATTTATCGTCTGCACGTGCAGGTATCAAGATCAACTGGCATTTTTTTTTTCCGCAATAACTCCTCAGCAATGGCATTCATTCTCCCAACTTCCGCAACCAGCTAGCGTCGCTGGACCTCGAGCGCGGGCTTCGGCCCCGCCATCTCCATCATCGTAGCCCCTCACTTCAGAAACCGGGGAGAGGCTATCTTGATGTGTAGGTTTTACATAAACGTTTATGAGAAAAAAGACTGTCGCTGCACATTCAAATCAAATGCATCAATCAATCCCGATACAGCATTTCCATCGGCTCGAGTTGCGCCAGGAACAATTGAAGTGGCACCTTGTCAACCAGACTTGAAAGTGAAGGTCTCGGAGTCCGTCCGGGGTATCTATTTGATACCCACGAATCAACCGGCGAATTGTTTGGAAGCTGAGGCGTAGCTGACTGCGTCAATGGCGTGTGCTTAGTGAGTGTAAATCTACAATGATATTCTCCTCGCCTTTTTTAAACTTTCATTGTTCTTTCATCCTCACGCCTCCCTCGGGTCTGCTCACCAAGCTGTTGCATTGCAACCTCGTATTCTGACAACAAACCCTCGGAAAACAGGGTCTTGCTCCTTCCCCCGAAAAAAAAGCAACCCTAAAAACCGCAACATCACATCTTTACATCTCCCACATGCCTTCCCCGGCGACCCCACCACCACCGGGTTCCCAAATCCCCAAAGAGATACCCGACTCCAGACCGCTCCCGCGACTCCTCTGCCTCCACGGCGGCGGCGTCAACGCGACCATCTTCGAAGCCCAATCCCGCTCTCTGATCCGCCACCTCCAACACTCTTTCCGCCTCGTGTGGGCAGACGGGCCCTTCCTCTGCGATCCCCACCCAGACGTCATACACGTGTACGGCGCCTACGGGCCTTTCCGTCGGTGGTTGCGATGGCTCCCGACGCACTCCGAGACCGACGCCGAGAGTTGCATAGAGGAAATCGGGTACTCGATACGGACGGCCATGGAGGACGACACCAGGGCTGGCGGTAGGGGGGAGTGGGTTGGGCTCGTGGGGTTCAGCCAGGGCGCGAAGCTCAGCGCGAGCTTGCTCCTGGAGCAACAAGCGCGCGAAGAGCAGGCAAGTAGAGAAGGCAGACGAGACATCGGGACGGGGCCGATTGGAATCCCGGGAATCGAGTGGAAGTTTGGCGTTCTCCTCGCGGGACGCGCTCCCATGAGCAATTTGAACCCCGGGTTGCTGAAGAGTCGCGCGCTCGTGAGCGCGGCGGATATTTCAGAGGGGTTCCAGTTTGTGGACGAGGTCGATGCCGATGCGATTCTGAGGCTGCCGACTATTCATGTGCATGGGTCGGCGGATCCTGGGTTGCCACTGCATCAGAAGCTGTTGGATGAGTATTGCGAACCCGGGAGCACGACGTTGATTGAATGGGACGGGGCGCATAGAGTCCCTATCAAGAGCAAGGATGTTGAGCTCGTTGTTAACGCCATATATGATATGGCGGAGAAGTATAATGTCAAAGTCACTCGCACAGTCTAATGGGGGGGTTTGTTCTCAAGACGAAGAGAATAGACCAAGAACTATTACAAGAATTTTTCGGCACATGACTGCTTGTCATAGCGGGACCTAGATTTTCTTTTTCCTTCACGGCGGAAGCACGATGATTTATATCCATACTCCAACGTAACGACTTGTTTCATTTCATAGAGATACACATACATATATAGATAAGGCAATTTCCAGATCCGTATTCAAGCCATACATACTTCAACAGTTAAACAATACTATCCAGAGTCCTGATCTCAACCGACAACGGGAGCACATTTGCCTAGAAAGGGAGGGAGGCGATTTTTACTCCACTACATACAATCTAAACGTCGCACTATCAAAGCATTAGGTAACTTCATCACTCGTGTGTATCCAGCAAACCTCGGAAGCAATATAAATGAGAATGCCTGCCTCCAACATACCAATACGGGTCAAATGTCCCCCACATGCCATCTCCACCCTAAACCTCCTAAACATCCTCCACCTCCCTCCACCCCTTCCCCATCAACCCATTACTCTCCACGGCCGCCTCATCCACCAACTTTCTCGCGGCCTCCACCCCCGCAACCGGCAACTTCACCTCGAAACTCCTCCCCTCCCCTTTCCCCCTCCCCTCCACCACCTCCCCCTCAAACCGCACCCACTCAGGCAGCAACCCCGCCTGCCGCAACGCCGTCCCCTGATCCCACGAAATATGCTCATGACACAACCGATCCCCCCTCACGCCAACCACACTCGTGAACGGAATCTCCAACCTCCTCCCCGTCGCAGGAACCCCAGGCAGCAACCAATCGACCTGCCGGTTGTGCGTGAGCTTAAACACAAACTCATCCACCACGCGGTCCGTCCCGACGGTGCGACTCACAAGGTCGAGCTCGGTATCCGGCGGGTTGGCGAAGATGAAGTGGTTCGTGTAGAATTCCGTCAGCGCTTTTTGCCCGACCCCGCCCGTCATGGTCGGGATGTGGTTGACGTAGGGTTCGGCGACCATGGTCGCCATCGTCTTGGCCACGTCGCGCTCGCTGAACTCGTACCGGCAGTGCTCGTCCCAGATGGCCTCGAGGTCGAAGTAGGGTCCGCCGAGGAGCGGTTTGAGGAAGGCGAGGGTCCGCGTGTGGGCGAGGGATGCGGATTGCGGGTGGTAGTTTGGGTCGTTGGGGAGGATCCAGGACGTGTCTTTTTTGGCGGTGGGGTAGCGGTGGGTTTTTATGGAGGGGAGTTGTTTTGGGGAGGGGGAGATGAGGTCGGACGTGGTGAGTTCGGGCATGATGGAGAGGGATTCTCGTCGAGGGGTGTCTGGGCCGGCGATGTGGATGATTTGTGGGGGGGTGGAGGAGGGGGACGGGGATAGGGAGGCGAAGTTTCGTCCGCCGTAGGATACGATGGCTTTAATGTCTGGTGAGGCGCAGACTGCGGATGTGATGTAGTAAGGGAGGGAAGAGATGTATGCTGAATAAAGGATCGGTGTTAGTGGTTTGTTCTTCACTTCCAGTCCCCTTTTCTCTTTTCCTTATAGTGGTCCCATGCATGTTGCCATAAATATTTCCCCGTTCCGCGGTATTGTGGACCGCTTCTCGAAAGGTTACACATTGGGGAAAGGGAAGTGATGAACTGTTGAGACATACAGATTAACCCAAACCCTCCTTCTTTATCACACCCTTCGAGACCTTTCAGTCCATCGATTGCCTTTTGCAATGGGAACTCTCCGCCATCATCATCTGCTCAGAAACAACACACGTGAAAAGTCAGCTATCGTTGCCACCCTCTCAAAAGGTCCTATAACTCCATCTATCCTTCGTTTATCGCACGCCTTCTGCTTTTCTCTTTTCACTCAACTCTTTCTTTTCCAATTTCGTTCTCCCTCCCCCTACTGATGAAGAAAAGGATGAGACTCACCAACCCTCCCCGGCACCAGCACAAGCGCAACCGCAAACCCCTCCTCAGCCCATTTGACCAGCGGCGGCGGATCAAGACTCTTCTCACTCTTCTCAATCGCCGCAAAATGGTCCAGCACGAGCACGAGGCCCGGGCCGTGGCCGCGGCGCGAAAGCGGCGGTTGCAGCCTCACGCGCGGGCTACTCTCTTGCTGCTGTTGTGCCCCGCTTGTGGTAGTGTCGGATTGCTTTGGTTGTTCGGCCATTGTTTTTTTTTTGGGTAGAAAAGGTATTTTTTCGTTTGGAGATGGGGATGGGAATTGTCCACGATAGCTAGGTCTTGTTGGGAAACTGGGTGAGGGGCACACAATCTCTCTCTTTCAGGGGTGTGGAGCGCGTGGACGCGCGCAGGGGGTGGAAGAGCAAGGTAGAAGGAGGGGGTGAGTAAATATTGTTTGAAAAATGTGTTTCAAACGAGAAGAAATCGGAAAAAAAAGAAGAAGGATACGATAACCCACAACGGAAATGGTAAACTATTTAACTATTGATATATCGTTAGTCAAATCGAATCAATCCAACCCCGCAGAAAGCAGAAGCAGAACCCAAGAGGGGTAAGAACGAATCAAACCCCCCTTTCCTTCTCAAAAAGTACAAATGAAGCAACGTGATAAGACGGACGGTTCAAAAATGGCCTGATCAAATAAATAGTCTGCATATGTAGGCGTGGGCTAGGATGGATATATAGATGGATCGGGGATGTCGGGATTTAAGTAGTACACACGCACGCGCGTGGTCCTTGTTCCGTCTTTGCCCTGTCGTGCCCTGCACTGCGAGTTTTGTGGTATTGCTGAGTACGGTAGAGTATCGAGTTCGACTAAATTTAGAATACCTAAAGGTACGATTTTTTTCACAGAGCACTTTTTTGGAATTAATGTAGGCTAGGTAGCTCCTAGGTTTTCATCGTCGTTGTGTGATCGGCGCATCACCTCACGAACGGTTGAGAATACGCTATTCCCTCTCCGAATAATAGGGTACTGTGAAGGTTTTTTGTTTTCTTCAGCATCAATTGATGTATGCTAAGTTGACCGGTTTCATGATTCACACATGTCAACACCCCTTCTAACATCCCAACCAAAAAATAACATCAAAACCTCGCAAAAACAACGCGACCTACCTCTACACTCACCACCTTCCCTTCTTCTTCTTCTTCTTCTTCTTCTCCTCCTCCTCAAGTTCCCACTCCCCTCATACCCTTACCTACACCTACCCATGTTCTTTGCACTACACTCACTACCCAAATGCGCCTGCCCAACCCAAAAACCATCACACCGAGTCTGACAAAAAAAAACAATAAATACCTAAGCACCAAATCCTGAAAACTACAAGGTATGTAGGTATCCATTTCTTTTCCCCACACTCGTGTCCTCCTCCTCTCTACTTTTGCAAATCTGCACGGTTCGTTCGTTGTTGGTACATACATAGTTCATGTAAAATTTAAGATGAGACTATAAATGTACGTGAGTTGATGTTTCTATATACGCAAAGTGAAGACGGTGGAAAGAAGGACAAAGAGGAGATTCAATGATATAAGCCGCGTTTCTTTACCGCCCGCAATAAACTTCATAACCCCTTGCTTGAGTCTAGAAGAGTTTGATATCAACTTCCCAGAACCAAAAAAAGATCAAACGTCGCCTTTCCAACCACCTCCCTCCTCGAACAATGGGGAACGAACGAACCCTCGGCGGTGATACAAAACAAACAAAAAAAAAGCGGGTAGCGGCTTGCATGAATTGCATTACATTGCATTGCATTCAATGTTCAACAACGCTATATGCGGAGATATTCAGTAGTCAGGGGGTGAGGAGGAGAGGGTGTAACGCGGGCTTTTTTCTGCGGTGGAATTGTGGGGCAGTTTTTTTTTTTTTTTTAACCTGCGGAAGGGAATGAAATGGTTCTTGAAAATAGTTTGCGAATGATGGGGGAAGGGGAAGGGGAGGGAGTGCGTTGTTTGTAATGTATGTATGGAGGGATGGAGGGAGGGATAGCTCACCTGGTTGAGTTTGATCTAGATGAGGTGGGATATCGTAGGGAAGGAAGGAAGGACGCCTGGTACATAGTAGTAGTGAAAACATAGTATCAAAGGATTCTCTACCAGACTGAGTTGCTTTTGGGGATTGGATCCGTCTAGCTGAAATATGTAGCTACGAAAGAACCAGGGGTGATCCTATAGGTAAACGATATAATAGCATCGTGCTTTGCGCTGGGAAAAACCAACGAATGAAGATGTTAAATGAACCAAGCCTGGCCAGACCCTCCTCCATGTGTGTGTGTGTGCCCACCACGATGCGGGACAAAAGCACGTGGGAGCGTAAAGCGGAAAAGAATCAATGCGAACATGCTGTTATTGGTATGTATGCAAGATGCAATGTAGAAAACATGCATCAACTCCTCATTTATTCCTCGGTTCGAGGTAAGTATGCATCATGGCTAAAGTAAAAGGTCGCGTATTCCGTCTTAGGCTGCATGAACGCGGCAACAGTGCTTTCAGGAGTTCTTTCCTAGATGGGAAGAGAAGGTTGCACTTGGGGTTTCACAGCATATGCGGGGAAGTATGAGTTCAGTGTTTGGTTTTATTTGCGAGATACGATAAATGGGAACATGTGGAAGAAAACGTCAGAGAACCGCCCAAGCCCATTTGTCCCGTCCAATTGACCATAATTCAAGGAAATGCTTAGGAGAGGTAAATGGAAATAGATTAACAGCGTTGAAATACCATTTACACCGTCGATACTGCTTTTGAACAGAAGGATACTCGATTTTGGGTAAAGATTCGGATCGCGTAAGCGCTGCAAAGAGCTTTTCGTGCGGAAGAGGTGTGAGCAAGTGAAGTAGAAAAGAAATAAATCAAAGGATGTGGCGCAACCATTGGACTGATATTAAAATCGAAACATCTCTTGGTAGGCTCGTCGTGCAAGTGAAGTGAAGCTTAGGAAATGGCTCACAAGAAGCCAAAAAGACGCCAGTGACAATGCCAAAGCGCTCAACGCTAGTGAATGAATACGTGAAAACTTGAGAAATTAGGTGAAGAGCCTATCTCATAACGATTTCTCCACTCTGACGAGCTCATCAAACGCGTCGCGCCACTTGCGAGTCTCTTCTTTGCTCGGCCTAGGAAGAGGCCTGCGAGCATAACCGCCATAGCCAAAGTGAGTCGCAAGAGCAGCCTTGGTGCCGATGATGCCGCCCTGAATAGCAGCCCAGTCGCCACGGGCAACAATGGCTTGCAGCTTTTGAGCACCCGCTAGATCGCCCGACTCATAAAGCTTGACGAGCTTCACACAGGTTTTGGGTGCAATGTTGGCCATGCCACCAATGATGCCAGAGCCGCCTCCGATCAAGGTTTGAAGAGTGAAATCGACCGAACCACCCATGCACATGAAGCCCGAGCCGGGGCTAGAAGCCGTTGCGGCTCGTGTGGCTGCGGCGATGCGGTTCAGTTTCCCCGTGTTGCCACAGGTCAATTTGCAACCAACAATGTTGGGGTGTTGTGCAAGCTCAATGATGGTGTCGGAGTTGAGATCCAGTCCAGAAACAGCACCGGGGTAATTGTAGATGAGGATGGGGATGGGAGATGCGGAAGCTAATTCTCTGAAGAAGCTGAGGACGGTATCTTGAGAGAACAGGCCTTGGTAGTAGCTAGGGGGGAGGACCAAAGCATAGTCGCCACCGGAAGCAGCCGCCTCCTCGCAAAGTTCAATGGCCTCTCGCGTAGACTGGGCGCCGCAACCGACAATGATGGGCATGGAGCCAAAGCCGGCCTCATCCAAAGCCTTGCGGGTAGTGGAAGTGACAAGGTTGCGTTCCCTGTGGGAAAGGTGAACAGCTTCACCGTTGGACCCCTGGGTGGTGATGCCCGCAACGCCTGCTTGTGCTAGGCGGACTGCATGCTTGGCCGTGGTCTCGACATCGACATTGTCATTGACCGAGTCGAAAAAGGCCACGGTGGGGACGTAGATGCCCGGGACGAGAGATCGACGAAGGCCAACATCTGATTCAATAGAGCTGGTCTCGAAGGAATCGGTGTAGTTGTTCATGTTGTAGAAATGGTGAGAAGAAGAGACGAAACTAGTTTCAGGTGAAGGGGCGTCGTGATGCGGTGACATGGTATGGAATTGAGGGTTGGTGGTGGTGGATGAGGAGGGTCTCTTATATGGTTTGAGGTGGAGGAATGGGAGAGGAATGAAGGGGAATGAGGGATGGAAAAGTGGAAATCTGTGACAAAGAGCAATTCCAGGTGGATGGCACTAATGGTTGTAAGAAGGGAGGAGGTGCGGATACGTCAATGGGACGGACTAATGGAGTACTACTGTACCTTTGAGAATTGGACGCGCCGGCGGGTACTTAAATAGACCGCATAGGGCAAGAAGCAACGCGAGTGCCGTTGGTACAGTACTTAGTCGTGTCGATGGTGTCGTTGGCCAGGTTAGCACGAGCACGAGTACATAAGTGTGGGGGTCCAGCTGACGGAAAAGAAAGAGGGCCCAGCATTTGGGAGTCCAGGATTCCAGAAAGGGCTATTTTTTTCACGTCTCGTCCCATTTCCCGTTTGTCTGTGTTGACGCAGGCAGGAGGCGGTGACGGTGACTGTGCCAGTGCCAGGCACGCCTCTGCCACCTTGACCTCCAGGCTCCACCCTTCATCACCATTCATCCATTCCTCGATGCAGCCAACGGGCGCAGGCTTCGGTTCGCTTCACTGCCTTTGCATCTTGGGACCCCCCCCTCCCGCCTCTCATTTGCTCGTTGGTGGGACCATGGCTTTTTGGTGAGTCTTTTGTTTTCCTTTCTTTTTGGGTTCCGAGCTGAGAAAGGGAGGATGCAACGGCAGATCCATGGCGGTCGGTCAGTGGCACCCGGGGTTACTGAGATGAGGCACGGCACGGCAAGGCAAGGCCAGGGAAGACAGCAGGGAAAAATGCCATGGGCGATCTCGCAAGCGAGGTGACGGTGATGGGGCACGGGGCATGGATGATCAATTCACATCACAGCCGTCTCGGGCGTGTAAGGAGGGAGAGGAGAGAAAAGTTGGCAAGCTTTGAGACGTTGCAGGAGGCGGTTCTCGGAGGGCTAGTGTGGGGGTGGGGCTGGAGACTAGCTGGTACAGTACCAGTGTACCACAGTACTGAACATAGCTCCAACCTACCTCTGGTCAAAAGGTCTGTTCATCATCTGATATCGCTTGGCCCCTTAGCCCCGGGCACTCCACCGCCCTTCGTGGTGCCAGTCGTGATGGCCGCGTCCCGTCATCAACCCGCCCGCAATGTGTTTGCAATCTTTTGGGGGCCCGCTCCAAGGCATGCAATGCAAGACGTGGCAGACCCGACGCCTACGGTCCTCATCACAAGACCAGGCTGCAAACAAATGCAGACAGACGGATGCGAAGCAATGGCGTGGTATCGTCAAGCATTCTGTACTGTACAAATACCTAATACTTTGAATTGACTTGTACGTTCGAGTCGTCGTCCATGACGGAGGAGCAACCCCCACGCGATCCCCCCCATCTCGCGCTTCTTGCCCGCACGGTGGCGGCTTGCTGGGCATTGGGGCCTTCGCCGTGCGTGTGCTCAATCGCAGCACTGCCCTCTTGCCATCGCATCACACTCGCTCGAGAATCGCCTTCTCCCGTTGGCTGTCGAGTACGCAAGATGGCGCTGACCGCCCCTTCACGCTGGCCGGAATTGGTGGACAATTGCTTATGGCTGCCACATGCTCACTCAGGCTGCCGGCGAGCCCAAGTCAGCACCCAGCCTGCAGCCGTCCCCAGCCTAGGCCATGGCATGCGCCGGCAGACGACCCAGAGACATGGACGAGTCGTCCAGCCTTTGGCTTCAGACGGCCACTCCCTGGTCTCCCTGGCCTCCTCGAACCCAGCAAGCAGCGTCGCGAGCTGGCGGTGCCTGGCTGACTGTCGCTGCTCCCCACGCTTCTCCCACTCGGTACCTACAGACCCAAATAAACCGTGTGCCTTGCTGTATACCAAAACTCGCCGTCACCCTCATCATCATCATCATCGTCATTGCCCATTTTCTTTCCCGACGGCATATGCACTTCCACGACTCACAATGCAGCCAGCCTGAAAATTTTTTCCCTTGACGGCTGCATCCCGACGTGTGCCTCTCGTAATTGAAACGCACGTCATCGGCGCTGCTGCACCACGTCCAGCTTTCTGAGAGCGTGTGCTGTCTTTCTTTTATCCACTCCCTGCGCTGGGGAATCATGGCCAGCAGCATCCACAACCATGATGTGCCGCCGTAACGATTGGTATCATGCACACAGCCTCGCCACAACCGAGCCCATACAAGCACCAGAAAAAGCCGTCAGCATCAGATTAGATGGGTAGACGTCGCACCCGTCCAACCAGCGCTGGCCTGGCCTGTACAATAGCGTGCGCCATTACCCCACAAACCACTGTCGATCAAGCGCAACCTGGCCCTTCCCCGCCTTACCACCACGTTCCCAACCTGCCTGCCATGCCACATGTTGGTTCCCCAGCTTGCCCTGCCTTCCTTGTCCTCTCCACGCACCCTTTCTCTCCCACCCTCCCTCTCTTCATTCCCTCTGACTTGCATAACGCCGACATCAGCTCGTTTTCCCCAGTGCATCGCTACCTACCCGCAATGCATCCGTCCTGGGGCCCTGCTGCACGCGCGCGCGCAACCATGGCATCATGGATAAAAATACCCGCCGCTGATGCCCAACCTAACCGCCCTCGTCCATACACATATGTACTGCACTATACATACAGACGGTGTACAGTACATGTAGGTAGCTCTCCACCAGCCACACTCGGCGACTTCATCACCGCTCGCCCAAGACCATGTGACGGTCTAGCTGATGCAAGGGGAATGGCATCCACGTTAGCCTCGTCGGTGGGTTCCGCAATAGGCAAACCGTGATTACCATGCGCAGTGGGCACAGATGGCTGTTGTACACAGATGGCAGATGGCAGATGGGAGGTTCTACGGCAGATGCCGCGGCTTATGTAGATGTAGCCGGGCGGAGATGGTAGGTAGTAATAAGAGTGAGCGAGTAGGTAGCTGTGTGGCGAAGCAAGCATGGCATGCCCAGTCTCGTAGTGGCGGGAATAACACCAACGCCATGCCCTTTTTTGCCATGGCAGAGAGAAGGAGAGGGGCTCTTGATACGACGTTGCATGACAGGCGTTGGTGGTTCAAGTCAACAAACTTCGCCAGGCCAGACCGATGTACAAGCAATGAAGAAGGGGCACTGCTAGCACCCTCTTGATTTCCCATGACTAAATGGATTCCAGGGTCGGCATCTGGGAGGTGCAAGTCCTCGGCATGACCACCTCTGAAGTGCCAGCGATTCTCTCTCCATATTGATTGATGGATTGATCTGTGTACGAGACTGTATATGCGCCGTGGAAGCGAAGCAGCAGCAGCAGCAGCAGCAGCAGCAGCAGCAGCATTTGGCGGGTTACCGAGATGCGACCACCACGACGGCTAGTTCCATCGAGGCTCTATCCCACACACACACCACCTGCTTGCTTCTCTGTCTCCGTCTGTATCTCTCCGCAGTCCGCAGTCAGCAGCCCGCGGTTCGCACACCCAACAGCCACCCCGCCAACCCAAGACTCAAGCGTGCACCCGATCCGCTTAGGCGGTTAATCAGCGTGGGGGATGGGTGCGCACAGCGTTTCCCCGTCGGATCTATCTCCCTCCTCTGCCTAGCCCTCCTGTGTGCCGGCAGGAGACGTGGGATGCCAAGGGATATCCGGCAAATCCCAACTCTAGTCCAACGTGATGGCAATGCGTCGCAGCGAACCCTCAACATTTCGCATCTTATTAGTGTCGTGTGCTCAGGAACAGAAATCGTGGCAATCTCACCAAACTCCCCACCCCCACGCCATGTCGGTCCGACGCTGAAAGAAAGGCACGGCAAAAACTCGGCATCCCCAGACGCTGCTTCCTTACCGATCCATCGCCCTCGACAATCCGCCAGAGGGCCGTTTTGGGAGACCAGACGGTCCAAAAAATGCCTCAATTGCAGCTGCATCCATGGTGCTACACGCACATCATCTGATGTCTTGGCTGATGTGGGGAGGGGGCGGCGCATTTCTCACACCACAGTACCTACATGTACACCTCACACCAGTCTACAACGAGACCTAGTCGTCACGGTACCGACCACCCAGCTTACCTGTACCTACATGGACCTATGTACAGTACACCCGTTCCCTCAGCTCGGGCGAGACAAAGCAGTCAGTCCAGAGACAAGAGACTTTGTGACTATCAATGCAGCCAACGGCTCGTATCGTGGGCCCATCTCAATGACGTGCAGCTACACGCGGCCTAGAGAGTGGGCGAGCACCGAGAGCGCACCCAACCCCTCTCCCTCCACACACCTTGTTCCCTCTGTCTACACACACCAAAAATATACCCGATATTCTTAGTGTCGCGACGCCCCATGCCATTCGGAGCAAGACGACACAACGTTGCCCAAAACAGCCCGCTGACATGGCCGTTCCCCATCATTCGCTCCAACTACGCCCCGCACTCGATAGCTTGTGAACATCGAGCCCCGTTCGCGCGCAGCCAACCCTCCCCCCGTCTTACCATTCACAGACTGGCCCTTCGTTTCCAACTTGTTGCGAAATCTAAGCCTCCTCGCCATCACCCTCACCTATAGCGGCGTGTAGGCGATTGGGTCGTGTGACTCGGATACTCGGATTTTACGCGCTTTCAATATCACATAAGCCGCCGTCATCCTATGCCCATTGGATCCTCTCACTTTTTCAGGTACTCATGATCCTTGTCTTAGTCGGTACACAACAAGCTTCGGGGACGTCTACACAGCGTCGTCTTCGTACGTGACCAAGGTGCTTTAACTGGTTTCTTCCAAGAGTTTTCTGTTGGCTAACATCGGCCTTCCCGGCCGTGGAACAATGATCGCTGATTGCTTTGGAAATCAATCTGTCACATGGATTGAGACTTTCGTTCGTTCTGTGAGAATGCGTAGCATCGAAGCGAAATTTTCACTTTGGGCGACTGCAATGATGTGTTTGATTGATATCGACTCTCCAATACAAACCCAGATGGTGACAATCAGATCTCTGCCGCGACTTCATGTTTGGTTATTGCGATAAACATTCAACGATTTTGAATTGCATATACAGCTGCCAGGATACAATCATACTGACTCTCCCTACCCACTAGCTACTGAATCGTTTATCTTCCGTCAAGTCCTTCTTCCACGCGATTTCTACACACTCAATTGACCTTCATCAAGTGGCAAGTTCGCCCAAACAATATTAGCCCATATGCTTGGGTCGAATACGGAAAATAAGCAGATCTTTCTCTCGACAACCCCCACGCAACGTTCTCCATTCCAGACTCTTCGATCATCATCCATCGAACAGGGATTACTTACATCCTCAACTACATCCTATTGTAACCCATCCAGAACAAGAAAGATGCGGAGAAGGGAAACTTAATCGCTCAACGATACAAGGCATGAGGATAGTTTTCTTTCGCGCTCCACGTAAATGTGGGGTAAGCATACCATGATGCATCGGACGGAACAAGAATTGACCCGCCCCCATCTTCTCGACGATAGATGGTACTGTACACAAAGGAAGCAAGAAGCGTGGGGGACAACGATGACATGAGAAACCGAAACATTCGAATACGCCAGGCCTTTCATTCGTTCCAAACTTCCTGACCATGCAACGTTGCAAAAGCCAACCTTCCTTAGGCAGTGTAAGAAGGTGAAAAAACCGGTCGGCACTTGCAAGACTTGCATGCGGACTCCCACTCTCGAAACTTCACAGGCAATGATCGAAAGGATCATCGACGACCAGTCCAATCTCGTATGCAAGGTCAGTTTACTGTATTCACCGCCCTTGAACATATTCCTTCGTTCCCCCACGCCAGCCAGATCGGAGGAAGGGAATAGATGAGTCGGAGGAATAAGGGAAACCGTAGCTTCATCCGGAACCGGTCATCAGCCACGAATGGCTCTTCCTTTCCCCCCTCCCCTCGCCAAGCTCGAATCAACCACTGCAAAAGTGATGGATCTCCGTTGGATTCTCACTCACCGTTCTACATGCACCCTCACCAATGGGCCAGAAGCGCCATTCACCGACTCATGATGACGGTCTGACAGATGGGCTGTCCGCGGCAGCCAGACCTACATATCGTCTAGATAAATCGTCCGAAACAGGCATCAGGACCCAGACGTGAAGAACTTGAACGAATGATCCCCCCCCCCCACCTCGATGCATACATCACATATATTCTGCATATACGGGTGTACTTGTATGTATACCCCTCAATGCTGAGCCTGCAGGATTCGGAACGTACCGTGTGAAGAAAAGGGGGCAGGGGGAGTAAGGAAGTAGTTTGTTCTCTCTCTCTCTCTCTCACCGCGCGAGACCAGGCAGACGAATTCAGGGTCAAACTCGATCCCACTTCATTTACTAGTTGTTCTGAGACCAGACCTTCTTCCTTCCCGTCTCTCTGCACGAGACCAGGCAGAAGAGTTCAGGGTCAAACTCGATTCCGCTTCTTCTTCCGAGCTCTCCAGTCTTTCTCCCCCTTTTTTCTTCCTGACCTGCCCACCTTCAACAGCACCGGGGCGTACGTTTCTACCCATCCATCCATCACCTCCCACCTTCTGACCCTCATCCCCATCCTTCTTCCATCGCCCCCAAGTATCGCCAATACCACTCGCTAGTTCGTTCTTTCCTTCCATACATCCTTTTCTTCCTTCCCTTCTTTTCTTCCCCGTGACAACTGAAATGATCGAGGACGTGAATTCCCGCTCTTCCACACGCATAAATCCACACAACATACACACACATGCAAAAACACACGTAAAGCGCCAGGCGATCGACTCCGGTCTGTCTGTCTCCCTAGCATATGTCATGGGAAAAGTGGTCGAGGCCATGCAGTTCCTTACCCATAAGCTATCCCATCCATACATTTTAGTAGTACCTAACCTGGACCTTTTTTTTCTCTCTCCTTGTTTATTTACCTACCCCATCTATATCTACATATGGAGACTCCCTCTATCCCATCCACCGCCCACCTCCAAGTAGATCCAGGCTACATGCATACATACATACGAATACCTACTGCCCAATACTCAAAACCAGAAACCCCCCC
>JAMAHW010000029.1:0-251932 GCA_023627715.1 Periconia sp. R9002 | reverse complement strand
GTAAGATCTACATGCTACATAGTCGTGTATGTATTTCACATATAAAAACAAAACTCGAACCCCCGTTTTCAAACCCAGCGGAAAGAAAGAAAAGAAAGAATGTGCGTGAAAATATATAAGCAGGTAGGGTAGTTAGGTAGACGACGTACGTCCGCTTCTTAAACGTTTTCGTTTCCAACACTTTTTAAGGCGTGAAGGGAGAACAGAGAGTCCAGACGGAGAACGGAGGACGGTTGGGGGAAGGCTCTGGTATAGAAGATACAGATACAGACAATTCATCGCTCAACCCATCTATTGATCAATCAATCAGTCACATACATACATACATACACATATGCGTATGAATTTCATCCTGATTATTCAAAAAAGAGTAAAGAAAAGAAAACGAACCCCGTCGGAAAAGAAGATGAATTCTTTTAAACGTGTACATAAGTGCTCCATATCATCCAGTGTGTCCCTGCCATACCAATCCTCCTGGTCAAAAAGGCGAGCGCTCACAAGGAGAGAGTCGTATCATGTCCCCCATAATCCCCGGATGTCTACATAATGTAAGTCCGAAAGAAGTGCGAGGCCCTTATCCCTCCAAACCAACGTACCCGTAAAAGACAGCACCACTGCCGCCATAAACAGAGCGCTTCGCTCAATGTGAGAAAGCGATAAGAACTCGCAGAACTGATATGAACCCCAAAATCGCCTTTTCCACATATCACTCCATCTTTTCCCACCCTGCACCATCGACGATGCATCCCCCCACATATCCATCTCAAAAAACAACCTCCACATCCACCCCCTCCTTCATCTGAACCATGGCAGCAATACCCGCCTTGGCCCTCATCCGACGAAACTTCCTCATCGGATCGCCATGCTCGCCCGGTCCCGCCACCAACCCCACCTCCCGTTTCGCACACACCACCGTCTTCAAGCCCGGGTACCACCGTTTCAGAGAATGTGCGGTGCTCTCGCTCGCATACGTTATCATATCCATCCAGTGTGGGCGGATGGCCATGATGGCGTGCAGCTGTGCGGGCAAGCGCTCCTTTGCCCAACCCTCGAGGGCGCCGTCGGGCCCGTCACGCTTGCCGAAGACGCGTGGGAGTGTACCTGCGAAGACGAACGTATTGAGCGAGTAGATGAGCGTGGCGGTCTCGGTGTAGATCTGGCGGCACGTAGCGGGGAGATTCCAGGCTTGCTTTTGTTTTTTCTTCTCGGTGGAGGCAGATAGAGTGCCGTAATATGGAGATGACGAGGTGGGAACCTCCTTGGGAGACTCCAATGGCTTGCTTTCCGCATCAGGTTTCTCGCCAGAAGGAGGAGGAGGAGTGTCGGAGGTAGACGACTCGGCCTCACCCTCATTTTCGCGTAGGTATATCTCGATGACTCCTTCGTACAGTGCGTAACCCCAGATCTTTTCTCTGATATGGTCTGGAAGACGCAGGAGGGGTGATTCTTTGGCATTGCGTTCGACACTGCAATCAACTCTCGCATTAGCAGATTCACAAATGGTGGGCATGATTTCAGCAAGAGACTCACGCGTTGGCAAGATAATCAGGTACAGAATGCATGTCGACGAGTCCATCTGCCTTGATCTTGACAGAATATCGCTTTCCAGGAGGTACGATGGGGCGCTGCAATGCCTGGAGGTATTTCTTGGAGTGGCGCTTGCGAGCTGGCTTCTGCACCTTGGTGGCCTTCTTCTCTGGAGTTTTCTTTTCAGGTGTCTTCTTAGCCATGTCGAGAACCTTCTCAGGCGTGGGCGTACTGGACTTTGGAGCCATCGTTGCGTTGCGAGTGTCAATGGCTGTGGAAGGAGCGCGGATGAGAGCAGGGAAGCAAGAAAGCGATGAAGCCATACAGAAGATCTAATTTGATTTTTTTGAGGGCAACGCGAGCGTGAAAATGAGCGCCCTGCTCTTGAAAGCGTGCGATGAGAGTGAGAGTGAAAGTGAGCGTGAGCGTGAAAGCGTCTGGGGTCGTTCCTTCCTCACACTGTCGTGATCGACTAAAGTGGCAGTCGCGATGCCCTAGCATCGAAGGAAGGAAAGAAGGACCTATGCCGCCACCTTAGCTATAGCACTGTGTACATGTATACAACTTATGAGACAAAATGGAAAAACCATCATGGAAATAGTAACCAAACTACTCGTGGTATCGACAGAAGCAGAATATCGTCAAAATGTCCCATTCCCAACGTTCCACTACAACACTTTCGATACCCTCCACTGCTGCTCACCCAGTCAGAGACGTAAGGCGAGTACATATACACAACACGTCAACGTTCGCGATATCAGGTGTGTATACATACCTAGGTACACACCGCGTTAAAAAGTGTTAACCAAAACCCCCCAAAGTTTTCCCGTGTGGTAAATTTTGGTTATGAAAGGATCTTATCTGGTAGAGATATGAATATTCGTAATTGACGGGTTCAAGGTGTGTTATTTGTGTGCGGTAGGTACGGGGGATTTCGAGGGCGGTGTTGTATGATGGGTAACTGATAGCTGCATTTGTTAGGTGCTTACATGTATGTACGTGTAGACTGTTTGCACCCGATGAATGGATGCTTCAAAGTTTTTTTCCGAGTGTTTATGTCATCGATTTGAAGTTTCGTTCCTTGGTGGGTGCACATGTGTACACATTACGTATAGAAAGAATGGAAACTTGAACTGACGCTTGATCACGAATTGGTTGACATGTAGGCACATAGGTATAGTTGACTTTCAATACATGCACACGAATCAGAGCGGAACGTGACATAGAGAAGAGATGATTGTATTTTTTGTTTTCATTTTCATTTTGGAGACATGCTTTCATTCAAACACGTCATGCATTAAGCCATTACATTTGTATGATTGGACCCGTTCAACAAAACAGGTCTAGGTACAGTTTCCACCGCCAGCGCGGCAAAGGATTAGGCCTTATTCAGGCTGTCCTTCACACTGCCTTGCCTCATCTCGCTGATTTCTTGATCTACATCCTTATCCAGAGCGTTCATGGCATCTTCCGTCTCGTTCAAGTGGTGGAACAGGATCCAGATCAAGGCTCCGGCAATAGCACTAGCAATAGCGAGACCAGCGTACAGCCATAGGATAGCAGGGTCGTACAAGACAGGAGTGAAAGCCTCGCTGATGGCGGAACCGAAGGCGTTGGTGAGCAGATACATGGACTGGACAAAGGACTTCATGCTCGGCGGGGCTTTGGTGTACGCGTACTCGAGAGCAGTCACTGACGCGAAGATTTCACTGATGCCGATCAACATGTAGGCGCCAGTCTGGGCGGCAATGTGGATGTCGTTTCCTTGGCTGACACCGTTGGCGTCCAGAGATGCGTCACAGCCAGGTGCCTCGAAACAGGGGCCAGCCTTGTAGATGTAGTGTTGGATTACGGCGGCGTACACCATAGCAAGAGAAGCGACCCAGAAACCGCAGACAATACGGTTGATGGGTGGGAAGGGGATCTTCGCCTTGCGGAGAGCGGGGAATACAAAGTAATCCATGATGGGCAGGAAGACGATGATGGCAATAGGATCGAAGTTCTGCATGAGATCGTTGGGAATTCCGTGGCCGCGCATCTGGGCAGCTTGACTGACAAAGTTGCTGCTGAAGTTGCCGTAAATGACCCAGTAGATGGGGTAAAAGGCAAACACTTTCATGGCGACGAGGGAACGCTTGACTTCCTCGACGAAATGATCGCTCCATCGCAGCGTAACGGTATTTCCCATGGCAGCCTGGTAAGACGGCTTCGCGGCATCCATGTTGCGGTTCTTGATCATCATGAAGATACAGCGGAAGCAATCCGTGATAATACTTCCTTGGGGCGGGCGCACAACGTATACCTTCCTTCCGAGAACGAGGGTCAGGGTGCCAACCAAGAACATGCACAAGCAGAGCAAATAGGCAGCCCAGAAGTGGATATCACGCTCCATATAGGGAGTGGCCAAGAGCGACAGACTGCCCAGGTTGATACAGAAGTAGAAGATCATGTAGATGCGCTGGATGGTGATGGCAGGGTCAATGATGACGCGCTCGCCCGTCTTTTCATCCGTCTTTACCACCATTTGGCGCCGTTTGTACTGATCGGCGATAAGGGGAGCTACGTTGGACTTGATGCCGCCGGTTCCAAGACCGATAATCAGAATGGCGGCAATGAATCCACCGAGACCTGCACCGTGAGCAAGTGCGACAGGAAGAGAAGTCAGGGTGAGGATGAGAAGACCGATAATGTAGACGAAGCAGAAGATGAGGATGGTGTTGTATTTCCCCAGGTACTGATCGGCAATAATGGCGCCCAAGATGGGGGTAACTGGAGGAAATGTTAGAAATGCGTGCTCTTGGCAAGTATCTTGCAACGGGAAACATACGGTAGCAGAAGAACTGGAAAAAAACAGAGAGACCGGTCGCGCCCTGGTGACCCATGCCTAGGGCACCTTTGCCTTCTCGGCCATCAAAGGGACGCTGGATGTAGTTCTGGAACAAACCAGAGGCGCCATAGTAGGTGAAGCGTTCGCACAGTTCGACAATGGCGACCAGGAAGGCGGATTTGGGCAGTGGTTCACCAACGTGCAAAAGAGTCCTCTTTTCCTCTTCGGTCGGGTAGGTGCCGTCCAGGGGTTCGTCGTCCTCGACAACCGTGGCCTTGGCCGATTCGGTGGAAGGGGCCTTCTTCTCATCGGGCATCTCCAACATGGCCTTGGCTCTATTTGTCGAAATCAGTGAGGATGATCATACGGAAAAGCAAGAAGAAGAGTGAGACGTACGTGACAGCCTCGACATTATGCTCGTCACTCATGATTGCGAGACGGGGACTTTGCTGACGATGGTACCGTGCAAAGATGGCGATGGTTTCACCCGAGGAGGCAAAGGGACAGAGGAGGAGAGGTTCATATTTATGGATGGGGAGACGGCAAGTCAAGCGGCCATGTCCCCCCTGCACAGACGCGAACAATTAAGCAGCTACTGTATGTAGATTGTGGTGCCGCGGCGGGGAATGTCAGTGGAGGAAGAGATAACAAGCATCGACCAAGCAGTGGAGAAGCATTGGTGCCGCAGCTGCACGCGATGTAACGATGCTTGGGCCGACGCCACGCCGCCAATCAAGCTTTCTTCTTGGCGCCTTGACCTACATTTTGCAGGGCTTCCGTCTCGCCACACCGGCCGCCCCTTGCAGCCCTTGGCCCAAACAGGAAGCCGTCCGATGTCTTGTCATCAACCTTCCTCCACTCCATCAAGCCATTTGATGATCCTCTGCCTCTCATTTACTGCTTCAAGTCTTATCAATTCCCTCCATGGACCTCGGGATCCTCTGGCCCCTTTTACCTCCGGCATGGCTATTGCTATTCCCACCACCGACCCAAGTGCTCGTGATGTCTGCTGATCTGATCCCCACGGCGCGCCTTTTGATTCAATACCTCTTGCGTTTGGGTTTTTTTTTTTTTGCATCTTCACCCCATTCAACCATCCCTCCGTTGCCTGCTCAATCCAGCCCTGCCCAGACCCTCTCGAAAAGCTAGGAGAGTAACGGTGCTGTTTGATAACGCCCGCCTGCCGCATCTTCGCCGAACGGTCCGTTTCTACTTTTCTACCGCGGTTCTAGTGGTCAGCAAAATCCCTCGGGTATATCCGAGCTAAAACCATGACTTGCCAGGCTTTTTTTCTTTTCCGCGTTACACACAGAAACGCATCAATTCCGCCCATGATACGAGTAGTTGCACATCTTACCAGGTCGCGTGCGTGTCGGTGACAAATGTCGTATGCAAAGCGGACGTAGACCACTAATCACATAATGTGAGCATCATCGCAAACTGCTACTCACTCCCACCTGCAACATTGAACGGCGCCCCCGAAACCATATCTCGTCGGAGGTCCCCGAAACTGGCAAGAAAACTGAAAGCCTAAACAAAACCCACAAACCAAAGCCGCATTAAAATATCTAGCGTACCAAATCTCCGGTCCGTTTTCCCAGTTCCTGGCCCACAAAACATCTCTCGTGCGCAAAGCGTATTTGTACCCACTCTGAAATACCCACTCTTTTTTTCCTTTCCTTCTCTTTGACCCTTCTTCTCCAAAAGTGCTCAATGTGTCAGTCGCCAAAGGCCTCTTTCTGACCTTGGACCCGATGGAGAACCCCCGCCATGATAAGCCACGACTACGTTACATGTCAGATTGCCGCTTTGGACCCCTCTCCCCAACGTGTGTGCTTGCATGATGATGTACGACATTCATACATATCATAACCGACCCGCACCAATCCCACAACCCATACGCCTTGGCATATCCGTGTTGGCACCTCTCTCCTAGCCCGGTGGGTCCGGGGTGCATCCAACACCATGGACACGCAATTACCTAAATAGTTTCTTCATTGTGGAGTGCATACCTAGGTAGATAACTCTACTTGATAGCCCGTACTCTGAAATTTCCGCATATAACAGCTGTTCGTCCTCCTCCAAAGCTTCCCCAACTCGTACAAAAATTTTGCAGGTGCTTTTCTTATTGATGCTCTGCCCTCGCCATGTGCGAGGTCCAGTCTACGTATACAAATGTTGAAACTAAAACTAGGGACTAATACATGGCTCTTTCTTGCCAGAACCCACTCCACATTAGAACATATGGATACTCCCAAAATACATGTCAGGAATTTCAACAAAGGAAAGGGAAATGCTCAAATACAGAGCCACCTCCTGCGATCCAGACTCGGGTATAGAGACCAATTGCTCTTCGTAATTACAAAGTGTATGGAAACGAACAAGGCCCAGTTAGAGAACGCTATTTGGTGCCTGCGCAGCCTTTACTGGTTGGGTTGCAGCACTGCTTGCTGCTACCACAGGCATCGCCGCACTCGAGCAGACAAGCTTCCGCGCCTCCCCGTATGCTGCCCGTTTTGCTATTCTGCCCCGATGCCCTGGCGCCGACAGCAGTGTCCTCAGTACCGCTGTCATCCGTATTGCGCGCTGAATGATCGTGCGAGGAGTCGAGGCAGAATTCAGGTTGAATGGTTGACGAGTGTATGCCGTATTCGTGGAGACATTGACGGATCTCCTGGGCAAGGGCCATGTAACGCGCCGAACCCTGGCCTTCAAAATCAAAGTTGACCTGAACATGAAGTGACGCAATCAATTTAGTGTCCGAAAGCTGCCAAACGTGCAAATGGTGACACGAGATGATGCCATCCAGCTCCGTAACGTCATCCTTGATGTCGTCAACTGAGAGACCAGCGGGCACTGCTTGAAGGAGAATGCGCGATGCTGCCTTGCAAAGGGGAATGGCGGATGCAAGAATGATGACGGTAATGATAAGTGAAATGGCCGGATCCGAGTAGAACCTCCACCAGAATGGAGTCAACCAGATGATGAGAGCGGACGCTATAACACCAACGTTTCCCAGAGCGTCGCCGAGGACGTGCAAAAAGACACCCCGCATATTCAAATCATGGCTATGGCCGTGACCACCACTGCTCTCTTTCGGTTTGCTGTGCTTGTGATCAGTGTGACAATCCCGCTTTTTCTTAGATGCCGACGAAGAGTTGTCGGCTCCCTTAGCCTTTTGCAAGAGCGAAGTGTGTTCCGTTGGCTCATCTGTATCTTCCACTCCATTTTCATTGTCAGCATCCGAACCTGAATCTCCTTGTTCCTCCAGACGTCCAGCTTCGATTATACTATTGCGGAAGGATGATGGGTGGACGTAGACTTCGTCTATAGTCTGATAACCACGGGACTGAGAGCGATGATGGCGTCTCGAAATTTGTTTGCCAGAAGAGTTCCGTCGATGTGCTTGGTCGTCTCTACGAGATTTGGAGGATGTATTCTTCCCGTTCGATATAGCGGAAGGGAAGTTCCCGACACGAGTTTGCGGTAGCACGTCAGCAACGTTGCCATCTGGATCGGCAACGGTTTGATCCTCTGTATCAGTCATATGAGCATGCCCCTCTTCTGCAGCATGGACGTCACTCGAATCTCCGTGTGAATGGCCACCATGGCCATGGCCATGGTCGTGAAAGAGAAAGAGGCCAATGAAATTAGAAAGAAGTCCGATGCTACCGACGACAAGGATCAATTTGGGATTCGAGACTTCTTGGGGCTCGACAAATCGTTGGATCGCTTCGAGAAAGATGGAGAGACATAAAGCGACAAGGAAAACGCCGTTGATCAGAGCGCCCAAAGTTTCAGCGCGTTGCCACTGCGCACAGTATTAGCCAACATAACCATTTTCGTGCCTCTCGTTTCCTTCTTATTTCCACTTTTCACCGGGAAGAGTTCAGGTCATACGTACACCGTATGTATACATCTTTGAATTCGTGTTCTGATTTGCGACTTTGACTGCCCAGAGCCCTACCATCAACGATATGACATCGTTCAGCATGTGAAACGAGTCGGCCACAAGCGCAAGTGAATGTACTGCATATCCTGAAGTCGCCATCAGCTATGTTTTTTGTGTCTTCTATATCAATAGTGTACGTACCGGAGATAATTTCCACGAAGAAGAAGATCACATCGATGGCTAACAAAATCTTGATCCTGGTAGGTTTCGAGAGCCCCATGGTAGCGATAACGGAGCGCGTGCGCTCCAGCTTCCGTCTCGAACAGATAAGGTTGATATCCCCAAGCTGCGCAGCAGTATGGGCGAGAGGAGGAGGAGGTTGTGGAGAAGGTGTAACCTCCTTTCAAGTTCCGCGAGGGGCGAGTGGAGAATGAGGAGTCGGAGGAATGGTGGAGGCAGTTTATTTGGATGAGCCCAAAGCTAGCAGCGCTCGCGTCAATGCCTGTGTGATTACGTCAAACACAAGCACGTGTGCTAGTCCCAATGCAACAGTACGCCTTACCCGTTTAGTGACAAGACCCAGAAATGGCAGTGCTTCTGTACAACACAGCAAGGCTGTCTTATTTATAATTGGCAATATAAACTCGCTTGTGGTTACTAGCTCGCTATTGCCTAATGGATGAACAAACATTTTACTGTCTACAACCATTGAAATATCGCTTGCTGAAGCGAGTTTGCTGGTTTCACGCTTGCCGACGAGCCGCCGACGGCCCGAAACACGTTCACTAGGTCCATACAGCAAAGAGGAATTTCTAACAGCTTGATCATGGTGAGTCTTCAAACTCTTTGTGTATTGGTACGTCGATTTGACATTCATTTTGCGTTGTGTATATTACCTCAAAACACCAAGATTCAATTCCAGCGGCATAATAGGTATTGATGACCTAATATGATCATAAGATGAACACTGGCATCCATTAACATATAAACTACAGTAAACGGTTCGTCGGAAGCAATCTTGCCGCTACTAACTATTCTGGAAGATACATGCGCTGGCACTATGAAGTTTGATATATAACAGGCCTGCATTCCCCTCTGTGAGTTGGCATCAAGAGCACAAACACCGCCATGTACAATCTCGATCCTTCACACGTTCCACCTCTTACTCTCCCTCCGGCTCAACTCACGATTGCACATCACGATTCAGAAGAAGCCTTGCAATATGAGAGACATAGAGTCGCACAAGAATTGGATACGTTTAGCAGCGATACAGTCGCTGCATCACACACCAATCACAGATCAACCGGAACAGCTACATTATCTGTCTCAAGCCATGAGGAAGGCATGAGTACCAGATGCCAATGGTTTGGATTGATGCCATTTTTATTGGGTCAATATAAATCTATCATTAAGTTCTGGACAACGCAAATTGACGTCACCATTGAAGAAGGAGCGCATAGAGACCATCTCGGTAGGACTTCACTGTAAGAATATTTGACTCTAATACAAACTCATAAGAACAGCTCTAGAGCGCACTTTCCTCGGGTATCTACGTACCTCTCTAGCCCTGGCGATGACTGGAGTCCTTACGGCCCAACTCTTTCATCTTCAGCGCTCAGTCAGCCCTAATCCTACTCTCGGATTTTTCGTTGTTGGTGTTCCGCTTTCTGCGACATTCATTGGCTTTGGTATGGTGGTATTGCTCGTTGGGGCTTACAGGTTCTGGCTGCAGCAGAACGCAATGCTAAGAGGGAAGGTATATGTAGGTGGCTGGGATATCAGCTGCCTTATGATACTGAGCATCCTGGTGAGTGGCCAGCAGATTCTCCTCACCTAAATCACTTTGTTGTTTCAAACCTCGAACTCCGCTGATAGACAGGGAAAGATTTGTACGGTAGTCTTCGTGTTGGTGACAACAGTGGATATCATGAAGAGCTATTTTTGACGGTTGTCCGACGAGGTCACCAGGTATGGAAATTCTCATCAGAACATCTGCAGACTGGGACACCCTTGATTTTTTGTTGTTCCTGGCTACTTCCAGATCTGTCAGAAATGCTCAGGCGGGCCACGACCGATAAACGAACAGGGGAATAACAGGACTATAGCAAGCCAATGTCGAAGCCGGAAATGATGAAGAAATCGATAACAGGGTCAGAGTGCTCCATGGAGATTACCTGGACGATCATCACCATTTTCACATGATTAAGTCACCCGGCAATGCCACGCGGAAGGATTGAACTTTGCATTCGCAACCGAGGAGTGATCGTACGGGGATTCTTCCAGCACCGCGTAGGCCCTGCTGATCAGCATTCCGCAATTCTAGGTCGAAAGCTGCGGGACTGTACCGGTGATATAGGTAGGAAGTTGTAGCAAATAATAACAAAAAGCTACAATAATTGCTCAAACAGGTTTTACTGTATTGATTCATTTTTGGAACATGCGTTCAGTCATCTACTTCACTTGTCTAAAAAAAGGCGATTCCCAAGGAGAGAATGGGATTGTCAATCGATATACAGATATGTACAAGAAGAGCCGGGTATAAGAAAGTAATGGTTCAAGAAAGCTGATATTCGAATGGAAAGAAAAAGGTACGTTTCGTCTAGATAGCATGATGACCACCATGACCAATCCTCCTACGATGGACACTAGCGTGTCGCTTGTGAGGAGCACCCGTTGGCTTGGGTCCACCAGCAGTGACAATGACAGTCTTGACGACAGTCTCGTAGACAATGTGAGCCTCATCGTCCTCGTCAGGTCCAGTTGATGCTGTTGGCTTCGTGTCTTCTTTGACAACGGTGCTCGTCTTTGTTGGTTTGGCAGAGGCTGAGGGGGGATGTTGGCTGCTCAAGGCGGAAGCTGGTACCCCCATGACGGGTTTACCAGAACCAGTGTCTCCGGAGGCATTTACTGGAACGACTGGAATGATAGGGCCACTGTTGGATGAAGAGCCTTGAGTGGCCTTGCTTGTTGGGGCAGGGCTTGTTGGGGCAAGGCTAGTAACGTTGGCGGCGGTAGCCTGGGCGAAGACACGAGAAGTACCGGGTCCAATGGGGGTGTTGGGGTGGGGAACGTTCGACTTGGAGGGAGCTGCAGAGGGGGCTGGTTTGGATGCTGCGGAAGATGCAGGTTTGGAGGCGGCGGAAGAGGCTGGCTTAGATCCCACAGAAGATGATGGCTTAGATCCCGCAGAAGATGATGGCTTAGATGCTTCCGAAGACGATGCGGGTTTAGGCGCCGCAGAACCGTCATTGGTGTAGACCTTCAAAGCCTTGACGTCCCAAAATGCATCCTTGAAAGCATCGGGGTTGTTTTGGACGAAAGCATTGCAGGTGGCGGCCTTGGATTTGCAAGAGCTGGTGCCCCAAGTGTTTCCGGCCCAGTCACCACAGAAAGTGGTATCAAAGGTGATCTTGTGGTTCTTGAAGAACTTGTTAATATCGCATCCCGACTTCTCGAACTTGACTGCTGGTTTTCCCCAGGTCGATGGGTTGGGAGCGTCACCAAGAACATCTTTGGGGACTTTTTCGCGGGGGAAGAAGAAGACTTGGATGGCATCACTAGTCCACTCAGTTGCGAACACGCCGCCGCCGTTATCGTTCAGGCCTAATTATCAAGTTAGTAAGTTTAGAACCTATGATATCTGGGTTTTCTATACAGACGTCCTCCCTGAAAATAACAGGAAAGATGGACCACCTGCACCACAGAAACTTACCTTTACCATAGCTCTTGTTGTCCTTCATGTCGACACCGCAGCCCGCATTCTCATCCTGGTTGGCAGCCTTGACATCACAGTTTGGCGTCTTCACAGAGCCGGTGAAGGCACTGAGGGTGTTACCAATCTTACAACCCGCGCTTGTGTGCAGTGCGATAGCGTTCGATTGCTGGTCGTTGACACCCTCAATGATATCAATCTCACCAGAAGCTGGCCAATTCGGGCCGACTGTCCAAAATCTATTTATTTGTCAGCGCAATGACGGTGTATCTGATCGGAAGCACTTACGCAGGCCATGTACCGCAACCAGCCGGCATGTGAGCCACATCAATGACGATAAGTCCCTTGCTATAGGTTTTCTTGCTTTCGAGACGAATGCTGGCTCTCCCCGCAGGATCTTTGCCCTTGGTGTCTACACCCCATGATGCTTTACCCGAGTTGAACAAGCCCATGCTTTTTCCCTTTGCCTGATCTACATATTGAACAAAACCGTGCGTTGGATCGGGAGCGGTGAAGAAGTTGAATTCCGAGTAGAAGTCCTTTGCCATGTAATCATCCTGGAGCACGTAGCCAGCTAGTGCCGTTGAGGTGAAAGCCGCAGCAGAAACGAGTGTGGTGAAATGCATCTTCAAGATGAACAAAGAGTGTCGTGCGTACTATGACGCTAGTAAAGGAGTGACTGAAGAGGAAAGGAAGAAGACGTGCTTTGACGAGCGCGATGTGTTTCTCAGGCTGATGCAGAGAAGCGGCACTTTAGGATACGAAAGGGCTATATAGGTACTATCTATGCCCGCGGACATTTTGTCACCAGGGGATGTCTGGACGCCTTCCCCATTCGAATTATTTTTGTTCTCAAACGCGTGTTCATAGCTGAGGGCGAATAACATGGGTCAATTTGCTCAAGCTTTGTTTCGAACTGCGGGCCAACGCCACACTTCTAAGGCATGACCCGCATCTTCCCTGTTCAGGACGATATGCAAGCAGCCATTGAGAAGTCCGAAAGATAGCGTACCTCTGCGAGGTAGGTGACAGATACCCGTCTGCTGCTGTTTCATGGACATTAGGAAAGCCTCAGCATGATAAACAAGGACGAAAGTATGAAACGGCACCTACGAGGGAGGAATCGTCTACTTGTTTCGTTGCAATTCGAGATGGGATGGTAGCTTGGATTTGGCGCATCTGGTTCGCTCCAGGCAACGTGATCGACTTCGGGACGTGTTTCAGGCTCGCTTGAGCAAGATCAGACGCCATGATATTGATGCGTAAGCGGTTGTTTTTTGCCTCTCGCGATCTCATTCGTTGTCCCTTAGGCGATTTTAAGATTTGATAGTCCAAAAACGGTTGTTCCTAGTCTACAAGCCACCACCTCCGTTTTAAAACACATCACAGCTGTCAAACACCACCCGGCATTCAGCAACAAAAGGACTTGCCTAACCATCAACTTAATAACTCAACTGTACTACTGCACACCACCATGTTTGCAACATGGCGTTCATCATTTGCACTCACAAGTTGCACCTGTGTACATACAAGATGCTAGGCATCCTCCCTTCGCCAGGGTCTGACACCTCGTATGCACCACGGACTTGCAAGTACCGCCCACTACCATTTTACCAATAAAACCCCTGTCTTAATCCAATCTCGTCTACTAGAAACGCTTCGCTTGTGTACAGGTGGAGTATAACGTGAGGCTAAGCTTTGACCCCGAATGAGACCTCGGCAACGGCTCAGGGATCATCACATCTGATTTGCAGTCCCCGGCCATAGAAACACACGAAGGGTCGCAAGGCTCTCACCCGCTTGTAGATCTCCAAGCTGCGACAATACGACATGGAGGTGTATATTTAACACCAGTTTTATACGGTCATGACCGGCCTACACTGCGCCTCCACAACGCATGGGATTTTTCTTTAACCTCACAATCATGGTTTTGCAAGATGTATGGTTTAGGAAGTACTTCCTAAGTCTATGAGTCTCTACTAAGCTTCCACGCTTCCTCCCGCTATTTCCCCGGTGCCAGTTCAGTAGATGTAAAGGGTTCCCAAAGATATTGACACTCGATAAATGAGTGCTTATTGTAACAAATTCAGAGCGTTGCCCCACTCTTAGGGTATTGCATTGTATGCTACCCTATCACTAATGCTTGATCAGGAATCTTGGATAACTTGTTTGGTGCTGCCCAGCCCTTTCAGCTTCTCCCGTTGTCCGATTTCTCTTTGTGGTTCAGTGACGATCATGCTCGTGTTAAGCTCGTCAGGTCCGCATGTGCCCGGACCGCTTGAACGAAGTCCGAACTCATTTAGGCGTGCAGCTGAGTTGCTTGGCACGAACCTCACACACTTTGTAAACTTTTGTACTTCACCGGGTTTTGTCGCATAATGAAGCCTCCCCAGACGGATAAAACATCTCCATGGGTAGCGAAAAAAATAAAATGCTCTAACACCCCGTTCATGCCGTTCGAAACTTCAAACACCGTTTATATATTTTTGGCATCAAAATTCTTTACCTCGCTCTCCCAAAAAAAAAAAAAAAAAAAAAAAAAAAAAGGTTTGCGCGATTGTAAACTTCCTCGCAAGAACTACGGCAATTGGCCTTACGGAAAACATTACTGTTTGTTAACTAAGAGCCAATGCTCAATGATAGGCTTGCCAATAATTTGGCCGGTAGCTTGTTGGGCCGCCATGTGCTACCCGGTCTATTGTCAAAGCGCAGAACAGACCGCCTGAACCTAGGTTCTACTACGGCTGCCCACAGAAACCGTATCCACTGCCCACATGGAGATATCGATTAAAATGACTGATGTGGCTGTCAAGATAGGCCTCCGTCTTGACTGCTGGGGCGTGCATGGGGGGTCTCAAAATCTTGGTAAGGCCGGAACCCTTCCCAAATCAAGGACATTAGGCGGCTAAGCTTACCGTGTACTTCTTTTCGTGGGCCTTTCGTCACGTTAGGATGGGTGGTTATCATGTCTCGGCGTCTTCAGCTCAGAGCTAAAGGCTTGCAGCATCCACAAAACCGGCCCTTCAAGTTTCTATCTTTTAAGCTTCAAATCATCATCTTTAGGGTGAATCTACATATCAATGAGATACACACCATCCTCACTACGAGTGTCAATGACACGAAACGGAATATGAACAGCCGTAATGTTCATTGCTTCTCCTAAGAGCGAATTCTTTGGATGATAAGCTCGCCTATCTTGCTTGCTATCTAGTTTATAATTTGTTCTTGAAGTAGTGAGTGTGCAGCAGTAAGCACTTGAGTCTTGCACTTAAAACGAATTTTATTAGAGTTGTGAGCCAGCTTTCAAATTTCCATGATGTATAAGCGAGCAATTTGGTAGTTTTTCAAAAGTTCGAACATCATTTTACACCACGGGAAGCTCTATGTCTTATGGACGACTACCTAATCATGAGCCGAGTGACAGGTTCAGGTGCTGATGCGCTAAATGGGAACTAGCCACGTCACCAATCTCTAAAACATTGAGACATCATCGCATTAGCCATTCGTACTTAGCATGCGATCAACAATATTGTTCAACCGGATTGTTTGTCCGTCCAAAACACCACTATCAACGCTGCCGATTAAGAATCTTGCGCGACAACCTTACCCCTGGATTACCTATTCGCCACGGTATTTCACCGACCAGACCCATCCCCCCAACATGTCAATGTCAACGCACACGCTCGACAAAAGCATCTTCAACCAAAGACTTTATAAGAATGTTCAGTCTGCGTTTTTCGAAGGAGTAGAGCTAGGCGCGAAAAGTCTCGACGACGCTGTGCTGAAACGATGGTTTCCACAGACCCCGGATGAAAAACTGGCTTTCGATAACGTGTGTCGCGAACAATTTGGGCCCGCACTAGAGGCTATTGGCCCTGAACAGTTTCCTCAGCCCAGCGCGGAGCCCTTTGTGCAAGAGCTTAAGGAGATGGCGGCAAAACATGCAGGAGGTGATGGTTCAGAAGTAGCGTGGACGGCTGTCAGCATGAGTCTGCTGCTTGACCAGGCTACTCGAAATATCTTCCGCACAAACGAAGGTCTTGCTAAGGTGTACAATCACTACGACAAAATTGCTCATTCATTGGTAATGACTTTGCTATCTCCACAGTCGCCTATTGGGCGGCCTGATTTGCATCCCCAATGGCGTTTGTCTCTGCTCCATAGGATGTGGTTCTACCTGCCACTAGTGCATTCTGAGGATATCGCCTCACATGCTCTGCACGATCAAATATTGATCGAATTTAAAGACGAGCTGACACGAGAGGGTGATAACGAAGCTTTCCTGGGATTTCTGCAGAGGATGTTGAAATCAGAGAAAGAGCACAGAGATATTTTGGATCGATTCGGGCGATATCCCCATAGGAATCTAGCTCTAGGAAGAAAATCAACACCCGAAGAGACGAACTTCCTTGCCGAAGGAGGAGCTACATTTGGTGTTGCTCAGCAGAACAAAACAGAAGCGTGATACGAAGTACGTGTGGTACGTCGTTGCCGTCCTCCGATGGCCACTCTTTGTCTTCTACCCAACCTCTTTCTCATGCATGAGGAAAGTACTGAGGCTCGATGAAAAGAAAAGAAAAACGAATTGATGTATCATCGCAGAGTAGAAAAGGCTCGAAATAGGTACTGCCATTAGCACCACCGCCTCACAAAAAGTTATATCAAATTCGTGGATCTGTACAAACAAATACAGTGCAGTACAATATATGGAAATACTGTTTATACACTTCAAAGAAAATAGAAGGCGTGAAAAAGACATAGCCGTGTTGTATCCCGATCTGGGCTTGTCTTACGTGCGAGAACTCCTCACGCCCAGTCTCTGGGACCCACACTCTCTTTCTAATTAGGTTACAGAGATCACACCATGCAAGCTGGTGGAATTCCGCAACTCTACGATTAGGTCATCCACTCCAACATGTTTGTTAGTCAATGAATAGGTATATCGAATACTTGATTTTTGTATTGAAATATTCCGTTTAAAACCAAGGGCAATTCAAAGATATAGTAGTAAGCTAGAAACAGATACATACCTCGTTATTTACGAGGAAAAAACCGACTGGAATTGCTACGCAGATGTTTTGATCCGACTTGCACGTATTCAAAATCTCTCCGTAACGGGCTATTGATTGGAGACCAAATAAATGTGACCAACGCGAGACATGTTTAAATCAGGTCCACCGGCACTCCAAATTTTGTCAACTTCCATTTTCCTTCCTATACTTATTCAATTTAACACTTCGTTCAATGGCGCCTTTCGGTACTCTGTACGTTAGACCCTGTGTACAGTGTCGTATTTTATCGAGATACCACATGGCGTGGCGTATTGAGACACTGATCATGTACTGAAACTACCCTAGTTGCATATAACTGACTTTGTACCCGACATATAGGTACACCATAAAGACACTACACCACGCCCGCGTAACAAAGATTTTTGCAGCCGCAAATCTCAACGGGCTAGAAATCCACGTCGACCCAAACTTTAACTTCCCCGGCGACAACACCAGCGAGGAGTTCAAGAGAAAGTTTCCACTTGGGAAAATTCCTGCTTTTGAAACACCTTCTGGTGTGTATCTTTCTGAGGGAATTGCCATTGCGCACTATGTGTGTGATTCGGGACCACGTAGGGGGCAATTACTAGGGGAAACGGCTGAGAGGCGCGCCTTAGTGCAGGTCAGTTAGCTCCTAGATTGCCTCAACAACCGGTTTTTGCTGATATCTACAGATGTGGGTGAGCTTCGCCGAAATCGAAATATTTGCAAATGCGAGGCCGATCCTGATGGCAATCAGGGGAGGAAAATTCGTTCTTGAGGATTTGGAGGAAGGAGAGAAACACTTCCGTCGTGCTCTTGACCGCGTAGAGCATCAACTAGCTCAAGAAGGCAGCGTGTGGTTGGTCCATGGTAGCGAGTTGAGCCTGGCGGATCTGAGTGTTGCTGCAGCATTGTATTGGCCGCTGGAACTGTTCATGGATGAAAAGTACCGGAATGGGTATCCAAAGATGATGGAATGGCTTGGGAGGCTGATGGAAGTGGATGGAGTTGGAGAGGGATTTGAGGCGCCGCTCACTCTATGCAAGAAAAGACCAAGTCTTTAACGAAAGTAGCGCAGCGGATTCGATTTAAACCATTTCTTCACCGTTACCGCCGCACGTATCTCCTTTCATGGGTATTGTATGTGTTATGGAGTGGTTACATTGTGGGCTATCTATAAATACTGTGCTCAAATTGCTCCTCTTTCTGTGGTATAACAATTTGCAAATATTCGTCGAGAACTGTTTATTCATATAAAGGGCAGGAGCAAATTCACTATTAAATTCAAGTGATAGAATATTCCGGTAAACTATGAACATTAATGTTTTGCAGTGGTATGCACACATTAATTTTTAGTTGCAAGTACAGAACTTGGATTTATCGTAATGATGGTAGTGCCGCCTTTTGTAAAAGAACTCGAAAAATTTTAGTCCACGTACGAATACGTAGATAGCGTTTTGGCACTACTTCTCTCGAAAGGAGCAAGTATCTTTTTCTGAACTATTAAGATCTATATGCAGGTCCTGGCCGAGGACGTTGCGGAACTTCACCGCTGTCGATACAGCAAATAATCCAAATATTTTTCATGCACTGTTATGAGGACTTTTATCTCGCTGAACAAAAGAGAAGAGCAAGTACATGACAAGAGTCGTACCCACGTTTCTCTGATGGGAGACAGAATGGGACTTTTGATGTGAAAAAGGGGATATATCGGGTAGACGCCAAAGCTCGTTCGCAACCTCGGCCCGATCACCACACACTCCCGCATGTTTCACTAACATCCACCACAACCCGTTGACATTAGCAAAAAGGTGCAAAGTGCAAAAAATGGGTCTTGCCGCGACTCGAACGCGGGGCCTCTCGCAAGTTATGCTCAGGAACTGGGCGCCCTAAGCGAGAATCATACCACTAGACCACAAGACCGTGGATCAGCTTGTGCTGTTGGATGAAAGAAAATCAAATTATATACATCATATAGGGAAAAAATTATTTCTTGAGTAGGTGATTCATCTCAGCATCCTCCGAATTGTACGGCGGAGCTGCATGAGTCGTGCTTACAGTAAGCGCTCCAATCAAAGGATGTATCATAGCTCATCTCACTAAAAAAAAAACCATCCGCCCTAAATTTTAGGGGTGGATTTTTAGTGCAACACCACGATTGCTGATTCGGAGGCATTAATGGTCGAACTATGCCCGTGCCATCGAATCCAAAGCTGTATCTGTTGAACAATATTGAGAACGGGGCAGCTTCTAATTCATATATGCAACAGATTTTTGGATTTTTGGGGGGATCAATTCTGTTGAAGCTTGAGCTATATCTTCGTCTTCGTATTCTCCAGTTTTCTCACTCCTTGCCACGCTTCGGCAACTGCCCACAGTCTTTCCGCCCCAATACCTTCCAAAACTCTGCCTCTACCTGCTCTGTATCTGACATCATACTCCTTTTCGTCCACCACCACTACGCCATCATCCTCAATAACAACTAACTTCCCCGCATCACACCATCCCTTGCCGTTGGCGAAGCGAATCCATTGATCTCCCATCTGCTTCGCTGCCGCTTTCCTCTTCTCATCTAAAGCCAATTCGAAGTTATTGAGAAGAACTGCGACATCGAATTCGTGTGATGCGAGTCCAGTAGTTGAACCCTCAATTGGATTATGTACGTGGAAATGGTAGCGGCGGCTGTATTTTGGAGGTAGAGATGTTTTCCAACCGGAGTATGCGGTGAGGGCGGGGAGATAAAAGCGAAGCTCGGAAGCTAGTTCCAGAAGACTTTGATAGGTTTGTTCTGGTGTTGTGGAAGGAATGTTATATGCAGCGAGAAGATTCGTAGTTTCTGATGGTGTAAGGTGTTTGGCGCACACCGACTTCAACAGTGAGAGTGTATCGGGATTATCGAGAACACGACCCTTGAGTACGGTTCCCTGTGGAAGGTCAATTCACGTTTCCCAGGACTGGCTGGTTTTGACTTACATCATGTGCGGTATCTCCTATAACAAATTCTGTACACCAGTCCGGCTTGTGCTGCTTGCGATTTCCATCTTTCATGAAATCAAGCCGAATGTCATCCTTCAAGAACTCTCGATCGATACAAGCGCAGAAATGCTGGGCGAGAGGCAGTTTATTCACCAACACTCCCACATCCATTTGTGCTAACGTTGTTTTCCTTTCGTCAACCTCCTTCTTGTCTAGGCCAAGGAACTTCAGTTGATCTTGATACATATACTCGTGCCACTCTTTAGTTCTGGGTGCTCGCAACGTTGCTTCACCACTCATAATGACAACTCTCTCAAAAAGACCTTGTGCGCCTACGTCTGCACACAGCAGTGTTGACAAAGAGATCCCACCGGCAGATTCTCCCGCTGCCGTGATGTTGTTTGGATCACCGCCGAACCCGGCAATGTGTTTCTTGATCCATCTGAACGCCAGTATCTGATCTTTATATCCAAAATTCCCATTAATTCCTAGCTCTTCACTCGCCAAGAAGCCTAGAATGCCAACTCGATAGTTGATTGAGACTCCAACGACTGGTTGACCAATCTCGACACTTCGCTCAACAAATTTTGTTAGATCGTATTGAGGCCATGAATTGCTTCCCATACTTAATCCACCCCCGTGAACCCAAACGAACACAGGGAGTCCTTCTCCGTGCTTACTAGTCTGTTTCCCTTCTTCGATACAAGAAATTGGTACGGTAGCATTAACATTCAAGCAGTCAAACTCATCCATGAGTTCTTCGCACCCCTGGTGGCCTTCTTGGAGTGGCAGTTTGATATTACCGGCGAGCGTTACATCCCACGCCTGGGCTCCGTTTTTGTGGGGACATGATGGACCAAATATGGTGGCGTCGAATATAGTTTGAGGATCTCCAGGCAGATTCTCGTTTAGCACCGAGTCTTGCCATCGTCCGGGTATAGATGCAAATTTGAGGTTTCTGAACTGTACTGTGGAGGTCGAAGGTGATCCGCGGAGCAGGCGATTCAAGGTGAAGTGATCCAGTGTATGCGTAGACATTTTAATAAGCATGTAGGTGTACACGTAATCTGGTATTAAAGACACAGACAGGTACGTAGTTTGTAGTGCAACACAGCACGTAAGCAAGGAGTGATAAGAGTGGGATTAATCTGTGGAAGTGATTGTACAGTACCCCATACTGCTGTTTTCTGGGGTCCGGATGTGGGGAGGCCTTGGTTGCCGAACCATCATGCCGAACTTTGCTGATCACTGACTGCGTCTTCAAATCAACGCAACAGGTACAATTAGTGAACGCTAAATTCAAGGGTTTAAGCTAATAGGGATTCTATGAATTCTTCTACCAGCTTTGATCCTTTCATAGATTTATAGGGATTTGGATCGCTCTGTGTGACAAATACATGGTGATCATGCTAGTGTTTGCGAGCCGCGCGCTAGTTGTTCTTTGTGGAGCAAGAGACGCAGGCCACTATCCGCCTTTTTCGTAGGGAAGGAAATCTTGATATAGGTGAAAAGTTCTTTGCCTAAAATGCAGCACATGTGAAGGCTACTCGTGGGCTTCGATTCAAACTTCTAGTAGACCGTGGTGTGAATCAAGGTCGACAGGGAAGTTGGCCATCAACAAGAGAAAGCTTTCGAAATGTTATTGCACGCCCAAACTATCACTTTCATGAACATTTTTTTTGGTGGAAACAGTACATTAGAGGGAATTGGTGTTCCGAACAGCTTGATCTAGATCGAGATGTCGATAAACGATTTTTACCAACATAAATCACAAGCACGAGAACGTATACACACGATCCCCACTAGCACTCAATATGATCTCGCAAAGCAGATGATTTGATCAGAAGAAAAACATAGATAGGTGATCATATGAAAATCACGCAAACAAAACACACAGCCAATAATCAATCGTGACTTTGAGTGCCGAGCTTTCTTGAATGAATTAATCATGTATGCAAGTGTGTATACACACACACCGGCTGATTACAGTATCCTATCACGGCACTTTGCATAATCCATGCCGGTGTATCTACGAGATCACGCATATCCCCCAGCGTTCTTACTTCTAGGTGATATGCCTTATAACCACCAAGTCACGGATTGTAACATTCCAGAATCCATGCTCACACCTATCACAGATATGCACCTCCTAACAGTTCTTCTCCTGGCCACAGCGGCCCAGGCCCACTGTAAGACCCAAACAGATTTACGAACCTATCCCAAATCACTAACCCATCCCACACAAGACCGCTTCCCAAAACTCATCATCAACGGCCAAGCCGAAGCCGCAGAATGGACCTCGATCCGCCAAACCAAAAACTACCAGTCCAACTCGGGCGTCACGAGCGTGACCAGCCCAGACATGCGATGCTTCCAGAACCGCGCCGGAACGGGGACCGCGAGCGTGGAGGCGGGCTCGGTGTTGGGGTTCGTGGCTATGACGTCCGTGACGCACTTCGGCCCTGTGCAGTTCTACATGGCGCGCGTGCCTGATGGTGCCAACATCAACACGTGGGAGCCTGCTGGGAATGTGTGGTTTAAGGTTGGGAGTATCAGTGCTGTGAAGCAGGGGAATGGCCCGCTTACAAGTGATGAGAAGACGTGGCCTGCGTATAGTACGTTGATGGATTCTCTACCATCAATTGTATAAGCCACTTGGAGAATGTTACACTGACGAAAAGCTCTTTTAGATAAGGCCTCGGTGGAGTTTACCATCCCTAAAAATGTACCGAGTGGCAAGTATCTGGTTCGCGTGGAGAGTATTGCCCTCCACCAGGCTCAGTCCGTAGGCGGTGCCCAGATGTATCTGTCCTGCGCTCAAGTCGAGGTAAGGTATCCAATGCCAGCAGCGATGAAACGTGAAAAACCGAGCTCACGCGTGTTACAGGTTACGGGCGGAGGAAACGGTACACCGGGTCCGCTCGTTGCGTTCCCAGGCGCGTACCAGGCAAATGATCCCGGGTTGCTGTGGTCCTACTATCCTCTCGCTACTAGCTACAAAGCACCCGGACCTGCAGTATGGACGGGTTAGACTTGGTCGTAGGAACTTAGCACTATTCAATGTTTTGATGCAATCTTTCATCTGCGCTTTACAATAGCCTGTGCCCTCAGAAGACAGTGGCAGTTGCACCTGATGAAATTGTTAACCTTCCCCCGACAAACTACACAACCTCCAAATGCCACGTTGTTTAAAACTATATAGCCTTAATGTCGTCAACGATACTAACAACCAAACCCCCCAAAACCCCATGGAACGTACTTTGTGTAACGCTCCATTCCAGAAACGGAAATGTCGACCATCCTCCCATTGCCGAAAGCGGTAACCATCGTGAACCCAGCACTGCAACAAAGAGTCACAAAATAAATCATAAGAAAGATCATATCCATATTCTCCCCCAGAAATATTCTTCCGACACTGTATCTTACTACATCAATCAATATTTATTTCGTCACAATGCCTATCCAACCCAAGTCCAGTAACCATATTCTAATCTTCTCATATATCTCCCTCCTACTCTCACCACCTCCAGTAACCGCCAAGCTCAGCAACAGCCATGAGCGACAAGTAGAAGCATGCGGAAAAGTCCTCCGAGACATGCCCTCATACCTCGTCCGCGAATACTGCTCGTCGCATAACGCCGCACACCCAACAGACGCGATTAGCACACATGCTGCCGTTTCAGCACCTACAACGACTGTCACGGTGGTCCCTTCATTTACATCGACCCTTAAGGCAGCACTATCTGAGCTTGTTACAGAAACGACTTCGGATCCGGTAAGAATCGCATCAATGTTTCCAAGGGTAAAAATGACTAAGTTGGGTAACACTTCGTACAGAATGAGATGCATCCTCCCTTTAAATTATCCACGCCATATCCATCCACACAACCTACACTCGCACCAGAGAGTACCGCACCGAACATCTGCCTAGCAACTACAACAACCACCACAATGTAAGCCCCCCTTCCCCCCCCCTTTCCGCCCTTACCTTCTCATGTTTCCATATCAATTGATACGTCCAAACCTAACACGTCCACCTCCCAAAAACAGAACATCAACAATCACCACCTACACGTCAGACAATGCACGCTCGAGCCATCATAATCAGCGACGCTCAGAGTTTTGCCCAGAGGAGGGACGGCCGTGTAGGTTGGTTGCTTTTGACGAGTGGGCCATTACTGAGGCCTGTGCGGGATTCCTTGCGGAGTTCAAGGGGTCGGTCTAGGTAGTTGGGGATTATTGGGATAGCGATGGCGTTTCTGGGCATTCGTGTTGTTCGGGGGGCTGGAAGAGGATGGGGTGAGAATGGATTGGGTCTAGAAGGGTGGTGAATGATGCATGTGCGATTTGTTGTTTGTATACTAGTTTTTTGTGGAAATGATATTTCGCGAATAAGCGATTCTGAGATGAGAATTTTTTTAAGAAGACAAAGGTATATCAAGACTGTGATATTGAGTGGGAGCAGGGTGTTTTATCGATATTGGGGGCTACTAAACGAAGGTTCATCATCTCACCAAGAAGGACTTACACCGATACAGTAGTAGCGTTGCTGACATGCAGCGAGGCCATGGTCCAAGAAAGTAGAATAAATGAATCGGAAGGATGCCGGAGAATTGGCGCATATATGCTGACGGATTGACCGTTGAGCAGCTTATTGCATAAGACAAGTATAGATGTTGTTTTCTTTCGCCAATTGTATGACCCTCACACAACGACTATGACGGCAGATGGCAATGCCCCCGCGGAATGAATAACATGCGATCGGATTCTATTTTAACTTTTCTTTGTCGTGAATGCATAAACACATTGATACTTCTAGATTAGTCCTGGGTTTCGTCAAAGCTTGCCCCTTCGAGCATTGACGGCCTCTCGCAGCTTCTTGATAACATCACCTGGATCAGCAGCCCCAAACACGGCGCTACCTGCAACGATGACGTTGGCGCCAGCATCCGCCGCTTGGTCTATTGTCTTCTCGGACAAACCGCCATCTACCTCAATGTGTAGTTCTGGATACTTCTTACGCAGTGCGGAGACTTTGGGCAATTCGGAAGCCATGAACGACTGGCCGCCAAACCCAGGTTCAACGGTCATTACGAGGACCATCTGCATAAACATGTTAGCAGTTTGATTTCTTTTTTTGGAACTTGTTCCGACAAGGGATTGGGTGAAAAGAAGCGAACATCCACAGGTTAAGCGCCACCATCGGAGCCGCCAGCCATGCGAGGCCCTATGACAGGCCCGGCTAGATCTCGATGCACAGAAGAGGGTTTGATTAATTGTGATAATGTAGGGCATGTCGATAGACTTACATCTGGAACTTCCTCTTTGACAGGGTTCTCCAGTATTTCCCACAGCACGTCCACAGGTGTGCTTGGCTTTATCGCAATTCCAGCTTGCATCCCTTCCCAATGTATGAATTTGATAAGTTCCTTCGGTGAAGTCTTCGCATCCGAGGTTCCTGAAGGAGAATCGGCGGCAGTTGAGGAGACGGCGGCTTCGTAATGGAAGCAGTATAGATCGCATCCGGCCTTTTTGAAGTCCCGTACCCATCGTTTAGGCTGGTATCCAATCAATTAGCCAAGCGTGTTTCGGTAACTGGGGCAGAACAGATGGCGATACCTCTGCAATCATCATATGGCAGTCAAAGGTTCCCTGGCCATGTGCAGTGGTGGGGCGGTCGACGTGGGAGCGGATTTTGGTCACAACGGGGGCACCGAAGGTCATGTTGGGGACGAAGTGGCCGTCCATGATGTCGACCTTGAGGCGGTCAGCGGCATGGTAGGGCGCATTTGGGAGAGAGGCGTACGTGTAGCCAGTCAGCGCCCTGGGCGATGGTGTCGGAACATGCTTTGCCCAGCTCTGCGAAATCGGCAGACAATATCGAGGGCGCGATGATAGCGGGCGGCGACATGGTGGTGTTGATGGCAACGGCGACGGGGGCGGCTGTAGTGCGAGGGCGGGTAGAAGCGTGCAGAGGATGAAGGGAGGTGCAGAAGACCAATGGCAGCAAGGCGGATTGAAGGGTGAAGGGGAAACTTTGCTGGTGTGCTATGCCATGGCTGGTGTTGAAGCGTCTCGCCTGCCCCACCTGTTAAGTCGACCAGCTATGACAGCATCCATCCCGCCGCTACCCGCCACCACTCTTGCTTACGCCTACACCACACTCATGCTGTATCCCCTGACTTCGCTTGCCGACATCTTTATGCAAACAACGACACGGCGTCTCATTCACTGGATTCTTGTTTCCAATTCTCCTGACCGTCTGGCATTGATTTGGTCGTTTCGATCGTCTGATTCAAAGACAGCGACCGTTTCCATGTTATCGGTTGGTTGTTTCCAAGCAAGTTTCTGTTTCTGCGCTTCTATCGACAAGAATAGGTAGCATCCTAGCTTGATCATAACGTCTCAGATGAAGGAGGCTGGTTGCGGCGGCAATACGTGATGCCTCAAACAAACATTTGAACAGGCAGTATGTACAACACCGATGAAGGCAGTGAGTAGGTACCTGCATTTGCGCTCCTTGCTTCCGGTCGTACATACATGGACGTTGATTATGCCGAGCGAAATCGATACCTAGACCAAGCTTCTCGATCTCTCTACCTATTTCTTCTAAACGGTTCTACAACGTACATTCACGCATGTATCCATGTAGGACTGTCGTGTTTATTAGGTATTCGGCATATATGGATGCGGTACACCAAGGGGTGGTAGGCGATTGGCCACCCAAGCGCCCGGGGAATCTAATTTCGGGCACTTGTGCAGGGCGGTGCATGGCCAACCACCAATCTTTAGTGAGCACGCAAACAAATGCGCTGGCCGCGACGCGCCCTCTGTCCTAATCCGTATGGCGTCGACTACACTATGCCTTCACGGCCATGACCTGTACAACATCTGTCCAACCACAGTTCCAGGCCTGCGGTCTTCATGTAGTGGCCGCCTTTGAGCCGCTATCGCTTCTCCACCCTGCATCCTGCCTCGTTACCATTGGAGTAAATATCTTGCTTTTTGCAGTTTCTAATGCCACCGTCACCTACCCACGCACGTAGCGAGCCACCAAAGCGCCTACGCACGACATGATATACTCCTCCTCCCTGAACCCGTGCCGCAATGTTGGTTCTTTCTTTGGCATTCAGTTCTCCATCCCCCATCCGACTTGTCTTCCCTTTCCTTCGCTTCTCTATTTCTACGCCGTGCTTCGTTGACCGAAGAACTTCATTTCTATAATCAACATACGCTGTTGACCAGCAAGGGTTATTGCCCATTAATAACTTTTTTCCTCTTCGCTTCGTGATTATCATAGCATCCGTTCTACGCCTCTTACTGCCCCGATTACGCCCCAAGCTCGGATTTACAAAGTACCTTTCTTAATAATAGCACCCAGGCGGAGCTCACATCAGCTTAATATCCACCATAATGCCAGAGATTCAACCCACTGCCGCTTTTCACGCAGTCCTTGGCATATCCGAAGATACTCAATACGCCGTGTCTCCGCTGGATCAGAGACACGCTCTTGATATCATCGACGAGGATTCTACTATCCCACCTTACTACTTCACCCCCAGGTTCTCGCCAACATCCACCTATCAACCAAGCGCAGTATCCCCTCGAAGCTGCTCTGAATACCACTACACCTATCCCAAGGAACAGTCACGAGACATGTCCAGGCCGTCGCAACAGCGATTGAACCTTCCGCAATCACATCCGTCTCAATACAGGCTAAGCCGTGCCGATAGCGACTTCGATTCACTATATGATGTCACCGACGATGAAGCAGAGGTTCCACTTGCCGCATCAGCATCAGTAAAGCATACGGCACGCTCAGGTCGGAATCGTTATCCCTCTATCATCATTCCTTCACCGTCTGCTTGGCCAACCATCGAAAAATTGAAGAGCGCCATATCCGCTTCTGCCGTGGAGCAAACCCCTCATCAGTACCTTGAGTCTTCACAACAAGGCTTATCACTCATCGCAAACCATAATCTCTTGCTGCCTCCAAATTCACGCACGCCCTCTCTCGACGGAAGCTTGACGTCAGAGGAGATGGACAAGTTCAGTTGCCCAGCCACGCCAGAGACCCAACAGCGCCGCAACGTTGACACAGACTCGTGGGGACCAGTTCAGCTCGATCCGCAAGCACTTCAGACGCTGCGACATCTCGCACGGTCGCGCGATTCATCCAGGGATCCCTCACCTGATCGGCAAGCTCCCAATGCTAGAGTTGGATCTGGGGAAATGCAAGAGGTGGCTAGACCCCGTATTGGCCTCCAGATTCCCTCACTCGCTTCTCTGAATCCGTCATCAGGTAACACTCCCGTGTCTGCCCTCTCAGTTCCTTCTCCTGGCGGGTTCTTCTCGTCTCTTCATACTTCCGCCCGTCACACATGGAGCATTCCCAAACGGGAAGACGCAACGCCCAACACATCTACTGCCGAGCACTTCTACCAGCTGCCGTGGTCTACTCGACGTGAAACGGTCTCCGACAATGCTGTTGCTCTGGAAGGTTCAACATTGGACGGCTATGAGGATGGGCTGCCGACATCACGGCCAGTCATGCTTGGTGATATTGAAGAAGCCGGCGAGATCAGAGAGATCAACCCAGCAAAGACAATCTTCCAATACAATGAGAACTACAGCACAGAGCTCCAAAAACTGTCTTCTGCGAACTTGGAGAGGACAGGAAACTGGCTGGATGACCAAAAAGAGCTTCAGGCTGCACTTCGAGAAATGAATGATATGAGCTCACCCAGTCTTTCTACTGGAACGCACAGCCGTGGCAACTCGATTGACAAAGTGGTCAAGAAATCTGTCAAGTTTGCCGAACAACCAGATAAGGTGGACAATGAAGAGGAGGAGAAGCCGAAGAAGATTGTCACTTATGTACAAGCATTCGAGTTTATTCGAGAGCGTTCCCGAAAACAAGATGTGTTCATCCATCGCCAAACACGCGCCGAGGCCATGCACATTCATCGCAAATGCAACCCTCAATCTCACCGAGACCAACTTCTCGGCAAGTTTGAGCTTACCAACCCCGTGCGGCCATCCCCACCCCGGCCCGTGTCAGAGTTCTACGTAAACGACCCAACTGTGCTGAAAGAGCGCATTGCACGTGCTCAAATGGAAAGACAAGCGCTTGACCAGATTACCCCAACAACATGGGTTTTGCAAGCAATGAAACAACTCAACGGCGGCAAGCTCCTCAGCAAGCCGTCGATAAGATGCATTTCAAGAACGAGTAACCCCCGTGTCCTCGATGTTGGAGGACTACCGGTAAATGATTGGGCATGGGAAATTTCATACACTTATTCGTTCGCCATGGTCACTACCGTTTATACTGCTGGCAACAACCTCACTTCGAATGTGATGGGTCCGAAGAACCACAAACACGTCTGCGTGCCTAATCTCTGGACGCTGCCGTTCCCGAATGGCCACTTCGATGTAATTTCAGCACGCACCTTTCACGAGCTCCTCAAAACAGACAAGCCTCTCGGACGCTCGATGGACGAGTACGATCTGTGCCTGAAAGAGTGCTTCCGTTGCCTCAAACCCGGCGGCATCATTGAATTCGCTCTTCTCGATGCCGACATCATCCACGCAGGACGCCAAGCACAAGCGATGGGTGTAGAGTTCGGATTCAACCTCAAGACCCGTGGTTATGATGCTGCCCCTACAAAATCGTTCCTTCCGCGCCTCCGCAAGGCTGGCTTCCAGGACGTACAGCGCATGTGGATGGTTTTGCCCATGGGTCAGACAATTGCCAACTGGAATGAAACTCTCCCTGTTGGTGCCGAACCAAAGAACGAAGAACGCAGTATTAGCTCCGATGGTCATATCGAGGTTCACGAGGCACCCACCTTTGGCACCACTGTCGACGCTGCTATGGTAACTGGCATCGTAGGGAGTTGGTTTTGGGAGAAGTGGATGTTGAGATTGCAACTGGAAATGGGAAAAGAGAAGGAGAAGTTGCTGGAAGGTGTGGTACAAGTATTGGAGGAGGGTGCGAAGGAAGGGTCAGGGTGGAGGTACTTAACGGGTTATGCAAGGAAGTGAAGTTACGACATCATGTTTAAGGGGAGGCGAATTGTTGGCCTGGGAGATTTTGATTTTTTCATGAATATTAGCATGGTGTTGGTCTGGTCAAGGCATTGCATATCATCGGTCAGTTAGGTTAGGTTCTCAGGTTGATACCACATAGTCACATCTCATTTGTCTTGAATGATAAGAAATTCGCAGTCGAATGATGATACTTGATTTCGAATGTAGTTTCTCCTTCTTTTTATAAGTGGCTCAAAAGAACGAAGTTACACATGAGCGTGGTTGATCCTCACTCCATATGGCATATGTACATTTAAATCTTTGACCCTGAGTGATGGGCAGTTCACGTGACTATCGGCATAACATCGGAGGGTAGTACCCCGCTGGCAAGAGCTCATGTCCAACAAACTACCGCGTCTATCGCGACGACTGTCCAACAGCGGGCACCTAACACGACATCTTTTCAACCCTTCGCCTACTCCGCCATTTCGCAATCATGCTGTTCTTCAGGTTTGTTTGCCCCAATGAATATCCCTAGCACATAGATTGCGCCAACAATCTACTTCCTTCCCCACAATTCACGTCAACATCACACTGCATACTCTTGAAAGAAAACAACTGTAACTTAACATTGTTTAGTTTCTTCAAGACGCTCGTCGATCACGAAATCACCGTCGAGCTCAAAAACGAAGTCTGCATTCGTGGCACCCTTAAGAGCGTGGACCAGTACCTCAATATCAAGCTGGACAATGCGGAGGCAACCGATGAGTTGAGGTGGCCGCATTTGGTATGCCGTGCTCCCTATGGTGCAATTAAGGCTATGGCTGGGAAATTGGTCTTTACTGGAAATAAGAGACAACTGACATGTACACAGTGCTCTACTCGCGACATGTTCATTCGAGGCTCCGTCGTCCGATACGTGCACCTACCGAGCGGCGCTGTCGACACCGCACTTCTGGAGGACGCAACCAGGCGCGAGGCTGATGCGGCGAAGGGCAAGGCCAAATGAAGTGAAGTGGAGCGAGAAAAGTGTGCGAGGCTTCGAAACATACCAAATCACGGCGTTACAAAACTGCGGATTGGGTGACGGCAGGATAACGAGCCAGCCGAGGAAATGATGGGCGCCCGAAAAACGAGGTCATGTGCCATGTGATATGAGAGAATCGACCGTGCAGTTCGACATGGCTTTCGAGTATCGAAACTCGAGGAAAAAACGAGTATCAGACATGGCTTAGATATACCCAAAAGCACGAGGTTCGTGTACGAATTCCTTATTCTGAGAGCAATTGTATATTCTATATTCCAATCCACGTGTAATCATTGTACTGGCTGTTTATTTCATTACATCACGCTCGCAATTGAACATCGCGGCCGGCCGCGTGCGTCAATTGTCTAAGACACTACTTCACGATAGGCACAATAGTCATGGAAAGGCAGCACACCAGCGGCTCCTTTCCAATATTGACACAAACAATCTGGTCGGCTCCACAATGTGCAATTGCAAGTTGACGAGTTCAATCTATAGCAGGTTACGGTCCTTGAAGATTCTCTTGAAGTGACAGCTTTCGTTGCCTGTGGCTGGTCACCCACCTCCAGATCGAATTGCTCCCAAGGTGTCCGCGACCTACGCTGTGGAAGCTTCTAGCCTATAAAACTTTGTACTACAACGCCTGCAGCTTCTCTGCATCTCTTGGCGTCCTTCTTATTGTACTCCTCGCCGCCTCTCCTCGGCGGTGTCTCAGTCACAAGTTCGTCCCGCCTCTTATAGGGAGCGCACTTTGGTTTACTTCGCTCTGGATTGCCCTACAGACACGCTATAGTGGTGACCTGCGTTTGTAGCGGGCGTGTTTGTCACTGCCACTACTTAGCGGCGCCAGCGTCACAACACAACTTCCACTTCACACAGGCGACTCCCGCGACGATTTGAACGCCACTGAACTTCCCTTAACCTTCCTCAACATCCCTCAACCCCTCTCAACCTCGTCTCGCTGCACACAAAGCGCTCTAATCAACTTTCCCCTCTAGGTCACCGGCGCCCACCGAAACTGGTTGAATAACGCAGGGTATGCAATATTGACCAGTTTGCTGCTACAATGGATTTGGGAATACAAATGTCTAGGCCCACGTCGGGTTCAAAGCACAAGGAAGCGTCTACTACAGGTAACACGTCGATATATCTGTAAACCCGAGATTTACTTACTCATTCTAGCTGCTCCCAACTACCCGCAAGTCGTATGCCCTCCGAGCTACATGCCAACCACAACTGAGATGATGAATAACGCTCCAGATCTTTGGGTGCGTGCAAGCACTTATGTTAGCTGCGTCAGCATCATCAATCGTACTAGCAATGACACCGTAGAAGCCCATTGGACTAGTGAACCTTGCTCTCTTCGAACAGAGACGTACAGCGGCGATGACAAAGTCTCAGTACTTACGTTCTGCAACTCGTTGACCTCCGGTTCTTCTCCTTCTCCAGTGACGGCAACGACCACTAATACCCCACTCTCAATTGGCACAACACCTTCTTCAAATGGCCCAACTGCCACTCCGACCGCCATCGACTCACCTGCACTCCATTGGCAGCCTCCCCGCAACAACAAGATCATCGCCATTGCCGTCACAGTGCCTTTGGTTTCCATCGCTCTCCTGTGCGTCGCAATTTACTTCTGCATCTACAAACACAAGAAGAACCACGGCAATGACCAGCACGGCAGCGGTAAGGGTGGCACTAACCCAGGAACGAGCTCAGCTCCCGTTGTCGCCCCAGATGTTCTCGGAAGACGGGTCTCTTATCCACCTGGACCGAATAGGCCCAGGGTGGTAGGCAGCCTTGGAATCGGGGTTCGCAATGAATGGGAGGAGAGGCACCCGTGGACTAATCGTGGGTACAGGGCGTATGGTGATGGAAAGCGAAGGCCCCCTCCCCAGCTGTCGCAAAAAGCTCTTAGGAGAATCAGTGGCATCGATGCTGATGAGTTCGACCCCGGCATTAGTACACAGCCGTTTTCTTCCCGCTACCTAAATATGTAGGACCACTGGGTGGATTCATGTACCTATTGGGGGATGTATAAGGCTGACGGAACCCCGTAAGCCATCGAAGGAAGAAGAGATAGATGTATGCGGCTTCGTCATGTTGCCCTTTCTTTGCTATTGCGGAAACGAATAGCACCTAATACCAATACAATACCATAATCAATCCAACCCAATCCCTTCATCCTCTCCCCGCGTGATACCAAAACCCCCACCCACTCCACAGCCACACACATGCTGTACGGACAACAAACGGAGCAAAAAACAGGACAGACGCACTCATATATTTTCACCAACGGAAAGTCGGAACAACTACAACGTCCTATCCTTCCGAATAAAACAAGACTTGAAATCAGGAAGCATTTTCGCTAAAAATTAGTCCCGACTACTTAACTGTGTACATAAACAAGGATTCCCATCCATCCTTAATGCGAAAGCTGACGCGCTAAACCCAACGTGGGAACTGTGACATGCTTGTTTGCGTGCTGCAATGACTACATTCGTATAGACTAGGTAAGTACCTATTCTCCACGCGCGCGCGAGAGAAGCTTCTTCTCCTCTTTTGGATTCAGCTTCTAAAAAATTGCAGATTGGAACAGGGGATCGCGCACTTTTCTCCTCCTAGCGTTAGCCGGGTCGTTCGTTCATTCGTTGATTGGGTGGGGACATGGGAGAATAGGTTCCTCCGGATTAGTATTCTCGATTTTGCTTTTTGTAGGGGGGGGGATGGTGAGGTTTGCTATCTCAGTATACATATATATATATCCCTCCCTCTTTGCGATTAAAAAAAAAGTAGAACGGAATTGAAATAGAAAAAAAAGTATAAAAGATAAAGAAGAAGGGATTGATCATCGATTTGAAAACAATCATTCCTCTCTCCCTCCTTCTTCCCTTACTTCGTCCATTCTCATTCCCCATTCCAATTTGCTTTTTCCACACATCGTATCTTCCCTCCCTTCGACTCGATCGCGAACGAACGAACGGGTTCTGTCATTCATTTCATTTCATGCAATTCTCCTACGATCAATCTCCATACAAACCTTCCACCAGAAAAACAACAACAACCATGCCCACCCAAAAAACCGTCCTCATAACCGGCTGCTCCACCGGCATAGGCGCACACCTCGTAACCTCCTTCCAAAAGCGCAACCACCTCGTCATCGCAACCGCCCGCAACCCATCCTCCCTCTCCAAATTCTCCTCCCTCTCCAATGTGCACTGCCTCGCGCTCGACGTGACGTCCCCCTCCTCGATCCAGGCCTGCGTTGAGGAGACGGGAAAAATCCTCAGCTTGACCGGACACACTGGGCTCGATTACGTGGTTAACAACGCGGGGATGGGGTACGACATGCCGATTCTGGACATCGACGTCGAGCAGGCGAAGAAGGTGTACGAGACGAATTTCTGGGGCGTGCTGAGGGTTGTGCAAGGGTTTTCGGGGTTGGTGATCAAGGCGAAAGGGACCGTGGTGGTGGTGGGGACGTCGTTGGCGTATTTGAATTGGCCGTATAAGAGTATGTTTTCTTTTCTGTTTTTTTACCCCGTTTTTATGCAGACTTGTTGGTGGTTGTATGTATGTCGTGGAGTTGATCGCGATCTGCTTTTCACACAGCACTGAGAGTAGTAGTGAGAGTTCGAGAGAAGACAAGAAGCCATTGACTAACCACCCCAAACTCGACGCAGGTACATACGGCACATCCAAAGCAGCCGTGACCCTCCTCGCCGAAACCCTGCGCCTCGAACTCGCGCCCTTCGGCGTAAACGTGGTCACCATCGTCTCCGGGGGCGTGCAGTCCGAGTTTCTCGGCAAGCTCGCCGACGTCAAGCTGCCCGAGACGTCGCTCTACCGGCCCGTCGAGAAGCAGTTCCAGAGCTCCGCCGTCATGGGCGGCGAGAAGTTCATGCCGACCGACGAGTATGCGGAGCAGGTCGTGTCGGATATCGTGGGTGGCGCCACGGGGAAGGTGTGGAGGGGGTCGGACTCGGCGTTGGCGAGGGTGGGGTTGGCGATTTTTCCGCAGTGGGTTTTGGTAAGATAACAATGAGGTGGTTGGATGAGTGAAAGTGAAGTGATGCTAACGGTGTATCTTTGATAGGAACGAATCGTCACGAAGGACACGGGTTTGGACCAACTCAGGCCATGAAGAAGTGAATTCACTTTCTAGAAGGAGATGAATTATTATGATTCAAAATGGAATGAATGAGAGCGTGAGTGTGCGTATACGTATACGTGTCTATGGGATGTCCATGGTGTTGGAACGGTACAGGTTTTTCGAACTGTAGGTATACGTTGTATATCGACTGGAGCGTTAGTTGATAAGAGTCTTTCTTTTCCTTAGTTAATACAACGTGCTCGGCGATTTGATCCGTCAGAAACAAGGAGTTGTGGAAAACATATACTAAATGAATGCTTACAATATTCGAGAGACTCGCGAGGTCCATGTTCCATAGGTCTAGTGAAATCGGGGTTGATGATGGATTTGAAAAGCATTGCGTGATATTCCTCGGAAAGTAACGACGATAGATGTACCGGCCCCAGGCTTAAATTTATGCTTTCATGAGTGAAAAGAAAAACTCTCCCATGGTATCATAACCCCTTGCAAACGCCCAATCGAGATATGCTAAGCTGCCAGCCAAGTTGATAAAGGCGAATGGCGCAAATACACTCACATGCCAAATGCCAAGCGCAAAAGCAACACAGCGATTCGGATCCCCATCTCTTCTGCTTCTCCCGTGTTAATATACATCCCCCCGAAAACAACTATTTTTTACTCCTGACCCTGCGGTGCAACCATAACCATCTCAAAATCATCATAACTCTTCATACTTCTCATCATCATCAAGATCCAGCAATTCCATCTCCTCTTCGTCGCTGCGTTCCGCAACAACATCATCAACATCCTCGTGCAAAACCATCCCAAGTTCCGTGCTCTGCGCAATAACTTCCTCAGCCTTTTTCTCACTCACGTCCATGTCGTCCATGACTAGCATGACGGTGAGTTCAGGGACGAGAACGTGCTCAATGTACTCGGCGAACCCGCTCTTCCCCACCACAGGATCGCTGACGGCGACTTCGCGGAACACATCGCCGAGGTCGGTGGTGAGGACTTCCATCATGAGACGCCGGCCGCGGGGTCCATAGTATCCGGTTGAGGTAGAGGAATCACCGGGAAGGGCCTCCACGTCATTTTCCACGTCTTCCACGTTCTCTATCCTTGGGGGTTTCTTCTTGCTTTTCTTCTGTTTGGGTCGATACACAGCAGCCTGTCCGCTCACCAACTTCGCCGCGTTCTCGGTTCTGTACTTGCTTTCAAACCCTTCCTCGTTTCGCAGAACCTTCTCCAGCCGCGGCCGCAGTTTTCTTATTCTGGTGGGTAGTTCCTCCCACAAGATTTCTGGATATCCTTGTTCTTTGTACTTGGCTTTAGCAGTGCGCTCTCTATGTTGTTTGCAGAATAGAGACTGATGTTTGATCGTTCTTGTATGATATTTCCAAAATCTGATGGAGTGGGACGGGTCTACGGGTTCATGGCACAGTGGGCATATAGAGTTGAGAGCTTCTTCGCTGGGAAGGTTGGCGACTTCAGTTTCGAGATCGCACAGCGCGTTGAGATCTTGAGAGGTCGCAGGGGTGTCTTGATTTGAGTCTGGTGGGGACGACTCGGGTTGTTTGTATAAGCCAAGCGACGCGAAGAGATCTGGCCGTGGTTTGGGAGGAGGCGAGAAGGGTCGCGACTTCTTGTCTTTAAGATTGATGCCTTTATTTGCTGCATCTCTAGTTAATTCTTCCAGTTGAGCATCAAGGTCATTGTCATCCAACATAGACACATCAGATTCAGAGTCGTCTTGCGTAGGTTGCTCCTGTTTTGTTGTGGTTGTCGGCCCTGCAAGTAATCAGCACTTATATGATATATCCATACTCCTTCTTCGCCTACCTTTCTGGAAACTCTTCTCATAAGTCACCTTCTTCCCGTTTGTCACTCGTGAAGCGTGTATATTTGAATTGTTTGATCTACCCGATGAACCGTAGGTTGTTCGCCCCGAAAGTTTCCGTTTCTTCAAAGACGCGCTGGGTTGCGAACCCCACCCGAATTCATTCTCGAATTCGCTCCTCGAACCATTGGAGTCTTCACCAATGTTTTCCTTCTCTTCACCTGCTATCCCATCTATTTTCCTTTTGTTTTTCTGTCCCTCACTAAACAAACCAGCGTTTGGTACAGACATAGTTTTGGCCGGTTGTCTCTTCGTCCGTTTCGCATTTGTAGGGCCATTGCTGGCAGAGGCGCCCTTCTTATTCGTACGCTTCGAGTCTACAGCTTTTTTCGACGTTTTGCTTGGGAGGGGCGGTGACGCTGAGCGGAGTTCAGCACGGCGATTTATCTCGGCCTCGATCTCGTCCGACGACGACATAGGGTCTGCATTGATTTCATCTTCGGTCAATGGTTTGTTTGCTGCAGAGCGCTGGGCGGTGGTCTCTTCTGCATGATCCTGGGGGCCCGCATGCTCCTTCCCACCCACCGTTTTCAGCAACTTCGGCGCATGGCGTCTTAACTGAGGCATTGCGATTCGCGACTCCCTGGCCACAAACTACCAATCGGCGGCAGTCTCTCTTGGCTTCAAAATATCATGGGCGTTTGGAGGAATTTCACAACCGCTCGGGTTGTGGTGAGTGAATTGATCGTGAAGTGCTTTGCGACTGCGGGGAGAAAACGCGTTGAACAACCGGACGCGTTCGGCCTCCGGATTGGTTTCTCAAGATGCCCGTGCTTACTGTAGATGAACCTCGTCTCTGGGGCACATTTTGACACGAGCGCAGATTATGGTCAATTGTAAAGGAGACGATGGACAAATATGCACAATATTGGTATAATCAACTTTTGAGGTTGAAAAATCAAGGTATGAAACGGGGTATCATAAATTTATTTACAGTAATCTGGAACCGGTTGTAGAGCTTAACCAACTTTTCTGCCAACATTTCCAACCCCTCTCCCCACGACACTGACAACAATCTCGTCCTCTTCACTTTCATCCTTGGCAGCCTTCTCTCTCAGGCCCCACGCCGCTCCCGTAAACACTTTTACGTCTCTACCCAATTGGACAACCTCTTCGGTGCCGAGTACATCCTTTCCTAAGCACAACCTGCCTACATCTTCACTTCCCATGGCCATGAGCAGAAGCATTGTCTCCGTCGACGTAACCTCCGCACATCCACCGTGACTGATCTTTTCGAGTAGCTGATATGCGCACTGTTTTCCAATGTCTTCCGGCGTGATCCCACCCAACGGTGGGCTTGCTGCATCGGCCGAGTACAAGCAGTTGGTGCTTGACTCCGCAACGAGGGACAATCCAAATCCTACAGCCCCCTTGGTCTTGCCGTTTGGATCCGCTTTCGAGTACGTGGGAATCAGCGGCGCCGGCGAGACGTCTGAAAAGATGTAGGTGTCCGGGACAAATTTGTTGAGGATTCCTCTTGCGACTTCAATTATCCGTGCATTGTTGGAACCAGAAACACCGACCGCGTACGCGACACCTCTGATGCGCTTCACTCGTCCTTTGTTCATCAAGTGCAACGTCTTGGGTAACCTGACCTGGTGGCCAAACACCAATTGAACCTCTCCACCCGCACCTTTCCCTTGCGACGGCGCAAAACTCCTCTTTAGCACCCGAAGTTCAATGTTCCTCTCAATACCGAAATTTCTAAAAAGCGGGAGAATGGCTGTGCGCACAGAATCCACAGAGATGTCTCCGTGGGTTGTGGAAGACGTGATGCAGCCATCACCCCATATTGTAACATTGACGGGACCTTTGCTGAAGGGCGACAATATTGCCAGCGGAATTAACCACCAACTAACGCCTCTCCTTGTGCATTCTCGCGGTATTTCGTGCCTCACTACGCCGCCTATAGCCCCGAGACCTTCGGCACACCCGGTGATGAGACCCGGTCGATACACAAGCGTCGTACCCGTCATCGAAAATTGAATTTGCGCGCCATTGGTAACGGAGTCGAGGAGACGTATGAAGTTGGTTTCGTAGGGTGTGAGACCAGGCCGTGTGGATGAAGGACGAATTTTGGAAATGCGGATGGGGCGTCCAGTTAGGGTGGAGAGAAGAAGGCGCGTTGTAAGGTGACGGTGGCCCGAAAATTGCAGCAGCGGTTGAACTGTTTCGTCTGACATGGTGAATGCGCGTCCCAAGGTAAAAGGGTCGACAAGGCAATTTCAGTGCTCGGAACAAAGTGCATCGAGGAAAGTTGAAGGGAACTTTTTCTGCCACGCTAGCGGCTCACCGCCCCGCCACCACATTCGAAAGGCTACCACTACCACGAACAGAATGTCAAGGTATCTGCCGTTAGTGAAAACGTCAGTAGTTCGCCTACATCTCACCGAACCAAAACATGACTGGAAAACCTGAAATTGCTGTGATCGGTTGTTTTCACTATCAACAAGAACAAGGGGAATGTATATGTACGGCATGCGCAAGTTGAATATTGACCCAATCAAGGTACAAAAAGGTACAAAACCAAAAACAACAAGTATCTATTGAACTCCGCCCAATGTTAAGAATACAAATAACACGCTCAATCATTGTCTCTTCCCTGCAGAACCGCCGCTTGCGTTGCTGCCTTCTGCGTCACTTCCGTCAGCCAGGTGTGCCTTCTCATCGTAAGGGCTTTCGTCGCGATCTCTGTACGGTCCATCGCCGTCTTCACTTTCGCTCAAAAGATCCTCATCACTCTCCCCGGCAAACGCGTCGTAGAGTTCGCCACCTCTCTTCGCTCGCCTGCCTGAACGTCCTCCAGCCCCTGAAAGCATACCCGCGCGCGCACCACCTTCATCATCTTCTGCCTCGTCCAGAATTTCGAATTCATAGTTGTCGCGGCTCGATTGAAGCCGTTTTCGTCGTGCGAGATAGAAATAAGTGCCCAGGCCCGCAAAGAAGACGATAATGAGTCCAATGCTTCCATAAATCCATATTTGCGTGCGCTTGGACACGCCGAAGGTAGGGAAGATGGAAGGCAGAAAGTTATCTGGAGCTGCAGTGGCAGATGCGGCAGCTGACGTCGCAGTTGCAGTCGGTGCAACTTGTGCCCCATCAGTAGGTTTTTGGTTCACTGGGCGAGTAGGTAGGTCTGATGGGTTGACAGAGATCGGAGTGCCAGTAGGCACGCTGACAGAGGTGGTAACAGCTGGGTGGCCGTCGATGACATCGTGATCATCATCGTCATTTGCGTTAGGCAGGGGTAGCAGCTTCGACTTCGAAGCATCGATACTTTCACCCCAGAGTCTCAACTTCCAATCAGTGAAATTTCCCGTTTTGTCATTGACTTTGGTATCCTTGAGGACAACCGTCCACTTGCCGACACCCTTCTCACCCCAATGCGCTACGCTCATGAATGTCCAGTCGTCGTAGCCGCGGATGTCCTCGTCATCGCGGCGGGCCGTAGCAAGATGGCTGATCATGCCCTCGGGACTTTTCAACTCAACGCTGAGATCTCCGCGTCGCTGGTGTTCTACGTTCATCGTCACTGTAATATGTTCGACGCGCTCGAGATTGGCGTCTTTGAGCATTTGCTCCGTGACTTCAAAGGAGCTGGCAAGCCCTTTGTCGCCTTGTGGGATGGACTGATTAACGTGCATCCATGGAGAGTAGAACCACGCCTGAGGTTTGACCAGCTTCCATGTCTTGGCTGCTTCAACGATTGCATATGCATCCAGCTTTCCATATCCGAATTGATGACTAAAATTGCGGCCCATACCCGGGGTCTTTGTCCAGTCACTAGGCTGATCGAAAGGTACGGCTGTGGTGACAGTGAGCCATTGCAAATCACGCCAGGTCAACTCAGGACGAGCAGATAGTACAAGAGCGTATACGCCAACGGCGATGGGACCAGCAGCGGAGGTACCACCGTGAGACGAAGTACACTGGTTAGCGCCAACATCGGTTGTATGAATGGATTCGCCACCTCCGCTGCTGTAGGTTACAACCAGTTGTGCCGAGCAGGCTTCGGAGTAGTAAGGGTGTTGATTGTTCTGGTCGATCGCGCCGACTGTGATGCTATAAATGCTGTTTGTGTAACCATCAAAGTTGCAGTTGTCGTCGTTATTGGCGCCATTACCTGCGGCGAACACGTAAATGGAGCCTCTGCCACCGCGGCCTTGTTGAATGGCGGTAACCATAGCTCTCTTAATCAGGATCCCAGGTGCTTGCATGGTCTTGCCATCGTCAGGCGGACCCCAAGAACAAGAATATATGTGATTGTCCTGGAGCTTGTAATTGATGGCACTCGCTTCATCCATGTCCGAAATATCACCCGAAAGAATGCGCACACCAGATATCTTTGAGTCGTATGCCAACCCAACTCCACAAGCATCGTTTCGACCAGCGGAGACTTCGCCAGCACAGCGCGTGCCATGTCGATCGTCGGAGAGTCGGGGCTTTGGAAGCGGATCATTATCGTTGAAGTCGTAGGAACCCTCGGCAAAGAAGTTGTCTTTGAGATCTCTACTATCCATGTCCAAACCATCGTCGACAATGCAAGCGGTGACATTCTTGCCCGTGATACCCTGCATCCATACATCGGTGACATTGACATCATTCCCGGGGGTTTTCGTGTTGAAAATGTGCCACTGTTCATTGAAGATGGGATCTTTGATCTCTAGAGTATCAGCGATCTTTTGTTGGGTTCTCACGGCTTCTTGATTGCCATGAACGGCGATATTTTGACGGAGCGTGTGGCCGGCGGGTGGCTCCGGTATGATGCCTCGTTTCCAATGTCTCGGCTTTAGCTTTTGTTTTTGTGTGAAGTGAACGCTGTCCAAGACGTGAAAGTCCTCTCCTACTTCTCGCTTCTTTCGCCGCCGCTTGAGCTCCTGCAAAGCCTCGTCTACGATATCATTCTGGTGCTTCGGCGCTTTGAACACGTGGTGATCTTGGATCGCACTCAAGGGACCTTCATATGTGAGGCCTAAGTGGGCGGCCAACTCTTCGGGCGACGTGGACGAGGAAAGGTGAACAGCGTAGTAATCGTGAGAAGAGTAGTTTCGTGGCGGAAGATGAGTTGCCGACGCCAGCGTGGCTACTGAAAGCAAACTCCAGAATCCGAGGAGGCGCATGGTGCTGAGTGAGGGTACCGGACCGTTATCGAAGCATGCGCAGACGGATTATGCACGAGGCAAAGGAAGGCGGTATGGTTGTGAAGGAGCGATGAAACTGTGAAAGAGCGGTGGTGCGCCAGGGACGAGGAAGATGCAAAGAGGTTGTCGGCACGTTGTGGTTGGAAGAGGAGAGAGACGGAGCGGAGAGAAAAGGTTCCTAGGTCGCAGGAGCAAGGGTCTTCGGGGATCGGCCAGCTAGTCGTAAGCTGGGGCTGTACGTGAACAAATCTGACGGATTATCGATGGGATGCTTTGCACGACGAACTGCGGTGTCGACTATGTACAAAAGAGTGAAGTAATGACGAAGAGGCAGCACAAGATGCGTGGTATTGCTGTGATTATCTATGGAGAGCGAGGCGGGATTTGAGGGCGCGTGAAACACGCTTTGTTCCTGCGGTCGATTGTCGAGTCGAGGCTTGCTGGCGTGTACATGTAAGAGCCAAACTCCATGTAGAGATCCAAAAGCCTTGAAGATGAAAGAGGATAATTATAAGAGTTGAAATATTCGATTAACATGTACGTCTAACAACACAAATACAGGTACCTACATCCATATGCATGTAGCTAAGGTTGGTTGCCATGTAGAGGTTCCAGCCTGGCTTCAAGGGCACCGCACGTGACTTGACTTGCTCGAAAGAGCCACCTTGACCTTTCAGCTCCACTTTTTGACGGGAGTTTGAAGGCGGAAAGGGAAAGCGCCAGGGCCTATGATTGGATTAGTCACGCTCACGAGCCACACGCGCTACGCCACATCACCAGCCCCTTGAATCGATCCATCTGATGATTGATGTGCTTTGCTTGCAGTGACCAGGTGAATGAACTGCTGCATGCACGTATCCAGGCTCGCGTATGACAAACTTGCATCAACTTACGGGACAAACATGGAGCAGACAAAGAATCCAAAGCAGCGGTGAGTTGGCGCCGAATGGCTTCAAGGTGAGGATAGATTTTAGTACACACCTAGTCTACCTACCCGCGCTCGCTTCCTTGGAGGACGGGGACTACCTGCCCTGCGTGCCTGCCTTGGCCTCTCTTCTCTGGGTGGCTGGGGTTCCTGCCTCCATTATTTCTCCACCAAAGGCTTCCGAAGGGTGATGCGCTGGCCGCCCCGATCTTGAATACCTCACCAAGTACTTACTTACCTGCTCTTCCCTTCCTCCCTGCACCCTGCACATGTACATACTCTTGGACTCAGAATATACTTTTTTTTAACCTTGTCTGACTATTGTCCTCTCCAAACTCCCCATCCCGCACACCGCAGACTGCAATCGCATTTCATCCCATTTCAGCCCCGCGCATAGCACAAGCACACCAAACCTCTCACGGCCGTGACTCTTCTCCAATGCGATAATACCATAGTGTGACATTGCATCGCATCGCATTGCGCATTCTCCCTGCCCATTGACAACTTGCCGTTGTTAATCCCCATCGACCGCGATCCTTACGAGCTCATGAACCGGTGGTAGCATGGAAATCTCGCGCACCGCCAATCTTTCCCAACCGCTTCCTGACGGCTATTCAAAGAAAGGTGCCAGCTACAGACGCCCCATGGATGCTCAACCCGCTCCTGCGTATAGCCAGGGTCAAGTTCAAGCTCCAGGTCAGGGTCCACCGTTACCAGTCCAATCCTCAAACCCTATATCCAGCAATTCTGCCCGCCCCATCGCTACCGCACCTGCCAGTAACGGTGGTGCCCGGATTTCTTCCCATCGCCGGCGACAAAGCCAACAGATTCCGTCTGCACCTAATGGTGGTCCAACGGCCGATCCGCTGCCCGCCGCCCCAGATGTGCCTCGAGGCCCTCCACCCACCTCTTACCGGGACCCTTATGCGCCCAAAGGTAGCTCCAGAGCCCCTACTCGCTCCCACTCTGGCCGCTCGCGCGATCCTACTATACACACAATTGCAAGGCAGCAACCCAATCTCACAATACCTGCCGAGAGATTGCAGCATTTGCGGTCTCCCCCATACCAACCCGTTGAACCTCTCTCGGGTACGGTAGAATCTTCAGCTAAACGAGATCCAACACGGAGACCGTCTGTCCCAGATAGATCGCCGCTCCAGAAACTTGAGGGTAAATTGGACGATATTAGTAAGGAGGAACGACGAGCAAGGATACTTGAGATTGAGCTGGCTGCCCAAGAGAAGGCCGAAGCGGAAATGCGTGCTCGTCGGGCGCGAGAAGCCGCTGCAAAACAACAGCGCGTTACCTCTGGACCCATCCCGGTTGCGCAAGCTCCAATCAGAACAGCAAGTAACAAACGCCATGTATCCATGCCTGCACGCAAGCCCCTGCCTGATAGTGAAGTTCTAAGCGATACCGACGATGAGCTCAACTATGACTTGAGCGATCCTTGGGACCCATCAATGAAGAAAACACCCACGGGTCCTCATCGAGTACCATCTCAACACAAACGTACTCCTCATGGTTCTCAGCAACAAAGGCACAGCCTACACCATCCTGATCCCAATGTAGCGCGTCAAACGAGCGTGAAAGGAAAAGAGGCTATCGGGGTTGCGCGAGGATCTGGCAGCTTCCGGGACAGGACTGCGGCAGACCAGCCTCGTGAAAGGGGTGAGCACAATTCTGCACCTGTGCCTACTGGGTTAGGATTGTATGGGGTTGATACCCCTCAATATCAGGACGAACTATCTTCGAAAAACGTGGCATCAGCGCTCAAAAATGGTTCGGTTACCGATAGGAAAAGGGATAGTCGAGGCATTCTCGCGGCGCAAAAACAATTAGAGCACCAACAGCAACAGCAACAGCAACAACACGACGACCTATACAATGGTGCGAATGGAACTGATCACCTCAGTGCATCTGCGCCAAATCCCAATCGCCGGAGTGTTGGATTTGCAGACGAGCTGTCTTATGTTGATTCAAACGGAGTCAAAGAAATCGACAGAAATTTGCCCGATGTGTTTGCACACGGTGGTGACCCGGACAGACGTTATATCGAGCCTCCAATGCTGGATGAATGGAAAAACGCTCCAATTGTTCCACTCGTTGAAGATGATCTAGATTTGGATACTACACCCCGGAGGTCGAACAGTGTAAATAAAGCCTGGTGGGAAGAAAGCACGTCAACTCGTCGGCGACGTTCAAGCAGTGGCGGATATGCTGAGCCGACCTACGATGGGTATGCAGATCCTCCCACCACACAAACAAGTTTCAACCCGCCCCTCCATCTGAAGTGTGGCCCGCTTCTCCGCTACACCGGTCTTCGCAGAGACAAAAGTCGCGTTGGGAAAGAGCGTGAAGTTTGGCGCGGTAGTGTTATGATTGTAACTGTTGACGAGCAATCATCATACCAGAAACCACCAGTGCTACGACTCTTCAAACAGCCAATGGATCTGTTGCCTCCTCCTCCAGCTGAGGTGAAGGACGACAGTCTTCACCCAGCTTATGTGGACCCCCTCGAAGGCCAGGTCAAGGTTTCACGGACGGGAAAGACTTTATACACGAGACCCATCGCCGAGATTCCGGAAAATGAAGACATATCTTGCATCGAGAACGATTCAGGCCTGTTTTCAGAAGTCGGACCGGGTGTCGAAAGAACCTCTCGGATTCGTAAGAAGGATGGTGAGAAGTTGGGTAAAGTACGGGAGATTCCTGGGATACGCCTTCACATGGAACGCGGGGTGACTTTTTGGCGTTTCAATCTTGAGGTTGAGCTCGGAAATTCCCAAGCACGCATTGCCTACAGGATCAATCGTGGACCTGCGATTGGCTTCTGGGTACCAGCCAAAGGTGAAACGATGAACGTCATGTTCCATAGCTGTAATGGCTTCTCTTTGAGTGTGGACTCAAAACAATTTTGTGGGCCTGACCCTATGTGGCGCGATGTTTTGAACAGTCATCAGACTCGCCCGTTCCACGTGATGCTTGGTGGAGGCGATCAGATATACAACGACGCTGTCACCAGAGACACTACTCTCTTCAGGCAATGGTCTGAAAGCAGGAATGCGGTGCAAAAATCCAAGATGCCATTTTCGTCGGAGCTGCAGAACGAGCTGGAACAATTCTATCTAGATCGGTATTGCATGTGGTTTTCCCAAGGCCTCTTCGGTATGGCCAATTCTCAGATCCCGATGGTCAACATCTGGGATGACCATGACATCATTGATGTAAGTCTATCCGTTTTTATGTTGAAGATAATATGACTAACTTGAACAGGGATATGGATCATATTCACACGCCTGGATGCAGACGCCAGTCTTTACAGGCTTAGGCGCTGTTGCATACAAATACTATCTTCTTTTCCAACATCAGTCTGTTGTGGCTGAGACTGAGGCGACCGAGCCCTCGTGGATCATCGGCGCTCATCCTGGGCCGTATATCAACCAGAAATCGCGCAGTGTGTTCATGCATCTTGGACGTCAAGTTGCTTTCGTGGGGATGGATTGTCGGACTGAGCGTCGGTTGGACGAGATCATCACCGAAGACTCATACGATATCATCTTTGATCGCATCGAAGCAGAAGTCATCAAAGGCGAGACTAAACATTTGGTGGTTATGCTTGGTGTTCCCATTGCATACCCCCGACTCAACTTTCTCGAGAACGTACTTACCAGCAGGGTGGTACAGGAGCCCATCAGAGCCCTTGGACGTACTGGCGTACTGGGCAATTTTGTTAACAAATTTGACGGCGGTATTGAAATCCTGGATGACCTAGACGACCACTGGACAGCAAGGCATCACAAAGAAGAAAGAGGCTGGCTCATTAGAGAGCTCCAACACATCGCAAAGACCAAATCAGTCCGCGTAACGATTCTCGGGGGTGATGTACACCTTGCCGCCATTGGTCAGTTTTACAGCAACAAGAAACTCGGCATCGCGAAAGACAAGGATCATAGATATATGCCCAACGTGATCTCGTCAGCCATCGTCAACACGCCTCCTCCAGAAATGATGGCAGACATCATCAACAAACGCAACAAGGTTCATCATCTTGATGCCGAGACCGATGAGCACATGATTCCTATCTTCTCTCATGATGTCGACGGCAAGAAGAGAAACAACAATTACCTTCTCCAGCGACGCAACTGGTGCAGCTTACGAGAATGGAAACCTGGATTTACACCCCCTTCATCGCCCACTCCAGAAGGGCCAAGACTTACAAGGACACTCTCAAACTATACTCCTGGAAAACTGGTGCGGCGCATGAGTGAAGGTGGTAGCAGGAGAGGGCGTGGCCCACCATTGTCATACTACAACAATCCTGCTAATGCTGAAGCCGATGAGAGACAGACTGTCCCTCAATCATCGTTCTCACCCGAACGGCCCGCAAGGTCTCGTCGCAACTCACTATCGTCACTCTTTCGACGGAGGGCTTCTATGGATGAACGCGATGCGCCTAGCTCATCGCATAGCGTGCCTCAACCTCGCAGTGCAGTTGCTCGAGAAAGTCATTCTAGCGAGCGACCGTCTAACTTCCATCGCCGACCCAGTCTGATGGGTAAGAGAGGTGTATCGGAATATATCAATTTGGAAGGGGGCCTCGACATATGCTTGAATCTCGAAGTATCACAGAACGATCCTGCAGGGATAACAGCACCTTACCGGCTCATTGTGCCAGCACTTGACTCCACTGCGCCAGAAGGAGACGATTTTGAGAAAGCACCCCAGAAAACACGCATTAAGAGCATATTCGGCTCCCTCAAAGGTGGTCGACGTCATCGTGTAGTGGGCGATGATGGCTATTCTCATTCTGAGAATTCACTCAATGAGAGCCACAGTGAGGAGGAGCTGGACGAGGAAGAACGCGCTCGCCAAAGGTATAAAGTCGGGCCCAGGATATTACTCCCAGGCTTTGCCTCCCGAAAGCGCGCCTCTTCCCAGTCCCAGCCCTCTCATAACTATGGTGCTAATCCACCGCCTGTCGTAGATCAAGGGCGTGTACCCGGCCCAGCAGACCGCCGCCAAAGCATCGACACCCACCAACCCGTGCAAGCTCCTCACCATCGATCTTCTGCTTGGGAATCTGTTGCAGCAAAACGACACAGCTCCGCACCCGTGACAAACTACGACAACCTCCAGACGCAAACCATGGCAGTGCCGTCCCGATCCAACTCGAACCGCCAACCGAACTACAACTCCTCCCACAAATCTCAGCTTCCAGCGCCGACACGCAGCGACGAGCTGGACCATGACGAGCCCAAGGCGCACAGGCGAAGCATGGGCGGTATCCTGAACCAGCACCGCGGCGACCGCTTCGAACACGATGCACACGTGGCTACTCACACGCCCGCACGATCCAAACGCGACTCCTACCCACCCCACCCAGCCATCGTCGGCGCGGGACCCGGGTCGCCTTATGCTCGCGGCCACGTACAGCCGCGCAACGATAGCAGCGACGGATACTTTGGACACACGGGACGTGCTGTCTCTGCGGGCGTTGGCGCAAAGTATCTGGGTCAAGGCCGCTACGCAGATAGTGAGGAAGAGGACGACGATGACGACGATGATAGCTTGAGAAGCTATGACACGGGAGACGAGAAGACGAGTCGGAATTCCTTCGTCCTGCCCAAGAAGAAGAAGTGGCAGATTTGGAAGTAGAGAAGAGAGAGAAAAGAAAACTTGATACAGCTCAGGGAGGGAGAGTGCGAGGCAGGAGAAAGAGACTGGGATACGAAAAAAAAGGTGGACTCTAATGATTCGCGATGATGGGAAACATGACTATAATGAGGGTTTTTTTTTTAAATGTTCGTTTACGGTTTGCCTTTTTTTCTTCTCTTTCTTTTCGGTTGCTGTTTTGTATAATTGGATGCCAGTTTCCTTTTTTCTTCTTCATTTCCTTTAGCGTTCGAGCGTACATACATAGTAGGCCCCCTACCTACTTACTTAACTAAAGTTTTATACCTCTCTCGGAGCGTTTGTTTGTTTGTTTGCTTTTGCGCTATGCTGCTGCTCATCTATTTATCTATTTGCTCAAAAATAGTAATTGATTTTTCGTGTTTACTTACATTCTTCACGTTTTCGCTTCTTTTGCGCGTACCTAGGTACACATCTATACGTTCGCGTTTTTATAAGTGCTTGTCGTTTTTGCTCGATGGAGAAGTTCTTGATATACATGTAGGTATATGATATAACTTTTGTTCTGATTGTCGTTCAGGGAGGAGGGGACTTGATACACGGTGAGTATTGTCCGACCTGTCTCTATGTCGAACTTTCTGTTTCTCTGTGTGAGGTGAGGTGAGGTGAGTTGTTATCGCTACTACTGCGTTTGTGACTCTTGCGGGGGGAGGCTGTGAACGAAGTTATATGCAGAAACCATAACAATAAAGGTGTGGTGAGATATTAATCTATTAAACGAAACAGAAAAACATTGTCCATATCTAATTCCCCCAGAAACCCCCAAGATCCACACATACACATACCCCTGAGAGAAAAATGAAAAAGACAGAAAAGTAACTATCCTTACGGGATAAGCTAGGTGCGCGGATAGTATACACCAAAACAAACGCATCGACATTTCTCTTCACAACTCCTCCTCCAAATCCGCAGCGTCCTCAACAGCAGCCATCATATTCCTCCGCCAAGCGGGTCTCTCGCGCGAAGGCAGCGTCGTCCCGGGGCTCTTGGGAGGCGTCAGCGGCACTCTGCTGTGATGCAAGTGTGTATTCTTTTCCGCCATTTTGGCGGGTGGAGTCATGTTGATTTTGTTGAAACTCGAGGAGAGGCTGTCAACTAGAGAAGATAACTTGTCAGCATCGAGAAACCTTGGATTGTTTGCAAGAGAAAGGGGCGGCGGATTACCCCCATCGTGAGAAGACACGTGGACTGACACGGGTGTTCGTGGTCTCATGGCTATGGGCGTGCTGGGCGATGACGATCTACGTTGGAGACGCGCTGGGGTGCTGTAGATGTCTAGATTGTCATTTATCAGTCCATCTTCGTTTTGTTAGCCGGATGGGGGAGAAAAAGGTCACTCACTCTTCCCGGATTTCCTCGCCTGCGAATCCAAGATGTGCTTCCCACTCCGCAGCACTTGCAGCTTGTCCTTCTCCTGGGTACGCTTATCACGAATCTCCTTGGACTCGGCGGCTATTGCTTCGAGCGTTTCTTCGTTCATGTTCAAGACGAGTTCTGGGCTGAGAAGGGATGGAAGGTCGGTTATGAGGCAGCTTTCGATTCCAAGGACGGTGACGTTGCTGATGAATACCGAGATTGATTTCTGGGAGTCGCGGGGTAAGTTCATTGTAATCGTTCGTTGAAAGAGTGGGTCTTACCTTGTAATACGTGCTCATCAGATCGAGTATCTCGCGACACGTGAAGTTATCATCGGGCGACTCCATCAACAGCTGTGATGAACCATTACTCTTCTTAGAACCAGCCCCGCCACCATTCTGTGGGGTGTTAAGATGTCTTTTCACTCTCAGCTGATACAAGTCATGATCGAAAGTTGGATCGTAGATGAGAGGCTCCCGATACTTGTACGGATCCAAAAGCTCTCGGAGCTTCTCGTCCAGTTGCCGCTGTCTCTTGTCCAGCTCCGGCACAATGAGCTCGTCCATAAGCGCCCCATATGTTTGGGTATCCATGGAGCTGCTCAAACTCTCGTGGATATACGCCTTCACGGCTTCGCATACGTCGTTCAGATGTTTTTGGGCTATGGCTTCCCAGGGCCGGGATTGATCTCGGAAAACTTCTGCAATGACGAATGCATTGACGATGGTCGCGATGCCAGAAGGTCGACTCAGGCTTACTTGCGTCTCGATGTCTTTAAGATATGCGCTTCGTGTGATTTTGATGGGGTTCGGGAGGTTGTCGTAGTTGTCTACTTCGGTGATTGTACCCCAACCGCTACCGCCAACAAAACTTGACTCCTCGACAATTTGGAATTGGTGTCCTTTGCTGTACATAGCGCGCATGAAGTTGATATTTAGATTTTGTACTACAGTGCGTAGGCGTGTTGGGGGCACAGATCGTTTGTCGGGGACGGCAAAGAAGGGGTCGTTGTATAAGCTTCGGAGTGCATCGGCAGTGAGTGTTTGGAACCTTGCTGCTTTACTCATCAGGAAATTACGCTGCTGTTGGGAATCATCTCGAGGTTTGCCGAGTACCTTGAGGGAAGTCTCGGTGGCGGCGATTGCGTTCTGAATAGCGGCGGTGAGTGACGGTAGTTCCTTCCTAATGTGATTGAGCAAAACACGTGACAGCTTTGTCCTCAGTGTTTCGATGGCGACATTCGCGCGAGGTAGCGATGCCCAGACGCCAGTGTTGAAGAACTGCTTCTCTGCTTCATCCCTTTCGGCATCAGTCTTCTCGAGCTCACCATAATCTCGATTCCGGACTACATGCCAGCCCAAGTCGAGTACCATAGACTCATTCCGTGCCAAACTCAAGAAGTGTTGCTCGCTTGCAGACCCGGCGTCAATTTTGTCAGGCTTTGTGATGATTCCCATGGTGCGCGATGCGGAAGGGTCGTATTCTCTGACGTATTTGAGGACGCTCTGGGTTTCGAGATCGCTTTTTGCATGGATGACGGCCAGAATAATGGATTTCTCGTCGGCCATGTAGCGTTTGACAAGTCTGAGAACTGTTTCTGGGCCGTTTGACGCCTTCACCTGGTGCTGAATGATACCCGGCAAGTCGACAATGGTCAAGGATGGAAGATCAGGGCCGGAGTACTTAATTTGCAAGACATCTTCAAAAAACATGCCACTCGTAGGTCCTGCGCCGAATGCCATGCATTCCCTCGCATCATCTATGAGTGCCGGAAAGTTGAAATCTTCGGGAGAGGAGTAGCCCCGCTGGAACTTTGAGAGCTCGTCTTTTTGGGATAATTTGCGGTTTTTGGTGGGGACAATAGTGCATGATATGGCCACTTTAGAATCCTTCCGTAGAATCAATTCTGTCGCAAATGTGGTGCAAACACCATCTCGAGTCGGGAATTTGAGACGTGTGATGCCCTCAAGCACTGAGCTTTTGCCGGAGGATTGATCTCCACAAACGATCAATTGGGGAAGACTGATGTTGTGGTCTGCGAGACCTTGGTTGCGAAGCTTGTCGATGGTGTCGAGAAGTTCGATCTGTTCTGGTGACTGGAGTTGGTCAAGTGAATTGCTCTCGTTGGGATTAGATGCCATGATGAGCGAGAGGAAGGCTGTGATAGAATTTGATATCTATCAAAGAAAGCTCAAAAAGAGACAATGAATGGTGTACTGGAATAATGAAGCTGAAAGTCTGGTTGGACCAAACATACTAAAACACGCCCTTTTATATTGCCTCGTCTCCAAGCATCAGTCTCTCTCCATCGATACATCGACAGATATCTGCATGAGAACGCAACCTAAAACGTTTGAGCATACGGGCTGTACAAAATCCTGGACAACAACAAAGAGTCTCAAGAACCTAGTAGTTGAATCAATGCACAAACGCAAGGCTCAACTGGTGGTGATGTTGGGAAAAAGCGCCCCCAATTCACTTCCCAATTAGACGACCGGCGAACAATCACCACCTCCGATTCGCCGACGATATAGACGGAAAGAGATGTTAGGATTGACATCCTGTATTGATCCGTGGGCATACTCGTACAGGTGGCGTTGCACCGAAACGTTTGAACGTTGCCGAACACCCAGACTCAGCCCCGAGAGAAGATACCTCTTGCGAAAAGCTCAACCTCGTCTGTTCTTGACACATGTTGACGCGCGGTAAGATAGAGAACATGATGTTTTGCTAGTACTTGTTGTGACGTGATTACCCAGTCATTGTAAAGATGTTCGATGTAGCTGCATGCTCGTTAGCTACATCACATTTTTCCTTACGCATGCATGATGAGCGCGCTTGGAGACTGAAGGTTTCGTCAAAGGTACTTCTGGGCAGTAAATAATAGGGGTGTGCGATAGGGTATAGATTGTCCATATGGTTCTGCAGACCTTGACGTGGGGGGAAGGGGGTAATACACGAAACGAATCTGAGGGCGGCGCAGCACTTTGGGGTGGGCACCACTGCTATTGGAGGAGATAAGCATGCATAGATGTATACCTGTTTCGTTTGGGTGGATTGTATCTACCGTTCGAAACGAAGAACTTTTAAGCGAGTCTTTTTTTATCCTTTTTCTCAGAAATCGTTCTTGGTTTAGAAAGTTTCGGAATATGGAGCGTGAAGCCGTAGACCGAGTCATGAAGTAGCTCAGCGATTATAGCATTGATCAAACACTATTAGTTATCATCGTCAGCTAGTCGGCGTATCTGTGCATTCTGAATAATTGAACAATATTAGGGCCCGAGTAAGCAATACTCTGTGATGATTAAATTTTATTTCATGAGGGCCCAAATTGGATTTATCTACGCTTTAAAGCTGCCCTTCTCTATAGCACTCCTAACAAGGCTTTCTCCTGTGATAACATTCGTACAACAAATCACAATCCTACTTCCTCTCCCCTCACCCCCAACTTCCTTCAATTTGCTACCAATAAATCTGAGTGCTGCGATCTCTGCTCTCGTCACACCACCAACAAAGAAGACAACTATTGTTTTCATCGCGTCATTATGATTGCCGTTCAACATGCTCCGGGCCTTGACGGCCTTCTCCTCGCCCGTCTGTCGTTGATCGAACGTTGCGCCACGCACATATTTTGTGGCGTCATCAAAGATGCGGAGGCCTTGTGCGAGAGGGTTCGCTTGTGCGGCAGCGCGCGGGTCCGAGGGGGGTTTGATGACATTTGCGAGAGTTTGCTTCTGAATGATGGATTGGATGAGGCGTACCGACAAGGGAGCGTAGCCTGAGAAGGCATAAGAGATGTCATTGGGGTCCACTTCATTGACTTCGTCGTCCCAGAGTCGTAGCGATTTCCGCAACGGTGTATAGTTTGTGACGGAGCCCGGTTTCGCGGCAGGTGTGACGCCTAGGCCAGAGCCGCCGCGGGGCTGAAGCAAGTTCATTTTTTCGAGGGAAGATAGAGTGAGGATATGTTGGGGGCCGTAGGCTTGAATGACAGTCCGTTTGAAGGCCTCTAGGTCCTTATGTCGCATACCCGCATTGGTGGTGCTTTCTAGACAGAGGAGGCGGAGGATGGCGGAGAGTGGCACGTCGCGATTGATAAGCTCTGTGATGGTTTCGTGTTGGGTGGTCGGATCGGATCCAGACATGATGTTCTGCTGGACTTCTAGAGACCGCGTAAAGACATCGCTGTGTGTGAACTTGATAATTTCTTCTGCGAGCGCCGTGTGGAGCTTCAAACTGGCTTGTTCGGCCTGATAACCAGGTAGTTTCGCCACAAAGTCTCTGAGCTCAGAAGTAGTTTTTGCTGCTAGTTGATTGCGCTCTGTACTGCTTTGAAGACGTCTCGCTGCTTTGTTGAGCATGTTACCAACTATGGCGAAGTTCACATCGCTAAGCGTAGAGTACAGTTCATCTTTTCGGTCAATCACAATCTTGCGCTTCATACTCGTAGAAGCCGACCCTGTTTGTCCAGGTTGCGGTGCGGCACCGACGATTGAAGAGTCAACTTCGGTTTGGTTGGCGGACAAATGGAAGACTTCATCTATAAGACCCTCGTAGGTCAGTTGAGTAAGAAGCGCAGTTGGAAAGTCAACATCGCGGTCGATGATGATGAGGCTGTCAATCATTGAACTAGGTGTCAATCCTAGGAATGAAGGTCCGGTGTTGCTAGGAGCCTCCCCAGCAGCTACTTCAGTACGCATGCGAATCAGAAGATCTGCAAGACGTTTGGCATGGTCGCCTTTCCCAATAATCCGTGGAAAGAGACCATACTTTTGCTGCTGAAGCATAAGAGCCTTGGCCGCAATGTAAACTGAGGTTGGGTCTTTACGCTATACATCGTTAGATGATATCTCAACCCATCAAATCGAACATACCAGATATAAATCCTCTACTGCATCTTCTAGTTCTAATGACATCACATCATCTGCGAGGGGTACGAAATAAAGCGGCCATTCGCTAACACTGGCTTCACCGAGTACGCCTGCTTCTTCCAAAAGCTTGTCTGAGACGGTAGTGCGTCGAGGCACCCAGAAAATGGAAAATTCATGTTCAATTTGGCTATCCCGACGAACACGTTTGATTTGGTCTGTAGATTGTCAACAATGTAAAGTCACAAGCAACACGTGTTTTGAGATTGTAGACGCACCGGCAACAGCAGTCACGATAGTCGACTTCTCCCCTCTGACAAGGAAGACGATATTTCGCTGCGAAGAATCGACGTTATCATTCTCCAAGAAAAACGGTTTATCAACACCATATTCTTGTAGCGTGGAGAACTTGACGAGCAGATTCAGCGGACCAGCAAGAGACTTCTCAAGGACGAGATTCTTCTTTCCCCTTATCTGAAAGTATCAGTTAATGATCGCTTATGCGCGATCGCTGGAATTACCTTACACCTTCGAGTAGCTGCAGTAGATTACGGCGGGCCTTTTCAGTAATCTCCGACGCGTTGAACGGCGTTATAGGGGCCATAATTTAGTTCTTCAGGAAATATGTACAGAATTTGTTAGACGTGGTAGCATCATGAGGTCAGAGCTACTATTGTCCTGGTATGGATCGTGAGTTACGCTCGAAGTGTGGCAGGGAAATTTGGCACGTGCATAATTATCGATTAGTCATCATTCAACGACTAACTACATATGTATATGCATGTACAGTTCATACAACGAGGTCGAAGGCTGAATCTTATAGTTCAGACGTTGTTCATATATTATGCACTATAAGGTGCATGAGTATGCTAATTTGTACATATCATATTCAAACTCTCATCTAGGGTATATAACGAGTCTCGCCTAGAAAACACGCCAAAGGCTCCATCATTCATCCACTCGTATGTTACAATCTCATGTTGAGGTTAGGGCAAGATGATTTCACCCGACAATACACTCTTGACTGCTACACTTTTGGTAAATCAGGGTTAATTTGCTCCCAATGCCGCCAAAGCCAATCTCAGCTCCTTGACGGCCGTGGGAACATCCTCAAAATTTAAGGCAGATTGTGCAAATTTCGCATGTCGAATAGCTTCCGCTTGAGAGTCTTCATCTGTCCTGAACGAGCCTTGATGGAGTGATTGAGGAGGTGGCGCTGCTGGTTGCATATACTGTTGGGGAGGCACCTGGGACTGCTGTTGCGGAGGTGCAGAGAAATTTTGTTGCTGAGAATGCTGAAATGGCGAGTTTTGTTGAGGCTGTTGCAGATGTGGGGGATGGAATGGCACCTGCTGGGAAGGTGTTTGTAACACGTTTTGCGGAGGCAGCGGTTGTTGCTGGGGGAACTGAGAAACTGGCTGAGTTGCTGTCGTATTTTGATAGAAACCATGTGGAGTAGGTGCTTGAGGTGCTTGAGGCACATGAGATCCGGTGGGTAACGAGGAGCTACCGAGTGGGCTAGCCATGGGTTGGTCTGGCATTGTCGATGCAGTTGGCAAGCTGGGAGCTGTAGTATCGGCTGTGAACGTGGGAACATCAACTCTGGGAAAATAACCTCCACCAGCTGAAGTTGCAGAACCGCGACGAGATGTTGAGGGTTGTGAAATAGGGGATACATCTCGATACGCGTCCGAAGAAGAGGGAAAGTGGGTAGGGGGCGGAGATAGTTTTGGAGCAGAGAACGTGGGTGATGGTTGAGCCGAAGTGTTTGGAACCGTCTCAACATATGGCTGATATGGGTTGTGTAGGGGCGGATTTCCAGCGGCACTCTGATTTATGGTCTGTACTTCAGGGTCGTTGGGGTCCAAGGCAGAAGGCGAAGCCGCCTGCGGCGGAGGATCGTGAACAGGATTTGTGAGGTTCGGGTCTTCGCCCGCTTGAAAGGCTTTGAGTATGCGCACGGCGTGATATTTTGCGAAAGTTTGCTTCGACTTGATTTCGGGATCTGCGTCTTTTTTCCATATTGCCAGCATCTCGAGAAAGGTGGAAGCAGCGAGCAGAGTATCAGCGGTGTTTTTGGTGACAGAGTTCGCTGTCATGTCTCTATCTCCCTTTGCAAAAGTCTGCAGGGCAAATTGCTCACAGTAAGCAGCTGCAACTTCCTCGTCGACGTAGGCTTCTTCGGTGGGGTTCTGGGCCTTGGTCTGCTCCAGCTTCTCCATCAGATCGGTTGTAAAGGAGCTGCATTCATTGTCGGCGGAGTGGAGGTTTGCGGTGATGATTTTCTGGACAACGTAGAAGCGTACTAGTTGAGTTAGACACATAACGTGGATCACGGGAGGTCGCGCATACACCAGTAGGTTATGATGGGCTTGAATTTCTCCAGCTGATTTGCCCGCTTGACGAAGGGACCAATTTGCACGGACTTCAGCTTTGCGGGTATGTTATCCGCCATGATTGTTGGGCTCGAGAGCAGAGGAGGAGGTAGACGGCGGCGGGGGATGTGAGGTTGGAAGGAAGAAGATGGATTGTGGGGGGTGATGAAGTCAGAGCTCAGCAGCTACCAGGCCGATAGGTACGGGACAGCTAGGCACGGGGACCCCTGGTCATGGATGGCTGCACCCCGCATAATCCGCGACAAGGCAGCTCAAACTAATTAAGAGAGAGCTTCACAAAGGACAACCTGGCAACATCATCAACAAGCAACATTGCCTCAACCTCATCTCACTGCGCCCGGTTAATAATGCGACTGTGTCCTGCACTACTTAATCTTCTCGTCTTTCCCTAATTGCCTCTATTTTGCTTTTCCTCATCGCAATCGACCCACGTTTACCCCAACACTCACATCTCGACCACCATGGTGCGTTCCACCACGCTCGTAGCAGCTGCAGCTGCCCTTGCCCTCAATGCGCATGCAGAGAGCTTGTACTCGAAAAAGTCGGCCGTTCTTCAGATCACGGGCGCAGACTATGACCGAGTCATTGCAAAATCAAACTACACCTCCGTGAGTTACTGGTTTGCGTCCTTGTCTGATTGCTGCTAATTGTGAATAGATTGTTGAGTATGTCTCAAGCCCTCTCTTCTCGCACGTAACCGCACCCTCTAATACCTTTTAGGTTCTATGCACCATGGTGTGGCCACTGCAAAAACCTTCAACCTCAATACGAGAAGGCCGCCAAATCCCTCGCCGGAATTGCCAAAGTAGCTGCCGTGAACTGCGACGACGAAATCAACAAGCCGTTTTGCGGCAGGATGGGTGTCCAAGGATTCCCTACATTGAAGATAGTGCGGCCGAGCAAGAAGCCTGGGAAACCTACCGTGGAAGATTACCAAGGTCAACGACAGGCCAAGGCTATCGTCGACACAGTCAAGGACAAGATTCCCAACATCGTCAAGAGAATAACCGACCCGAAACTAGACGAATGGTTGGAAGAGAACAAGGACAACGCCAAGGCTATACTGTTCAGCGACAAAGGTCTAGTCAGCGCTACCTTGAGGACACTGGCTATTGACTTTGCCGGTATCGTCAACATCGCCCAGATTAAGAAGAGCGAAGCGGCCGCGGCTGAGAAATATGGTATCACCAAATTCCCCACACTGATTCTCATCCCCGCTGGTTCTTCTGATCCCATCAAGCACGAAGGAGAAGTGAGCAAGGACGCCATGGTTCAGTTCCTCTCCCAGGTTGCGCCGCCCAATCCTGACTGCCCCGAACCGAAAGCGAAGAAGCCAAAGGCCAAGAAAGATGATACCAAGAAAGAATCCAAGTCATCCTCCAAATTCTCCAAAGCATCGGCTTCCCATAAATCAGAGGACGCATCCTCCGCCGCCACATCAGCCATGCACGAAACAGTGGAAGAGGACAACAAACCTACCGAATCGCCAACCCCAGAAACATTTGTGGACGAATCACTTCTTGAGGATGAGGTCACAAAACCATCTCTTCGCTCTTTGGCAGAACCCGCCGATCTCAAAACCTCGTGCCTAAATGAAAAGAGCACCACTTGCATCCTCGCCATCCTACCCAAGGACGAGACATCCGAAACCGCCACCAATGCCGTCGAATCCCTCGCGTCTATCCACAAGAAGCACGACGCCCTCAAGACGAAACTTTTCCCCTTCTTCTCAGTCCCTGCATCCAACCCTCTCGCCACGACCATCGTCAGCGAGCTCTCTCTTGGCAGTGCGGACCAGGTCCACCTCGTTGCCGTCCATGGCAAGCGTGCATGGTACAAAAAGTACGCCGGTGAAGCCTTCGACACCACTAGCGTCGAGCAATGGGTGGATGCGATTCGCATGGGCGACGGCAAGAAGGAACGTTTACCAGAGTCGCTGTTGGGTGGTGAGAAGAAGGAGGAAACTCCTGAACACGGTGAACTCTAGGCTTTCGATAGTCATGCCATTTACACGTGTACCAACAACCATTGATTTGCGTCCTTCTGCGTTATCTCCCTTGAAGTCTTTGTAGCGTCCGTAATGTATATCATATGTATGCAGATTTGAAGCGATACAACATTGAATTGTAGGAAAGGAATTGGGGATGTTTCTACATTTAGCGTGTCACTTTGCGTGGGACTTACATTTTGTTGAACGAAATGTGCCATTACCTAGTAAGCCCATTGGCGACAAGAGTGAACCGTTGTTAAGAAGTAACCCTCGACATTCCTCGTGAACGCGGTAATAGTGAATCTTAATACCAATGTTATCCTTGGAATCGAAGTTTCCAAAGGCTGTTTAAGAGTACGTGACATTCGACTTCGGTCTTACAACCCGTGATGTGGTGGAACAGGTGGTATCCGTGATGTTTGACAAACTGTGTAGCATAGTTCTTCGTGCAATCTGCTAAATATAGATATAAATAACGTGCTCGTACCTTTTTAGAGCCATGATCAAGGTACAAACGGCACGTGGACGCAGAAGATTATTTTGGACCTTCACATTTGAGCACGCATAGATTCTGTGATTGCATACGAAAGCAAAACGTTAAAGTGTCATGCTATCTCAATTTTTTCCTTTCGCTCGACTCATGTTCACCTCCATGAAGCTTGGTTCTGGTCGCACGGCACAAGACTCCGCGAAGACCCGTTATTTGACAAAGGTTCAGGGAAACTCTCGAGTACATACGCATATCGGTCATATATGTCAGTTGCATTTCGTCAAAGCCACAAGAGGCAGCATAAAAGTACCGAATACAGGCAGTTGCTTTTCCATCCCCCAATCACACATGCCGAAGAAAGAAAACCATTAGGAAAAGAGAGGTAGGGTAGTGTAGTGTCGGGCAAAAGAGTCGGAACACCAGTCTATCAAGATGCCAAAGCCGCAAAAGGGGGGATATTTTGTTTCGCAGCTCTATCCGCACGTCGCAGCAGTCGAGTGCTGCACCTGCGGCTTTTCGTCTCCTCCACGTCCACACCTGTGAGCCATCATCTAGCGGGTAGAGAAAGCCTTGGTGACAACGCGCTTCAATGCGAGTTCCTTCTTCTTCAAGTCATCACCAGAAGCATCCTCGACCTCGAGCTGAGCCATGGCGTCGCTGAGAGCAGACTCGATCTTCTCCTTCTGGCCACGCTTGAGGCGGAGAGAGCTTGATGGGTCGGAAACCATTTCCTCAACGCGGGAGATGTAGGATTCGAGTTGTTGCCTGGATTCGAACTTCTTGCTGAAGGCCTCGTCGCTGGACTTGAACTTGGCAGCATCTGAAGAGCGTCAGTTGGGTTTAGAATAGAGCAAAATATGCAAATAACTTACCGCTGATCATGTTCTCGATTTCGGAAGAAGAAAGCTTGCCAACAGCGTTGGAGATGGTGATATTTGCAGAGCGGCCGGAGGTCTTCTCGGTGGCGGTGACCTTGAGGATACCATTGACGTCGACTTCGAAGACGACCTCGAGAACGGCATCACCAGCCCTCATGGGGGGAATGGGAGCCAATGTGAACTCACCGAGCGAGGTGTTGTCCTCGCAGTTGACACGCTCACCCTGGTAGACAGGGAACTGCACAGTTTGCTGGCTTTAAGTATGTCAGTAAGGTTCAGCCAAAAAAATGGATATATTGTGGATACGTACTTGTCAGCAACAGTGGTAAATGTCCGCTTCTTGATAGTAGGAACAGTCTGTCCACGAGGCACAACGGGAGCGAAAATGTTACCCTCCATGGCAACACCGAGAGAAAGAGGGACAACATCGAGGAGGAGAAGGTCGGCAGTATCGGCGGAGGTAGCCTTTCCGGAGAGGATACCGGCCTGGACGGCGGCACCGTATGCAACAGCCTCATCGGGGTTAATGCTCTTCTCGAGCTTCTTGCCACCAAAGAAGTCGCTAAGAAGTTTCTGAATCTTGGGGATACGAGTAGAACCACCGACAAGCACGATCTCGTCAACCTTCTCCTTGCTGATGCTGGCGTCCTTGAGAACCTGCTCGACAGGCTGAAGGGTACCGGTAAAGGCCTTGGAGTTGAGGTCCTCGAAACGGGCACGGGTGATGCTGCTCTCAAAGTCCTCGCCATCGAACAGTGAATCAATCTCGACTAATTACAAAGTCAGTACAGTAAAGGCAGACGGAACGGAGCAACATACCCGTGGTCTGAGTAGCATTTGACAACGTTCGCTTGGCCCTCTCGCAAGCAGTTCGGAGACGACGAAGGGCACGAGCATCACCGCTCAAGCTAGAATGTAGAGTTAGTAAGACTCAACCAAAATGAGGTATGTCAGGAAACATCAAAGTTCCATGATATGTGCAACACTTACTCCTACGATAGATGTCAGCATAACTTAACCCATGAATATAAATGCAATCTGAGCTCCACTTACCTTCTTTGTCTTCCTCTGAAACTCCTTCTTGAAGTGCTCCAGGAGGTTGGTATCGAAATCCTGTCCACCCAAATGGGTACTATAATCAGTCAGCGAAGTTTTGGTGGTATTTTTGATGTCAGATGTACATACTCTCCAGCAGTGGCCTTGACAGTGAAAACACCGCCCTGAATGTGCAGAAGGGAAACATCGAAAGTACCGCCACCCAAATCGTAGATGAGGACGTTCCTCTCCTTCTCTGAGCGACCGGATCCGAGACCGTAGGCGATAGCGGCGGCGGTAGGCTCGTTGATGATACGGAGGACGTTCAAGCCAGCGATGGCACCGGCGTCCTTGGTGGCCTGACGCTGGTTGTCGTTGAAGTAAGCAGGCACGGTGATGACGGCCTTCTCAACCTTCTTGCCGAGCTTGGTCTCAGCGACCTCCTTCATCTGCGTGGCTTTTAGCAAACGTTTTCCTGATTTGTATGGGAGGCAAAAAGCCTACCTTTCCGAGAACCATAGCGGAAATTTCCTGGGGAGAGAAGGTCTTTTCCTCGCCCAAGTACTCGACCTGAACCATGGGGCTGCCACCCTGGTCGATAACCTTGAAGGGCCAGGACTTGATGTCCTTGGTGACGGTCTCATCATCGAATCGGCGACCGATCAAACGCCTGTCGAAAAGTCAGTCTCACAGAACAATGTACGCTATTCAGTTGAGATTTCATACTTGACATCGAAGACGGTGTTGGCCGGGTTCATGGCAGCCTGGTTCTTTGCGGCCTCACCAATCAAACGCTCCTCGCTTGTGAAGGAAACGAAAGATGGGGTGGTGAAGCTACCCTGCTCGTTGGCGACTGGAAAAGTATGTTAAACGATATTCGCCTCGGGAATACTGGATTGCGGTACGTACTGATCTCGACATTGGTACCCTCGTAGTTGGCGACGCAGGAGTAGGTGGTGCCTAGCAGTGTAGGTTAGCATTTTTGTGTGCGCAAAATAGAGCTGAAGTATACCCCGCGCGGACGGGCGGTGGGCATGTGCAAAAGGGTGGACATACCAAGATCAATGCCAATGGCACCCTCGTAGACTTCGTCGGCCATCTTGTGAATTTTTTTCTCGGGTATAGAGGTGAAGAGAGTGGGGTGGAGAGGTTGTGGTGCGAAGGCGGTGGAGGTGAACTTTTTCGCTTTTTCAGTGAGAGGCTAAAGAAATTGGAGCTTAGCGCAAAAACCCGCCAATCGATACCGAGACGAGGGGTGCGCCGCCAGATGCGCCGATTTTTGCCTTTAGACAACGCGTTTGCAGGCCAAATTTCGGCCGTTTGCCCCGTGTCTTAATCTCTGTATTGAAATTTTCTTTCCGGCATTGACGTTGAATAGGTATGGCATGTTCTCAAAAGGCCGTTTTGTGGTCTTGGCCAGAGGGCAATCTACATTTCCCCATATACGCAGGCAAGATAAACGAAGTCGATCGAATAAACGCCGCCGTATGCAGACAATTCTACCCATCGCGTGGACACATGTACAATATCATCCAATACAAATGCATATTTCGTCACTCAATGCGCTCTCGCATGGAAAAATCTAATTTAGCACAGTGCCCGAAATCCACCCATTTTCGCCGCATCAAAAGGTGATACCGTATCGAAAGTATGAGCTTCCAGTACCACTCCAAAGAACCATAGTTAATCAATACTTGTACAATTCCATACGCATGTGCTTTGTGCCGGCAACGCCAAACAAGCCTATCAGGCCAGACATAGACTCCTTAACGCCTTGATCTTCCAACCATGCATTATCCCAAAGAACTCATCATGCACCAGTACCGAATTGAATCCAAACCAGTCTCGCAGAATATCAGACTCCTACACCTTTTCATCGTGGAACACGAAATTGATGTCCCTCGGCCGTTGCTTATTGTAACGCACAAAGTTCTCGTCTCCCTGCGGTCGTTCCTTTACGGTGTTACTCGTGAGCATACTCTGCAGGCTGACGCATACGCTCTCCACGTTGTGTACGGGTGACCAGCCCTGGCGGTCGAGGAGGTCGAGGCAGATGATGCCGTTGGAGTAAATGTGGGGGTGGATCGGAATGGGCCTAGGGGGGTCGCTGGATTGGACAAAGACAACTTCAGGTGCCTACCACGATGGTGAATATTTGCTAGTTGGAGTAGGATGAGTGGTTTTCAGGTTTTTGGGACACACGTACTTCAATCGGGTAGCTTTGACTGAACATGAACTTGAGTCGGTAGGTCTCCCCTGCATATATGGGGTTGGCATCCATGACTTGTATGTCCATGAGCCATTCTTGGAAATCATCTGCCTTGACCAGCGTTATGCCTGGGGGCAGCTTCTCGTGCAACTATGCCATGTGTTAGTCCTGTCGTTGTTCGACCGCGCTGCGCAGTATATGAGCTCGTCGTTGAATGGTTGTGTACCTTAGTCAACTCCTACACCGTTCTTGTTAGTTTGCGCGCGCAACAGAAATAGGGCTGCCAAACAGACCTTCCCAAGTCTCTTGGAAGCAAACATTCTGACGGGCCCTCTGTCTCTGCAGCTCCCTTATGAGCCCGGTAGTATCTAGCAATGAAGTGGTTGTTGAGTGAGAATGTGGCTATGCTATTGTCCGTTGGGACTGAGCTTGGGAGGTGGGGGCGGCTGTCTGGCCATGTCGTAGCGCTAGCGCGGGGCATTTATAGATCTTTACAAAACACCCTTTGATATCAATCAATAGGTATACAGTTACACGACCTTAATCCTACAGTGTACGCCAAATAATTCACTTGCGTGTAACTCGTGTACACGTCTAATTTGTGACACGTTTCGTCCATTCATAACCCTTGTTGCTCGCCTATTGAATGACTGGCCTGCAAAATTCAAATCCCTCCATCAAAGTTACACGCCAACCCCGTTCATGAATAAAAGTCCTTCTGCCATAATTTCCGTCTAACCGCCCTATGATGAGGGATTTATCTTCCATGGGCGCCTTGCTTATATCCTCTTAGTCTGTAATCGTCGCGTCGAATGCTCCTCCAGCTCGACAAAGCGCTCTTGTTTACATCCTTATATACACCTACAATAGCCTGTTCCTCTGTACGTATTATACATAGGTATAACAGAATGCAAACAGAGAATGAGCAACTAAATCAATAGCGAGCCGTAACGTCGTTCCTATTCTCCTCCAATTGTTGTGAAACTAATAATATAGACGACTAACCGTACACACCAAGCGGTTTGGACTACGTCGGGACACCGCTTGATATGGCGTATTGAGGCACTGGCGATGTACAGGAACCTCACTACTTATCTTCCAGGTTCTGTACCCGAAACCTAAGTACAAGCCCTCCCTACCAACCGAAACGAACCTTCGTGTTCACATACTTATTTCAATACCCCATCCTCATCCCCACTACTCCCCGCTTCATCATCATCACCCCCCTTGACACTTCCCAACTCCAGTTCGTCATCGCCTTCCTCCGTGCCATCTTCATCCAAAAACCTCGCCCTTTCCCCCTCGCTCCCATCCGTGGCTACATTTGCACTCTGACTCTTGGCCGCAGTCCCTTCCTCCCTCCTCCCTATGATCACACTCCCGGCCACCAACATCGCAGCACCGAGCCACCAAAGACCCGGGAGCGATTCAGAGAAGATGAAAAATCCGAGAATAGCGGTGAGCATGAAATTTGCGGATGTGTTAATGACACTAACGCGGACTGTGGATGAAGCAAGCGTTAGAGCGCGTGTGAAGAGGCCCCACATTATTCCGTTGAAGAGGAGGTTGAGGCCGAAGAACAGCTATTTAAGGGTCAGCGTATACGTAAGGATCAATATTATTGGTTTTTGAAAGATGATTTGTTAATCATTTCAAATACTTAGAATTGAAAGTCAGCTGCCGGCAGGGCAGACTGGGTAAGAGCAAAAGTAATATATATTCCTTACCCCACGAATCCCATACTCGACAAACTTGTTCGATGGACTAAGGTGAAACATTTCTGATATAGAGTGCGACCATGAGGTTGTCAATTCTGTGGTGGTACTACATGTATGTGATTCAAAGTCAGAACACCTGAACGGTCCATTATACGAAAGAAAGGGGCTCAAAGCATACAGCTTCGCGAAAACGCCATTGCAGGCTGCGCAAGCACCGCTCACGATAGCCAATACCAGCCAGGAGGGAAATCTAGTGTCGGACATTGTCGTGTCGAAAGAAGAAATGTCAAGATGAAATGGGTTGATGTTGGTTGCGGTGTGAGGTGCAGGGATGGTTCACGGAGAATAGCTTAGTCAACATTGATGGTAGATCAATCTTATACTTTGCGTTGCAAAATTTAACCGCGACTCACCTAGATGTCAATCTAAAGGGCACGATGAGTTGTTATCGAGTTTGCCAATGAATCCACGAAAATGGTTTCAAGAACTCGAGGTATATATGAGTCATTTTGAAACATGACATTGTCTTTCGGAACTTGAAACTTGCTGAGGTTGAATAAGGAAAAATGTTGATGGGGTGATAGTGAATAGAATCTCAAACTCCTTGCCGCATACTGTAATAGTTCTTATCGTGATCAATTTCATCGAATGAAAACTAAAATTGCCGACATGCCTGATATGAACGCCTCTCTCCCATGACCCAGGTATCGATCGTATCCCATAACGCCTTAGAAAATCATGCTTCTAACGATATAGCCGTCGAATCGATGTTGCTCATGCCGGTCTCCCAATCCTTGCATATACATATATAGATGCCTCGACCCATGTTCGGTGAATATGAACCAAACTTTAAGTCCACTCTCATTTTATCTGAGGCTCCGTTCCAGCCTTGGGTTACTTTCTCGCCGTAGGCTACGACTTGATTTTGGACTTTGGCAACTCTTGCATCCCTTGAAGCCTGTGAGCAGGAATGCTCGGCCAAAAGAAAATATCAATCCTCGGTATCGTTGCGATAGGTTAGATGTGAATGCGGCCAATAGAAATACAGAATTCAGTATTTGCTTAAGCCTCGCCCGGTCGCTTGGTGTTGCAGCTGACAATCTTGACTCTGTCGGCGTGAACCTGGCCTTGAGTTTCGAGTTTGAAGTTGATGTCCTTGATAATAAAAGTCCAGACGTCGTCACAGAAGCGGTACGTATCAAGGTGTCCCTATAGAAATTGCGCATCAGCGTCCGAGTTTACCATGACAAGAAGCTTCTCAACCCACCTTAAACGTAAGTCTCGACTTGACCTTATCCGCCAGCACGTCTGCAACAGCTTTGTCAAAATTGGCCAGAATCTTCATGGCAAGTTGCGGCTCGATCCGGCGCTCGGTGATCAGGTTGTCAAGCGTATCTGTGAGGGCGCCACCGACGCTGCCTTTTGTTAGCCAAAGCTACTCAAAGCAAAAGTCCAGGCGGTTATATACCTGCTTCGACGGTACAGCTCATAGTACTTGGAGTCTGTGCTGGTAGCGGCAGCCATGGTGAAAACAAGCTGTCGGTATGTTAAACGCAGTTGGGTGGGTAGGTGAGTGGGTGTGGAGGAGTGGCCGCGCGGGATCAACCGTCATGAGCCGCGCTGCTGTACGTGTTGACTAAGCATGGCGCTAGCGGCATTCTCCGCGCAACGCCATCATCGTCAACCGTCAGGTCGGCGTGCTTCTCATCACAAGAAGAGCTCCGAACAGCCCGCATACACACTTTTACATTTCAGCACATCACCTGCTGCCAACATGTCACTCACGTATGGATTGGGCGGCACCACGGCGGCTCTAGGCGTCGTCGGCCTGTGTATGTAGTGCTACGGGTTGAGCGCAGGCAATAGCTAACACCTACCCTAGACATGCTTTTCAACGGCGAGGGTGAAGCTTTCAACGTATGCATCGCGACACGCAATATTTAGATATAGAGGGCTAAACACACTTGATAGGTTGGACAATTCCTCGAAAGCGTAAACCCTTATACATGGGCCACTCTAGGCATCGGCCTATGCATAGGTCTCTCCGTGGTTGGGTCGGCATGGTACGTTGATACATTAGGGAGTGGGAATTTTTGGCTGACAGTGTACTAGGGGAATATTCACAACCGGAGCGTCTATTGTGGGTGGCGGTGTCAAAGCCCCTAGGATACGAACTAAGAACTTGATCTCCATCATTTTCTGTGAGGTTGTGGCCATCTACGGTGTCATCATGGCAATCATCTTCTCGTCTAAGCTCGCTTTTGTAGACGCGGAGCTGCTGCATACGCCCACCAACTACTACACTGGTTTCGCGCTGTTCTGGGCTGGGTTGACAGTCGGCATGTGCAATTTGATTTGCGGTGTCTCGGTTGGAATCAACGGTAGCAGTGCCGCATTAGCAGACGCAGCGGACCCATCTCTGTACGTCAAAGAATCCACCGGAAAATTTGATATGAAGCTGACTGAGTCCTAGATTCGTCAAAATTCTTGTGATCGAAATTTTTAGTTCTATTCTTGGGCTATTCGGGCTCATCATCGGTCTTCTTGTTCAGAGCAATGCTCCTGAATTCGAATAAAGAGGTGGTCTGTAAGTATATATTTGAGGTGCCTGTTTAAAGGGGTCATTGAATGGAATGACGCAGAAGGGTCAATGTATGAAGTATGACGAAACGCATGACCGAAAGATGCGAGAGGAGCATTTTGGAAGATCATGTTGTGCTTGGAGTAGGTGTGTGTAGGAAGAGAACAGGAGAACTTGTATCATGCATGTAACATCGGCGTTATTAAGAGCGAACATGGTTCAGATATCAAAGCATTGTTTTATTTTTGCAACTCGCGCCATCTCTATCATGTAAATACAATCAGAGCGCTTGCACATGATGAATGAAATATGCTCGATAGGACACTACAGCAAACCAGATGCATTGTCATTTTTCAATCAAAACCGCCACTACTATCACTCACCTGCCGATGATGTAGTTCGAATTCGAAGTGGCCCAAGCTTTCCTCCAAACCCGCGACCCTCAATCAGCATGCGGGACACCCCACTCTGAACGTTCCACACACTCTCATTGTCAACATGAGTAGCCCCAAGTTAAAAGCTGCCATTCTGATCATATCAGAAACCGCATCAAAAGACACTTCCACAGACAAATGCATTCCAGCTCTCAAATCTGTCTTTGCCGATTCCGGCAATGACCAATGGGCAGTTAGCTCTACCGAAATCATTGCGGATAGCTTAATCGACATACAGAAAAGCATACGCGTGTGGACAGATGGGGAAGAGTACATGAACTTGATTGTTACGAGCGGAGGCACAGGATTCGCAACCAAAGATGTCACACCGGAGGTGAAAAATAATCCAATAGATCGAAATTCGTGTAGAAACTGATACTACACAAGGCTGTAACACCGCTTCTGGATAGACAAGCCCCGGGCCTTGTGTGAGTATGGGTGGAAAAAAATCAGAGATCTGCATTAACCTGGAGACTGATCCCTGGGCAGTCACGGCATGCTTTCATCTTCCTACGCGATCACACCTTGTATGTAACATATCTCGACGAAACAAATCCCATGTGTTGACACATATAGTTGCATTGATGGCAAGACCGGTCGCTGGCGTACGGAAAAATACGCTCATCCTGACTCTTCCTGGATCACCCAAAGGTGCTAAAGAAAATTTGGAGGCAGTGCTTAAATTACTTCCCCACGCTTGCGTACAAGCTGCTGGTGCCGCGTCTAGGCCGCTGCATGAAGGCGGAGTAAAGAAACTCGAAGTTGAAGCCGGCGTCTCATCTCAGAATGCGCCAACCGGTGAGCATGTGTTGGGAAAAATCTTGTACTTTGTTTTTTCAGAAACACTGACCTTTCAATCAGCAGGGGGAACCCACCACCATCATCATCACCATGGACATGGACATGGACACTCCCACGGACACGGCGGACATGGAGTTCCAAAAGCCCATACCAAACCAGAAGAGCGGCCACAATCGAATGATCCCAGCGCAGGACCGACACGCCGATACCGCTCATCGCCATATCCCATGCTTGCAGTCGAAGAAGCTTTGCAGGTTATTGCGGAGCAGACCTCCGCCCCAATTATCGAAGAGGTTGCTACGAACGTCTCTTTGGTCGGATCAGTGTTAGCAGAGGATGTGAAAGCCACCGAGTCTGTGCCTGCGTTTCGTGCTAGCATTGTCGATGGTTATGCAGTCAAAATCCCTGCATCCGGGAAATTTGAGAAAGGCACCTATCCCGTAGCCCTTGTATCTCATGCACAAGCTGGTGATGTCGGAGAACTCAAAGAAGGTCAGATTGCACGCATCACTACTGGCGCACCATTGCCACCAGGTGCGGATGCTGTCGTTATGGTAGAGGATACCGTCCTCAAATCCCAAACCGACGACGGGAAGGAGGAAAAAGAGATTGAGATCTTGACTGATGAAATCCAAGCTGGGGAGAATGTCCGTGAGGTGGGCAGTGATGTCAAGAAAGATGACGTTATCTTGAGAAAAGGAGAAGGCATCACTGCCGTGGGAGGCGAGTTCGGTCTCCTCGCGTCCGTCGGAACACAGAGTATTTCTGTCTATAAACGGCCAGTTGTCGGTGTCTTGAGCACTGGAGACGAAATTATCGAGCATAACCGGTCTGGCCCCTTGAAGTTAGGCGAAGTGCGAGACACAAATCGGCCAACTCTTCTCACTGCAATCCGCGCCCAAGGATTCGAAGCAGTGGATCTTGGGATTGTATCTGACAAGTAGGTGAACCTGCATGCGCTTTGTCATTCATCTTCATTTTGGCATTGAAGACACTAACAAATGCAGGCCCGGCGCGCTCGAAGACACCCTGCGGATGGCCCTTCTCAAAGTCGACGTCATCATCACCTCGGGTGGCGTATCTATGGGCGAGCTTGACCTTCTTAAACCCACCATCGAGCGCTCTTTGGGTGGTACCATTCACTTTGGACGCGTGAATATGAAACCAGGCAAGCCAACCACCTTCGCTACAATTCCTACCAAACACTCCTCAGCCGACGCATCAACCCGTACACAAAAGACCATATTCTCTCTTCCGGGCAATCCCGCTTCAGCGGTCGTCACTTTCCATGTCTTTGTGTTACCTAGTCTACACCAGCAAAGCGGCGTTTCTCCGGTAGGATTGCCCCGTGTGACGGTTGTGCTGGAGGAAGATGTGCGAAGAGATCGTGGACGGCTGGAGTATCACCGTGCGATAGTCGGGGTCAAGCGTGACGGCTTACTATATGCGAGCTCGACGGGTGGCCAGCGTAGTTCGAGAATTGGCAGTTTCAAGGGCGCCAATGCGTTGTTATGTGTGAGTGCTGGAGAAGGAGTTCTGAAGAAAGGAGAGAAGGTCGAGGCACTTTTGATGGGTAAGCTGGGCGAGTTTAGTAGGTGAGAGGAGGAAAGTATCTTGAAGATGTTCACCAACAGATTCGGAAAGAGAACAAGCGAAGGGCCCTTTACTCCCTTGACTGAATTATATACTCAATTGTAAATGAGTGATATTATCCTCATTTTACTTCAGGTTTTTTACACCAAGGTTCATAACCCAATCAATGAATATCACGATAATGTCCGTGTTAACCACCTACCAACATCCTCGACAACTACTTTCAGCAAAGAAATCAAGTCATAAAAAATGAAACAATCAATTTACCCGCCTATACCATATATCCCAATACTAAACCCATTGAATTACCCAAGCACTTCGTAAACCTTTCGTACAAATACACAAATTTTCAGCACCCCCGTCTCCTGATCGCAATTACCAAAATCTCTTATAGCCCATCTTGTTGCCTGGGGATGAGATGGCAGCCTATGTAGCAATCTATCCATAAACAATAGAATCCTTCGTCCTATGACTAGAGCTCAACCCCATGATCAACAGACCAAGGCCATTCCCTCCTCCTCTCCAATCTCACTCTCACTACTGTCCCCAATATCCGTATCCCTAATCAACCCTGCAATCTTCGGAATCTTCTCCAGTGGGCCCTTGGGCGTCGCAGGGATCGAATCTCCACCACCATCCCTACCACCTTTCCCCATGGCAACCGTGGAAGTAAGAGCGGAGCCCCCAAAAGTCGACTGCTCCTCGAAACCCCCATTTCCGCCGTCAAGATGATTATTGCTCGACAAGGACGACGCCGATGTCGAATCGAACCCTAACCCTCCGTTGTCTTTGAAATCGAGGTCGATGTCCAGTGTCAATGGCGCCAATTCCTTACCATATTCATCGCCGTCAGTTTGATCTTCAATTTTGCTGTTATCTCGTTTGTTCTCAACAACGTCCACGCTCACATCGCTGTTGACAGCATCGAGTTCGTAATACCCAATGCTAGATCGATGGCTGGATGAGAGACGCCGCGTACGCTCCCACATGCTTTTCATGCGAGATGCGGGCGGCGATGTGTCGGTATGCTGGCGACGGGGCGGGGTGGGCAAAGTCGAAGGCAGATTGGAGGAGGCTGCGTTGAGAAGCGGGCAGGAGGGTTCCGATTCATGGGGAACTGCCGAGGGGGAGGCAGAGGCGGAGGTTGTGGATTGGGACGGGACAGGGGAGGCGGTGCGTTGGGGCGTACTGGGTTCGGTTGGAGCGGGCGGCTGGAAAGTTATAAGGTGGATGTCGTCGTTGGCGGTCTTTTCGCGAATGAATTTACTACTGTGGACACGAGTGTAGTTTGTTAGTCTTGCTTGAACAGTTTTCTTCTCCGGGATGTTTTTGCCATCGAATTCGAGTGTTTAAGTTCAGAGACAGGAGATGGGGGAAGGTGGGGTGTGGATGTCTAAGTAGTCTGGTCGGACAGGGACGATCGGTCGTTCCGAACCTGTATTGGAAGATCTGTTGGGGAAAGGACAACTCACTCTGCCTCGGTCAAGCCTGGTAATGCCTCGCTGAAATCCATCCGCCGTACATCAGTTGGGGACCCCTGAAATTCACATGAGCTTCGATTCAGGTCTTGTTTATCGAGTATGTTGACAACTTACAATTTCTAGTGGCTTGTTTGGTACTTCACCCTTGCCACACAGAATGACTCGTCGAATGCTTTTCATCATACTTTTGAAAGCCATTTTTGCGGAAACTTTGGAACAGAAACGCAAGAATATATTTTTGTGGCAGCAGGAAGTAAAGGAATGCGATGGGTATCAATAGCAAGCAGTGACGAAGACGCAGGAATAGACGAAAGAAGGAGTGAAGAGGTACAGAAAGCTACCGAAACGAGAAACAAGAGGGGAGAGGAGATACACTGCGAGACGGAGTGTGAATCATCGAAGGACGCGATGTTTGACAGCTGTCCGGAAAGAAGCCCCAAGGGAACCGGATCGAAGGGTTTTAAAGGGAGAGGATGGGCTCAGCGTTTCCTAAGCGATAAATTTCGTTGACGCCACGCGACAACCGTAGGAAGGGGATTCCTATCCCGTCTAGACAATGCTAAGTCTTGCATTCCAGAACTAACAATTCCGAGGAATGTTCGTGAGAACGGGCTTTCCGGCACAGGGTCTAAGCAAAAGTAGACAACATTTATTTTTTTTTGTAAAAGGATATTCGGACAATGTATTGCTGGCAAACAAAAATTTATACACGACCATGATTCAAACATGGTTTCTTCGACTGTTTTGGGAGGAGTCTTTATTTGTAAGTTTCCAATCGATCTCATGTTGTTGTACTACCGCCTTGCATAAAGTGTATATTTTTTGAGTCAAACAACCGTATCGCGCGCTGTGACGCGACAAGGCGTTTCCCAATCGAGTAGCCGTAATTTGAACTTGCATTTATGAGACAAGTCGTCCCACCACCGAAGGGCAACGACTTGGAATGAAACGCTAAAGATATAAGTTGACATGAAGAGCCACAAAATCGTGAAAACAACGTTTCTGTATGTAACCCAATCAAGAAATTTACAAGAAACTGAATTATATTTAATGGCTGAGCAGATATAGAGACGAAGAAATTCTGATTAAGACGTCTATGAGGCGCTAGTTTGGTAGTAATGCTAGTGAAGCTCAGTCTATTTTGGGTAATCTTTGACGTGGTAACTCTTGAGCTTGACAAATTGGTCAAAACCGAACTTAGAGAGCGTCTGTCCTTTTCCAGAATCTTTCCAGCCGACCCAAGCAAGGTCCTGACATACGTTAACTCATGCATCGACAGGGTAAAAAGGCTAGGATCCTAACTTACAGGTGCGGGATAATCGCATCGATTGACAAAAACAGTTCCTGCCTCGATGTCGTCGACGAGCTCGTGACCTTTGTTTGTATCCTTGGTCCACACGCTGGCCGTCAGACCAAACTGGCTGTCGTTCATGAGTCTAACGGCCTCTGCGTCGTCCTTGACTTTCATCACAGGGATCACTGGACCGAACGTCTCTTCAGTCATCACAGCCATGTCATGATTAACATTTGTTAAGAGAGTGGGTGGAACAAAGTTACCCTCAGGAGGAGGAGATTTAAACGATTCGTTATCCGGCGTCGCATTTGTGGCGCCCTTCTCGAGTGCATCTTTGACATGGGCCCGGATGGTTTCAACAGAGCGCTTGGAAACGACTGGGCCAATCTGAGTGTCTTTCTGCATGGGATCACCAAGTTTGTAGCCTTTCAGGACATCCTGTACTGAGGAAACAAAGTCATCGTAGATCTTTTCGTCGACATAGACACGTTCAACACTGCAACAACTTTGACCCGAGTTGAATATGGCTCCATCCACAATCTCTTCCGCGGCCCATTTGATGTCGACGTCAGACCTGATGTAGGCAGGGTCTTTGCCACCTAGTTCTAGTCCGATACGGATGGGCACACGGTCGCTTGCGGCGCTTTGAACAGCGAGACCATTGGCTACAGAGCCGGTGAAACAGACCAGTTGGACCTGTGGGGATCGTGCTATGGTCTCAATTTGGGAGATGGATCCACTGTGAAAAACCTGGAGGACCCCTTTGGGCAGCCCAGCATCGCTGAAGATCTGCTGGATCTGCTCGGCACTCGTTGGTGTTTGCGGGGAAGGTTTGATGATCACAGAATTGCCAGCGAGCAAAGCTGGGATGAGAGAATTTACAAGCGTCAAGTAGGGATACTGGATATATCATTAGCCAATATGAAATTAATTAATCTGAACAGTCCACGAACATTCCAAGGGAACAGGATCAGGACTGGCCCAATGGGGACCTTTTTGATATAGCGCTTAAAGCCCTTTTCCGCGTCTCCCTCGGTATCTTTTAAAGATTCTTCGCTGATCTTGAGCATGTATTCACCCCGCATGACAGCAGTGGTGACCTCTTTTGGGGTATATGCAATGGGACGGCCCATCTGTTCAGTAAGCTCTTTCCCCAGTGCGTCTTGGCGTTCATTTAGCAATTTCAGAGCCTTTTTGACAATCTGCTGCCTTTCTGAGAGAGAGGTACGACGGAACTCGTCAAAAGCACGTAAGGCTGTCTCTGGAATAGAAACAAGATCGGCATCTGAAAGGCCATTGCGTTTCAGGATTGGCTGATTGGTGATGGGCGAGATTGTTGTAATAGTCTCTACCGACATCTTGGTGTATCAGGGTAAGGTTAAGCCACACACGTAAATTAATTTGCACCTTTGCGATGGGTGAGAGCGCCAATATGAGTTCTGGAATATAGTCGTACAATATAAAATTGATGTTGAGGTTTCTTTTGCCCAATGCCGATGCCGGTGACGTACTGTCTCAGGTCTGTCTAGTTTGGTGGGGTGCTGTCCCTGAATGGAAAGGCGAGTCTTGGCATTATCTGATTACTCACTTCAATTTCTATTCACCCTTGAAAAAACTGTTTTCCTTTAAACACTAAAAACCATTTTATTACCGGCCTACTGAACTTCGCCACATGATGCCTAAGACACCATCAAAGCAATAGGAAACGAAGCATCCGATGGCTGAGCCGTAATGTTGGCACTTTGCCGCCTGCCCACCTCGCCGCCCAGTTGGCAATACACGTAGGGTCGACCAGCGAACCCCGCAGACTGTCACACGGCAACGTGTTGTGGAAAGTTAAATTCTTCATTCATGGGTCTTTGTTGCATGGTAGATAGGGGTCCGCGAGATGATTGGTAGAAAGTGACCACAGACGACCCTATACGATAAGAGAGACTTGAGAAGAGTGTCGTTGGCCGAAATCACATGGGTATAAAAGTACTTGTATGCTTATATCAACACAGGAGTATGTACCTACATACTTGTGTATATAAAAGATTCCTGGGGAGGCTCTGTTTTGTGGGGAAAAAATCAATCAAATGTCAGAATTCGATTGAGACAAATTGGCATGCGCCTGCTTCTATTTCGCGGCGCAGCTCCAGGACGCGGCGTTGCAACACCCAGCCGTCTTTGAGCGGATGTTCCGTATGCAGACGGTGGCATCAGGGAACAGACCGATTAACGAGACATAGACACCTTGGCCGCGCTTTGGTCCATGTCCTTGGATCGCCTGGCCTCTTGCCGTCTTGCTTCGCCGCGGATTGTTTTCAAATTACCATTTACCACCAACTCTTCTATCTGACCATCGAGTATGTACAATTTGTGGTTGGGCAGGTCGGGAGCATGGCGCCGTTGTACATACTATAAGCTGAATGACTGATCACATAACCCATGCAGGGCGGAAAATGATATCCTCGTCCTGAGCCTTAAGCAGAAGAAAAGTAGAACGGCAGACTCTTTCAAAAGAAGATGTAGCCAATTTTACGTCTGATAGAAAATGTTTGGTCGGAACTAACACTCCTGCTAGGTACATGTATTGTTGGTGGCTCCTAAGGGAAATGTGGTTAAAAGAAGTTCGACGTTTTCGCCCTCACCACATCAATAGCAAATACTATCAGTATCTGTGTTGATAAGGGGGGTTCTCTCTTTTTCTCTCTGTCTCTCTCGGATGGGAATGCATGGCCAGAGGCCCAGAGCTGCGAATGGCGCAACAATTTGAGCCACATGGAGAGCATGAGATGGACAGTGAAGGCAGAAAAGGCGCCAAACCGTTCGAGATATTCCTCAATTGCTATTGGTCGAGAATTAATGCACCGTGTCATAATCCAGGTGCAGTTCCCTCGGAGGACTAACGCCGTTAGGGGTAGATTGGGGGCTGACAGGATTCGAATGGGATCCTCGCCTGTTGACGCTTTCGTCTGTTGGAGGGTGCAACGGTAACCTCAGTGGCTCCGTGCCCCTCGAAGAGATATTTACTTGACGGTTCGTTTGCCGCCCATCCGTCGCACACCAACCGGTTTCTCCAACACCTAAGACGAAAGAGCAAATGTAGTATGTAATGGCACATGTAATAATGTACACCAACTACCGCCGCAAATCACGAAGTTTCCTCCCTACCAGCTTTTCCAAGCCACCGCGGAGAAATACCCCCGTTCCCGAATCGGCGCTGGGTTGAGTTCCATCTTACCGCCCCAGTTGTTGTCGCGAAGAGGCAAAGTCGTTGCTGGCAAAGCTGCGTTCAGTGAATCATTATCGTCATCCCTACGTTTTTCACAAAGTTTATACCATTCGCATAGTTTTGCCCTGAAAGATGGATTCTTCGGCATTTCGCCTCCCCTGGGAAATTGGAGCGTAGGATGAACCTGGCAATAGGACCAGCCCACAACCCATCCTGGCCGTTATGGAGGAGCTATGGATCGACCGGAGGGATACGCTGGCCAACGTAACGAGAATTTTGCTCGAGCTCACATGAATGTTCCTGCAGCCTGGCTGCAAATTGATTGCCAAGCTTCCAAAGCGAGTCTTGTGTCACTTGTAATAATTATCACGGCATATTGATACTATGTACGTAGGGCGGATTACACTCAGGCCGTTGAGATGCGGAGCGATCCGTGAAGGCTGCCACTTTAAGGGTGCAGTCTACGGATTCGGGTGTGTGAGCGCGAGTCAAGTATCCAAGTATACTATCGACTAGTTCTTCGGCGCGGATTAAAACAACTGGCAATGTATCTTACGATGATCAGGCTGGCTTCTGCCCTTAGTGGAGCAGCTAACTTGGTGGACACGGAGGGCGAATACTGATCCAGCGAAATTCATCTGCAAGCGCTTCCAGACCATTTGTCGCCTCATAGGTCACTGCCAAATAATAGATGGGGCACGCTGACATGGCCACGCCCGTCCCCTTTGTCGACTGGACATCATAGCAGACCGTATTATAGCTCTAGACCGGCACGTCCAGCCCTTTCCCCAGACTCAAGGGCCATCCATCATTTCCTCTTAGGTCTGCAGATAATGATAGAGTTTGCGAAGACCCTCCCATTGCATTATACGTGCTTTGCCGAGCATGATAATGGAGCGCAATATTGTACGCATACTATATATGTCTTCGAGACGAGGAAAAAATGTTTTATGGTCACGTCGGACTTTCGGAAGGTGGTTGTGCACCACCTGGACCTAGCAGATGGTTTGGGAATGCTGCCGAAGACCGACTTTGTTGTTTGTAACAAGCATGAATCAATGCCTTCCGGCTGCTTCTGGTAGAATCGTGGAAGAAAGGGCGTGTTCCAACCAAGCTGCTAGAAGAGGTTTCCGCTGCAATGAGGGATGCTCGGCACGTTATAATCCTCGACAGTGATGGGCTGATGTCAACCAAATGCAGCGGGGGGTGAAGGTATTGAGGCGTTTGAGGAGGTTTGAGTCCTTGAGAGCCTGGAAAAGAACCAAGACATGCCGACTACCAACCAACGGCGGCGGCGGAGGCGGCGGCGGCGAAGAGTGAGCTCGGAAACGCTTGTGGACGTTGTGTGCAGGCCCACGAAAAGCGGGCTACAGACACCAATCATAGCAGGAATTGTTTCTTGATCGTCCTGCTCCGTCAGCACCGGGCGACATGTCGATTTGGCGGTTCGAGGGGTACCAGATGGTACTTGAAGCCGGCATCGGTACGGCGCAAAGTCTTAAGAGGGGCTGGTATAGGCCGGGATGAGCAATATCATCTTTTGATTGCGGGCCTAACCCATGGCAGAGCATTAGGGTGCATCCGTTCAAGCTCGCGGCACCGAAGATCCACGGCTGGCTGCCCTGTGCTTAACGTGGGAGCGTTGCGGTACGCCGGGGGCCCCTGAGCCGTCCAGGCCAGGGTGAATGATGGCTGGGTGACAGGGGCAAGCAAGCAAGCAGAGCACCTTGGCTCGAATGCAGCGCACAGAACCTGCCTGCAGTGCAGTCTGATGCCCATCTCGTTTGCAGGACAGGACAGGAGTAACCCATGTGGCTCAAAGTCTTTCTGACGCGCGACGTAGCTAGACCCGGTGATGGCTTGCGAGTCCATTGCTCCCATGCTGCCTTTACGTCCCATGTCATTCGCGGTATTGGCCACCCTGCACTTCCAAGCACCCATACCATTTGTGCTATACCCCGCGGTTTCCACTAAGACAGGTCTTAAGGCGGAGAAGGCAGCGCCCGGCAGCTACCTATATTGTACTCATACACACCACTACAAGTCAAAAGACCACCCGAGGCCACTTCACCTGCATCAATCCGTACAGGACCTTTTTGACGACTTCTTTCCAGCCCGGTGCTGAGCATATCCACCACTATCCAACCCTTCACCAGCACTCATCGTTTGTTTGTTTGTGTGGTGGCCACCTCCTGTTCATCGACCTTTGAACTTTCTTCGTCGCCATCTTCACCACCTTCACCAACACCATTGAGCACTACCAATTATTTTCCAGAGGCGGAACTGCGGCCGACGCAGGCACCGGATCTAGAATGAACATGATCCACCAGGCTTACCCCCAAGCCTTTGGCCATCTTCCTCCCCCTAACCTCGTCGATCAACATCAACATCATCTTGCTACGCAGCATATGGGACCTTCACCTCTCGATACTCTCGCTCATACCTCCCAGTATGCTCTTCACTTTCACCCAAATCGACATGTTCTACCGAACGGCAAGGGTCTTGTAAAACCTCACCGTCTCCCTTACGCGAATGGACCTATTGCTGCAGCTCCCCGCAATCAAAGAGAGGCTATGCTCCACGAGCGGGGCGGTCGCGGTGCTGCCAATGCCGGTCCAGTGCGACGCAGAATCAGCCGAGCTTGTGATCAATGCAATCAGTTAAGAACAAAGTGTGACGGGAAAGCGCCTGTATGTTATGGGAATGAACGTCATAAGTAGTACTGGCTAACCTCACGTAGTGCGCCCATTGTATAGGTAACGTCTGACCAAGCTCCACAAAACAACTTTGACAGTTTTGTGGCGCTGTCAAAAGGAATTTGACACTAACGCTATGGCAGAATTCGGACTGACGTGCGAGTACATGCGAGAACGCAAGAAGCGTGGTAAAGCATCAAGAAAAGATCTTGCTCAGCAACAAGCTGCGGCGACGGCTGTAACAACTGGTACGGCTCAACCGTCGGGAGATTCTGCATCTGGCAGTCCACAATCACGCAGCACCGGTGCCCCGGAGGAACAGAAAACTACAGACACTGAGCAGAGTGATCGGCTCGAAGGCCAGCGCCCGTTGCCAGAACTCCCACCACCCAGCATCCCGCAAGCTCGCGCCGCCAGCATGTCAACGACCAGAAGTTTAGATAATGCATCAGTATACCAGGCAGTGACTCCAATCTCAAGGACGATGAGCATGAGCGCCATAGATGCCATTCCAGAGAGTCCAATCCACCCAATGCAGCCCCCCCGCATCCAGACTCAGGGGCTCTCTATGCACAATACGATCCCGGAGTATTCCTCAATGGATGAGTTCAATAGGAACATGATGCACCAGTCACCACATCCTCTTTCCGGGATGCAACCTATGATCCCTTCCAACATACCAGAGTACGCAAGCAGTCCATACGGTATGATCAGCCCACAAAGTGCTCAAGAGCCTCCCAACGCCTTCCGTATGGGGAACACAGAATCGCCGATGCCTGGATACATGGCCACATCGCCTGTGTCTGGATCCCCGGGGTGGCTATCCCTTCCTTCACCATCTGCAACGACCATGTACGCCAATGCACCGCACGTTGGTGCACCTCAGCCATTGAGGTTCCCGGTTCTACAACCACTCACCAATCATCTCAACGGTATTATGCCACTTGCTCTAGCTTGCGACTTGTTGGAGTTGTACTTTCAGAGTTCATCGGCGGCCATTATGCAGCCTGTGAGCCCTTATGTGCTGGGTCACGTCTTCCGAAAGGACTCTTTCCTACGGCAAGACAACCCGCGCGAGTGCAGCCCTGCACTACTCGCTAGCATGCTTTGGATTGGTTGTTTGACAAGCGAATCGCCCTATTTAGCATCATCGCCTTCTGCTCGCAGTCAATTGTCGGAAAAACTAATCAACCTGACTATTGGCCTTCTGAAGCCTCTTGTCCACCAATCCGCCAGTGATGAGTCTAGCTCAACCTATAGCTCCGCTGCTACTATGAACAACTTTGGAATTTCTACACAAGAGTCTGATTTGGGTATTGCGGAACACCAGTTTGACCAACCTCAGCCAGTCTGGCAACGAAGCCAATATGCCGTGAACTCTCCGGGCGCACCGGGGGGTATTGACGACATCTGTACTTACATTAACCTCGCTGTTGTTATCTCGGCTAGCGAATACAAAGCCGCATCACTCCGTTGGTGGAACGCAGCGTGGAGTTTGGCTAGGGAACTCAAGCTTGGCAAAGAACTCCCTGTGACACCTCCACCGGAGGACGTGAATGCTCCCAGGGAGATGGAACACTTAGAAGGAACACAATCGAATGGACAAAATAGCTCGGTGAATATCACCGAAGAACAGCGTGAGGAACGCAGACGTGTCTGGTGGATGCTGTACACAGTGGACAGGCACCTGGCACTGTGCTACAACAGGCCGCTGTCACTGCTGGATATTGAGTGCAGCGAGCTTTTGACACCTGTCAATGACAATGTATGGCAATCCGGCGAATTTTATGGGAACTCCGCTCAATCATTCTCAGATCCCACCGTTCGACGAGGTCCCATATTTGAGTGCACCGGACACTCCATATTCGGATTTTTCCTTCCTCTGATGACTATTCTCGGAGAGATCGTCGAAGTGCATCATGCACGCAACCACCCGCGATTCGGCTCGAAGACCAATTGGGACGACCATGCTGCAGAAATTACAAGACAACTAGAGGCTTACGACAGGTCGCTTCAGGAGCTGAGGGCAAGAGCTATCAATGATGCAAATCTAGAGGCCCACGAACCCATTCACCCTGGCACTCCCTCGGCACGGTCTGTAAATTCAACTACTTCTCGAGCTCAAGAAGCACTCATGCGCACTAAAATTGTAGTGGCCTACAGCACACATATCATGCACACTCTGCATATTCTCTTGAACGGCAAATGGGATCCCATCTCTCTCCTCGATGACAATGATCTTTGGATCTCATCGCAGAGCTTCATTGATGCGACCGGGCATGCAGTCTCTGCTGCCGAAGCCCTCAATGAAATCTTAGAGCTAGATCCCGACCTTTCTTTTATGCCATTTGTGAGTTACTAGTCATTCTGGTTGAACAATTCCTGCTAATAACGCAAGCAGTTTTTTGGCATCTATTTGTTACAGGGAAGCTTTCTTTTGCTTTTGATAGCGGACAAATTACAGGGCGAAGCGAACCCCAACGTCGTCAAAGCGTGTGAGACGATAGTGCGTGCGCATGAAGCTTGCATTGTTACTCTCAACACCGAATACCAGGTACGCGCTGAATTCTCTTATGATCCTTGCGAATTCGTGGGGAAGAGCCCACAATTAGCCGTGCTTGGAGCTTGAGCGGCCCTATTCAGCCGTTTCTCCGCAGTTTCATTCGCCACCGGCTTCTCAAACACCATCGCAATTGTTCTGCATATTCCGAGATTACCTTTTCAATGCTGACGCAAGATCTAGAGAAATTTCCGAAAAGTCATGCGTTCTGCTCTGCAACAAGTGCGTGGCAGAGGTATGGATGATTCTGCCGAGCTTGCGCAGCAGCGACGCAGAGAGATGCTAAGCCTGTATCGATGGAGCGGCGATGGCACTGGCCTCGCACTCTAAGTGTCGGAGTTTTGCTCTATGACGCTTCTCCACGCAGCACATGTTGTAACCTTGCCTGGCTCATTCGGTACCTGCATTCTTTTCACCGGTCGGAAAAATTCTTTCAAGTCCTAGATTATGACACCATTTCCTCTTCATTGTGTATCGTCTGTCCCCGGGAGTTTTATTTTCTGCATAATTACCCTTTTAAGTTTCAGAATTGGGGTCGCTTTCCTTTTTAATCATCTGCTCTCTTTTGGGTTGGGTGGCTTCATGTTTTCAAGGGTGCACTGGAGTATATGAGTTACAAGAGATTGGTTAGGGTCTTGGGACGTTTTACAACCACTCTTTCCATTTGGCGTCGTCTTCCACGTGAAAAAAAAAGCGCACGTATCATAATTGTCAATACCCGCTTACAATTTCCTGATTACCATTGTTTGTCTCTGAACCTCTAATACCTTCCTCCTTTTCGTCGAACTTTCATGCGCAACATGTTCCTCGGTCTGTTTCAATGCAATATACCATTATTTATTATATAGGTTAAACGAGTTGAATTCCCCGTCAAGGAGTCAGTGGCGTCAACCCTTCGTTTCTCTTACAATGCGGGTTTTCAAGTTGGGATAACTATCTACCGAATCATAAATATAGTGGTCTCATCTAAACTGCCGAGAAACATTGCAGAGTAAACGCAGCATAAGCCGAGGAGGGAAAATTCCTGAAAGGATTCAGAAGGATTTGCCCGAGCTCGATGAGTGAGATCTCATGATTACCGGAGGGATCAAGCACTTAGCAGAGTGCGCGTATGCATACGCCACTAAGAAATCGCAGCCGCTTCGGACGTTGCTCGCTCCTTCCCAAATTTTCCTCGTCTTTTCCCATTTGCTATACCGGTACTTGTCGATAGTGAACTTTGTTTCTCCTTATTCCGCCCTCGCCTCCGCACTTCCTCGCATACATCGCTCCGCTCTTCAAGTTAGAGTATTATTGAACAGTTTCCACCATATAGGTAAACGCAATAGTCGAGGGCCTATATTATATATGCGTTGAAAAAATAGAATTTGAAATTGCTCACAACCTGGACACTTAATAATATATGACCCTGTACGGTGAAAACGCGCCTCAACATGGGGCGCATGCTGAATCCTGTACTCCACCGTCTAACAACCAGTTCATTACCTTCACTCTTTCTTCATAGGCTTCGTTTGCGGTGCTATCTTTGCCCGTCTCCAGGAACCCCGAGATCAACTCGTGTAGTCGCGAGATCCATTCTCTTGATCGAAGGGGTTCGGTATGGGTTTTGGATGGTAAATACCGTACATGTACAGTATACGGTACAAGGTCAGGTCAGGCCGGGTCGGCTAACGTTAGTAGCTTAACGCCTACATAAAATATGCGCAACAACCCTGCCGATAACAAACTTTGTTTTGTCTGCCCTTTCCCATACACTACGCCTCAGGTGACAGCCTGCCACGTAGATACATTCGGTAGGCTAGCGAAGCTTGACATGACCTACCAAGGCTTTGATTTCCTTGTCGATTCCCGTTCCCCAACTTTCCCCCGTTTCTATCAACGTTACATCGACCACTGTCCCGTTTCAGGCCTTCCATACGTACTTTAAAAGAGTCAGTATAGCACTTTCTTAGTCTAAGGCAGGAACGAACGAGATGATGGGAGAAAGTGGGCCCGTATTCATCAATGCGCCTGTCGGTAATCACGAAAAAAATAAAAGTGACGGGGTGTGTGAGCAGGCGAGCGCTCAAGAGGAGAGCTGAACGCACCGAAACAAAGGGAGAGCGCGGTAGTTGGAACAGGCAAGTGGTGGGCTGCTTGCAGATGGAATCAGCGATGCTCTGGGAGTAGTTTGTGGAGTTGCTGACCGCGTACGCCGCAAATGCTCCGCTCGACCGCCCCCCCCCCCCCCAAACAGACATTTGAAGCTTATTGTAAACGTTTCTCCTCGTCGCCGCGAAATAAATGAGCTTGAGTTTCTTATTCTCTACTAATTTCTTCTTCGTCGACTCAATCCTTGGGGCCTACCGTAGCCTGAGGCCAGGTCGGACGGTTACTTGGAACTGAAAGATTGTTTTGCGCTATATCCGGGGACAAATAAGCTCCCTGGTCGCGATAACTGGGGAGAAGATGTATTTCGCTAAAGTACGTACCTTGGTATCTGGGTCAGAAGTGCGACATGACCAAAGCCACAACGAGCATTCACACCCCCCTCGGTCTTCCCTGTTCCAGTCCCCATAGTACTGATCGCTTCACTCCAATACCGACAGCAAGCACTACCGGATTACTTGGCCTCATGTTATTCGAAACTAACGGGGTAGAAAACTAGTAGGGCTATTTCGGCGCCATGTACCTCGATCGCGACCGGCCTACGCCTGCCTTGCAGCCAGATTCTGCGAGTGTAGTTTCAGATCGAGGAATGGTGGACGAGTAATACCCCGTGCGAGCACACCATCACTTCAAAAAGCCCGTGCTGCCCTGTATGGACGGCTCGTGTTGATCCGGTCCCTCACCCTCCGCGCAAGACAAGACCACGGCACCAAGCCGAAACGGGCCGAGGAGGGAGGGTGTGGTCATGTATGCATCGGAAACGGTGGATACCTGATTGACAGCGCAAATTTGGATATGACTTTGCAGGCTCGCTGTTCATCTTCATGCACCCCAGATTTACGTCAATAATCAAGCTATTATTGTGGGCTGTTATTGTTGGGCTGTGTCTGCTTTCAGCTGGGTCTCACCCAGGAATGGCATTGATCTCTGCCTTGTTACAGGTCCATCCTTCATTTCAAAGTCTCATTCAGCCCGGTACACAGCAAGTCTGGTGACTTGGTTGCTGCATATACATATGTACATACGTAAGTATGTGGTGAAGATCGTACACGCAGTTGTTGGTCGCCACCTGTACAGCTTGCGTGCATGTAGGTCGGTATGCCCGTGCTTGCTCATGTGTTCGCTGACAATCAATCCATCTTAGCACAGACGCATTAAGGCAGCCTTCTACAACACATCCTCAACGCTGCTTCGTATGCTTTCAACGCACAATGACGGTTGGTCTCGAAGCCAGATGCAAATGTAAACTGTTATGATGCCAGCAGTGTGCCTCTAACTCATCCCCAGCACTTCTACTAGACTTTACAAGTGAACTGGTGGACCTGCATCAGTCTTCGGATGCCCTTGCCTACTCTCCGCTCCATCGGGCGCCTCACAGGAGCGAGCAAGGCCAATCCAGGGAAATCGCAATTTCGACAGTGCCACTACAGTACGTCAATTTCATGGCGCCCCTGACCTTGTGGTCGACCTGCGCTGTACCCAGCTACCTCTCGAAAATGTGGCACTGCTCCACATTCTCCACACTTTTCCTGCATTGGCGTTATTGAGGTTATTGGAAACTTCATATATGTATATGGAGGAAGCGAACCAAAACCTGGATTCAGTGGAGTCACCCCACAATGCAGCTGCTGCGGTGCAGCACGGACGTACGGTAGAGGGATACGCGGAGGGCATCTACACGATATAGCTGCTCCATAGTCGATTCGTAAATCTCCGCAATGATTGTTGAGTCGTTTTTGCTTTTGTGAACGGCGAGCAATCTTATCGTTGGCGGTGGCGCCGTTGAATGGCGGGCCTAGAGGGACTTCGCGCTATGGATACGGGAGTGGCTACCTACCTGGCAGTGGGATGTATGGATGTTGCTCCTGTCCTACAGTCCTAGATAGAGATCGCCCCGTGCCGTTGCGCTAAAAAACCTTCTAGAACGCAATCAAATAAATTGAAGTACCCCTCAGCCAACCTGGACACTGCTATAAAAATGCATTGTTAGAGGACCATGCTAGTGCTATAGGACCGTAGCAATAACAAAAAGAACGTTGAATAGTTGGTGGCAGTGGGGCTATGATTGAGGTGAAGGTAAGCGCATCCTTTAAAGGTATCAAGCTAAAGAGCATATCGTGACTAGGACCGCAAAGTGCACAGGATGGTGCGACCGTGATCGCTGCTGATGTCTGCACGTACGGAGACCGTGTTGAGCGGATCTATGGTCCGTCAATAGCAGAAACGAGCGACATAATTTACGCTGGTAACAATGTGGGGAAAGTTGAGGGTAGGGTCTATGCATTAGGGTACATGGGTACCTCGTCTTCGCAGTTGTTTGTACCTTCAAGTACCTCTCGACCTGACAGTTCCCAAATGTGATTGGTCGAGTTTCCGCTGTTTAGTCCAGTGTAGTTCTGAATCTGTAAAAACTCGACAAATTGATTGACCCTGAAGTGTGTGTATGGATCCCGTTTCGGGAACGCCCTTGGGGTGTTTAGCCTAAACAACGGTCCCTTGAAGTCTTGGTACGGTAACCACAACTATAGCTGCCCTCAGTTATAGCGACGTAGAGGCTGAGTTTGGGGACGATTCTCATGATTCAGAATGACAGGAGGATTCATAGTTGCCGAAGTGATAATTGGAAAAAGATGGCAAGTGAGTTGAGTCTACGCCCAAAAACAAAACTTTCAATGCCAGCCGAAGGCGTGCTCAACGTCCCATGTGATTGGTGACCGTACTTCTGGTCGTAGGCTGCTTACCTGCGTTCATACGAATGTACCTAGAGAAGAACAGGGCTTCTCACAGGCGGGAATCCCCTTCCAGAGGTACCATATTATTGCGCTACCGAGCATGTTCTCCATACAATCCGCCCACTCGAGAACAATAGAGATCAGACCCGTGCCGGTAACGGCCACTTGAAAGCTCGCTTAAGCTAGTCACAGGAACCATCTAGATGCGCGCCTGGAGCCGTATGAGATCATGGCGAGTCACATCATGGCTGGGAATGGACAAGGTACGCTGGTCTTGTGGTGTAGCTTATGCCGCCTTTTGACAAGAATGTAACGGGTTGCATCGCCAATCCGAATTGGGCCTCTGGAGACATGTGAGCCTGGTTGTAAAAATAAGCGAGTATGCATTGCGTATGTGAGTTCCAAAAGTACTTGAAGCTTTCTCAATATCGAGATGCAGAAAGGAGATCACGACAGAGGGGGCCCTGTCCTGTTACTTGCGTGACACCCCCTCTTTTGCACCTGGAGCTCTCTCTTCGGCAACGAGCGTTTCGCTAATGCAGTTCAAATGCGACAGCTGTACATTTCTGAGTGCATTTTCCAATGAATTTGTGATTTTGCCCAATGAGACAGCTGCTGTCTCTGTAGCTGAGGCGAGTAATGGTGGAGGGGGAAGGACGCACTTGGGTTCACTTCTATCCCCTCCCATTATTACCCATCGGGTTCCTAATCCGATTGTCCTAAGTTGAACCTCAAACTCGGGGTGCAGATGTTGAGAATTTTGCATCTTTGACGGTGAAACTGTAGCATATGGCGTATGTAGATTGTCGATGGTGATTGATAACCGTTTTTGAATCTGCTAGTGTATCCCAAATCCTGGACAGGGCGAGATCATATTGTCCAGTGCACTGGTTGACCTGCCCATAAATATTGTCCATGCGCAGAAAGTGAACCATACCACTTGCTCGTTTTTCGTTCTTGACCGGGTGCGTCTAACATGCGGAAAGTGGAGTGACTCTGCCCAGGTCCATCTAACATACGGAAGGTGGGGTGACTCTGCCCGACTCCAGCAGTGTTTGTTGAATGGACAGCACCAACTTGCTGTAGTCGGTGTAAGGTAGTAATATCAGGATGCAGATACCGAAACGCATGAGGATGGCGTAGAAAGCAATAAGTTTCCCCTGTTAACGAGTCAAGGGATTCGAAGCTACTAACCGCATGACGCAAAAGCGGGAGAACCGATGAAGCTTAGTCCACTGCCAAAACATTCATAGTAGCGTTTCATTATGGATCCTGAATGAAGGATCTTGGAATAACGGCCCTTCCGGCCATAATCAGGGTAATTTTCGAGAAGGCTTCCGTTCAATGCGCTTCCAGCCGCTTAGAAGTCGAGTTCAGCAGACTTAGTTACACACATGAGTGCACAACTGGCTCGGATAATAGTCAATCTTCGATCTGCGGGGAACAGGTGATGTGTCGGGGGCCAGCCAGTGCAAAACTGAAACTTTCCAAGGAAATTTGGTTGTCCTCGTTGTATGTCGAGCCAGTCACGTTTCTAATCGCCATTGAGTAGTAGACGTTGACGAAGACGGCAGGTCCCTATTTCCGTACTCTCAGCACCTAGGAGGGCTCTAGATATGAAAATAGAAGCAATTCAAGGGGGTTCCCCAAAGAAGTTGGTAACGGCTCGGCCAAGATCTGGTACAACGATCGATTGGGAAGTATCGTTTTGGGATTCATGAAAGGGAGCCTCCCAATGCGGCGTGGCTTTTGGCAAAAAGCAGCGTGAAGCAGAATGCGGGGAAGCGACTGTCGCGCAAGGAAAACTGGGCTGATGTCGCAACTGCAAGAACCGCATGCAAAGCATATGGTCAAACGTGTGGCCCCTGGCACGCAGGGACATCTGAGGTTTGTAGTATTATCCGGAGAAAAAATTGCCTATCCCTGGTTTGGAGGTGAGAGCCGCTTTGTTCCCCATGCCGTTTCTGTATCTGTACAGCACGAACCTGGCTATATGTCCCCGCGACCTTTGTATTATAGCTGCAACTACTTGTAGTTTTTCACTCTGCGACAGCTGTCAGTCGAGAAATGCTTAGCCGAGCTGTTAAGAGGCTCGGGACTCTTGTGTGTTTAACAACGTCCTCATAGGGGTATATGTGATAGGCAAAGCTATAGAAGCGTCGTATGCTGTGTGGACCTGTCTAGAGCTGCGCGTGCAGTCAATCCTTGAGCTGTCAGCTGCTTGTTCAAACGTTAAAATATTGAGCATACTGTATGAACCTGGATCCTTCAAATTCTAAGCCATCGCTTAGACATAACCGATTTGCCTTTCGGCAGTGTTGAGAGTTGGGAAGGTAAATTCCATTCTTAGAAAATTTCGGTTCGAGGTCGCGCTTGCGCTCATGTACGTTAAGATGAAATTGTCGGCAGACAATGCTGACATTAATATTGGGAAATCTGATCGAACCGTAATCTTGTGATGGATTCTCAACCTCCTCGATTACAAGGACCAAGTAGTGGATAAGTCTCAACGCAAAAGGCTGGTTCCGGACGATCGTTTGTCCAGTTCTGATCACCCTATAGCTATTTGGAATATGGCTATCGAGATGGACTATGAGAGAAGCCCTATATACATCAAAGACTAGTTGTAGTGGTGTTGATAAGCCAGTGATGCTGTGAAACCAATGGATAATAGAGTGAGGCTTATAATTGCGACTGATAGTTCCTGCAGGCTGCATCATTCGATATGCTTCGTAAAAATACAAGACCGAGTACCATTGGACAATATCGTACATGTGACGCCTTCCTTTGGCAACGAAATGTACGGCTCGACGGCTTAGTAACAACAATCGACCATCTGAGGCGAGTATGTGTATCTCTGACTTTCGGTTCAGCTCCATGTTGAGAAGGGGGGGGACAGATCCAACGTCAATTTCGATTATATAGATGTATATTGGCTCGGTCAATACATCCAGAGCCGATTTCGTATTGCGACAATACACGTCGATTTGGCAAGAGCACGAATGAAGGCCTATGGATGGATCCTTCTACACATAATATGTCCGCGAAAAGTTAACCCACGGATTATGAAATCCTTATTTCTCTCGTTCTCCCCCTCTTTCTCTTGCCTTAACAATGGAGAGCTGACCAACTGATTGTTGGCTGTTGATTTGAAAAATGCGTGAGTAGAGCCACATTAGACGGTTTCCTTAAATTCATCTAGTAGTTGGTCAAGTTCCTGTCGTGATTGATAGCCTTAAAGTCGCAAGGTTTTCAACAACGGCTTTCAACCATCAGGGTATTGTCATCGAACACCCTCCCCTGATTCATATCATTATCCTAGAGTAGTTTAGTGTGTCTAGGAAAGCCGGTGTCGCCGTATATGGAGTACATCGAGAGACTTTCGTTGATCCATCCTTGGGACTTCCTTGGGAACGTCACTACATGTGCGACCTTGACTACGCCTCTGCTGATTTCGGCCAGTACTCGATCTCTTTCCCTTTGCGGTATTTTGGTGGCCACTGCATTTGGATAACACGGTAACTTTTCGCCGTTCCCTAACGTGTTTTTTCCCCAGCGCGCCATCATGTGTCCTCCATATTTTCTCGACATCCATGATATCCCGCCTTGGTAGCCCAAAATCGAGGCCTCCTCTTTCCACAAATCCGGATTATTTGCGAGCGTATACGATCATAGTTTCGGTCAAGCAGATACGAGGAAGACTGGTTTTCAGCTGCGGTCCGTCCGTCGCCGTGGAATGGCTCGTTCCAACATTCTCCTCCAGTCACATCCCACCAGCATCCCCTCCACCCATCCCTTCGCATCGATCTCGATGGTGGAAAATTACGGATTCCGCGGAAGTAGTTCGATCTCGGGAGGTGCGGTTCGGCGTCATGGAACGGTACGTCTCGGGGTTATTTGCGCGGGTGGAGGCATGGTTAATTCGGGCGGCGGAACCAACGATGCTTTCGAAATGTCCAAAAGGTCGACCAAGTTGCAAAACGACGAGAAAAAAGTTTCCCGACGTTGGTTATCTGCCCCTTCTTAATGCATCCCGCTCTTCCCCAACAGGGTTCTTGGCATCCCGACTGAGAGACTGCCTTTCACCATCGGTCACACTTCCGATTCCTAAAACGAGAAACTGGCACCGTATATACGTGACGGTGCGACAGCTCAAAACGGAAACTCCAACGACGAACGTACGGCAGAGTCGTGGCTGCCGATACTTTGTGCCTACATGCAGAGCATTAGCATTCTTCCACGAATCAACGTCGAGGAACGGGGGACGCGACACAACCTTTACATTTTCCGCCATTCCCACTCCGGAAACGACGAAAAGCGTTGTGAAAGGACCAGTGTACAGAAGGATGAACGGCAAAGGATCCCGATGATGGACGTATGGTTCCTATACTGAGATGCTATTTTAGGCGCAGAGGTGGTGTTGATAAGAAAGCTGAGGAAGGCACCTGAACCGTTCCCACACCTATCATAGGGTAAGGGGCCTCGCGAGCGCGTACTCAACATTCGTTTGTGTATTGTTGATTTCGGCATCGTCGACCTTGCATCCGTCAAAAAATCTCGTGTTTTCTAATATTAGCTAGCCGACAATAACCCAAAAACCTTGGACTACACGATACATCATTTCGAGGAGCGAGAGAGTTGGATTTTCCTGACCCTGCTGGTGGAATAGTCACCGAAAAGAGATTACACATTATATTCATAGCGAAATTTGCATCAAGGAACTCTCTGACAAATAAGAAAAGCCTCAGGATTGCTTCACTTTGGATATTTCCAAGTGTATCGTAGACCCAATTTACGGAAGTAGCTCGTGTGAACGAACCATCACATGCCATACCGAGGCTCCTCCTCTCAACCTCAACAATCATAATCATCCGCCGTAAGCTAATTGATAGCATTCTCACTCAGCTAAGACGGTTAAAACAACAGGAATAAGACCATCCCGCCATTCCCTCCAAGAGCTGGTTATCATCGGTAGGCAAATATATCATCCATTGTTGTAGATCATGAACGTCACGACATGCTCCGCAGGTGCTGTCTAGTCACTTAGAACGCTACTCATACCATCGTCGATATTTTCAAATGTTTGCGTTCAAGACCATCTTTCTTTCACATTTCTCATCTTTTCAACCCCATCCGTCGACGTAAACCCCTTCCCAACAACCCCTCAAAAAAACTCATTTCGTCAAGTTATCGGCCCAATACAACCACCCCCACGAAAACGAACGCACAACCCCCACAGGGCTCGTGATAAGAATAATTGCACGCCCTACCGTCCAATCTAGACACCACGCGTCCCCCAAATCTTCCATATGACACGACTGTCGATCCGGGTACAGTCCGGTGAAAAAACCACGACTAATATGTCAATACGGTGATTGATGCCATCACCGATCTCGTTGCTCTACCTAGTGCTATCAATGTACGCATTGATGCGACTCTCACACGCTTTATCACGCCCGTCGCTGTAAAATTACAATGTCGTATCTCATTGCCAAACAAATGGTAGTTATCAGGGTATTATTATCCATACATATGCAGAGTGGTGAGCCCGGTCAAGTGGGTTCAATATACATTGCGTGTTCACCACACAGGCACACACACACCTAAGATTCACGTACAGTACAGATAAGCTTTGAACTACTCGATAGTGTACCACGGATCACGGTTCTAGGGTTCCTAGCGTTGTCGCATCTGTAACAAAAGTTCACCAGTGGAGGCCATGTCTTTTGCGTCATGCTTTATTTTAGACTTCTTCCTTTAATCTATAAGCTGTATAACCTGCGTCTACCTACTTGGTTTGGCGGGATTCGATATGAACACGGATAGTACCGTTGTTGTTTTTCTTCTTCTGACCATTTGTCCATTACAAAAATGGTCGCTCTTGTCTTGAATTGCAGGTGGCTTTTTCTGGTAGTTTGTCCACTTCCTCCTCGTAACGACATGTATCCATTCAACGTTTACGTCGAAACACCGTTCCGACATAGTTCAACAGCGAACAGCCCTTAACTACAGTCATATCTCTACGAAAGCAAGCAAAGTATATCCTATGATAGAGATCAACGAGAAAGGACTTGAGGTTCAGTAGAGAAAGTAACATCGTGGTATAAAATCAAGCTGTTTAATTTTACATAAACTGTCGCATCGTCTGTATCTTTCGCTCTCGCTCCCGCTCCCACCACATTCCTACCACACATGTGCGGCAAACAAAAAAGTTAACAATTAGAAAAAGTTTTCCTTCTTTATTTCGGTTACAAAAAACCTCCCTCTTGTCCATCCATGAATCCCGTCACATCGTAAATAATATTGAAAGTAAACAGCAAGGAAAATAAGGGGAAAAAACAATCAGGACCTCCGTCTTTATCGCCTACTTGCTCGTGTCCAACACATATCTACCCGCAATCTCGCCCTTCTTCATCTTGTCGTACACGCTCTTCAACTCGCTCAGTCCTACGATCTTGTACGGTGCCTTGATCAAGCCACGAGCAAAGAAGTCGATAGCCTCGGCCGAGTCCTTGCGGTTGCCGACGTAACTTCCCTTGATGGTCACCATCTTGATGACACTCTCGAAGACGGGGGCTTTGAGGTATGCGCCAGCGGGAAGACCGATGCATACCACGGTACCACGCGGACGCACGTACTCGGCAGCTTGCTGGAAGGGTCTCTCACTGACAGCGACGAGAAGGACAGCGTGGGGACCAAGGCCATCGGGTGTGGCAGCTTGTACGTCCTTGACGACGTTTGAAGATTTGGCAAAGTCGACGAATTCCTCTGCACCGAGCTGCTTGCACATGTCCCTCTTTTCGTCGCCCGTGTCGATGGCAATGGTTCGTAGACCCATGGCCTTGGCGTATTGAATCGCTAGACTGCCGAGACCACCTCCTGCTCCGACAATGGCGACGAATTGACCAGGGGTGGCGCCTGACTCTTTAAGGCCCTTGTAGACGGTGATACCAGCGCAGAGAATGGGTGCTACGGCGTCCAGAGGAAGCTCCTTGGGAATGCGTGCAACGTGTGCTGCTTTGCCGATGGCGTACTGCTGGAAGGTGCCGTCGACTGTGTAACCGGAGAGAAGGGGCTTGGGGCACAAAGGCTCGTCGGATTGTTGACAGAAGCCGCAAGAAAGACATGATCCGTTTAGCCATTTGATTCCTACATGGTCGCCAACCTGCGAGGTGTTAATTTTCTAGTGTAGAGGCAGGGGCGAATGGTTTTTACTAACTTTGACATCCTCCACATGTTCACCAGTAGCTACGACAATGCCTGCACCTTCGTGTCCACCTACGAGAGGGAGTTTCGTGGCCTTTGATTGGAATTTAGCAGACGTTCAAAGTGAAACAGCAAATTTGGGGTTCAAATCATACCAATGGCCAATCTCCTTGCCAGGCATGCAGATCGGTGTGGCAGACACCTGAGTATTTGATGTTGACGAGAACTTCATCTGAGCTGGGCTTCGGTACGGGGATCTCCTTGTAGTCGATATCTCCTCCCGTCTTCTCAATCACTTGGGCCCACTGCTTTTCGGGAATTTGGGTTGTCATATTGACCGGCGAATAATCTGAAAACGAAGTTGATGCTGTTTTTGAGGAGATGGTTGTTGTGGAACGGTAGATGTCAAGTATCACTCGATGGAAGCTTGATGATGATGGTAATGATGATGAACAAGATTGAAGAGGAGAAGACTACTGGTTTATATACAAGCTGACCAACAACCCCTCCCATGGTTGATGCATGATGCTGCAATCCATGAGTTGGAAGGTTTGGAAGGACCCATACCCAATTGAGGAAATGTCTCGTATCATCCGTGATTCCGGAGCATGTATTGGGAGCAAAAAAGAATCGATTGGCCGCGTGGTTAAGGCTCGCTGTGTTCCGGTGCGTGGACCGGAGGGGCACGATGGATGATCGGATGTGGACGGTCGAATGGGTAGTGGATGCGGCGATGGAGACGGCGTAGGAGCAGATGTGGGGTGACAATGGTGTGGCCTGACATCTCTCCATAGTGGAGTTAGCGTTTTGCTGCTAGCGTGCGTGGGCTGACCCCTTACCCGCGTCACACCTCTCCACCATCACGCTTCCTTGACAAAGCCGCAGCACATCACCAGTTATTGATTTTTTTTGTTTGTTTGCATTCTACGCCTCAGTTCTGAGTTGAGAATCGAATTCTCTTTTTTAAAAACGCAGCTCGTATTGTACTGTGGAAATCTCTCGGCGAGTTTCGTACGACCGACCACCGAACCCTTCAGGCGCCAAATCCATCTAGTCGATCTGACAATTGAAGATGCATCGAATCCTACAGGGGGCTGAACAACTGGCTGAAGAATCCACACTGAGACCCCGAGTCTAAGCATGCACATCATCTTCGCTTCGCTGGTCCGAGCAGCGATCAGTACCTTTATAGCAACCTCTAAGCAAAGGCATCCCAGACTCCCCTCCGGAGAAAAGGAAAACACCAAGACTTGCCATTGTCTCTTCTACATCTTGAAGAGAAAAAGAAGAATGAAAAAGGCAACAGAATGAAAACGCCCACACCTTCTAGGGGTAAAAGGGGTTGGGTCATCTCTTTTCAAATACCTTAGAACCGCCGTCGTAGTCATTTCTACAGGTAGGATCTCCATCTGGATCTTGTGTAGCTTCTGTTCACGTGCCTTTATCTGTGTCTATTTTGACACCGCACTACTGCCAGGGTTCGTGGTAGGCACAGTAGACAGCGCCATCCCCACAGGAATGCGGGGAAGCTCTTCTTAGTGCATTACGATTTCGCGGGGTAGAGGAAGACAGAGGGTCGATGCTTCGGAAGGTGTAAACAGTCTCGAAGTCTAAGAGATGCCCCTGACTTGATCTTGTTTTGAGGATACGTCGAAAGTTGCAGTCTGCTTTGCATATTCCACTTGACTCGCCCGCAACCTCGTGCAAAGCAGGACAAAGCCAGTATCGTTGATCAATTAACGAAACCAGGAAACTGATATCATTCTCCACAAAATAAACCTTCGACTATCCATGCGCCTCCCCGCACGCGACCAAAAGCCCCAAACCAAGACCCTGGTTCCCCTTATGCCGAATGGTGAAACAGAAATTGCGGCTGAGCCGCTGAGGTGAACGGCGAAAGCTTGAAAATCAATGGTCTCTAATGTTTTTCTTGGTCTCAATACTGTGAAAGAGAAGGTGAGCCATAATCCGGATTTGTGGTAATTACTCATGTGGGCTACGCCTGTATAACATCGATGCGACAGCTGCGATCACTCGTTGCTGATATGCACGAAACGAACTTCTGCGCTTCTGCAGGGTTGACTGAGCATTATAAGTGTGAAGAGAATTGAATAAAGATCTGCCTTAATCAGTAAATGTAGATCTAACTGTACTGTGTATACCTCTAAGTTAACCAAAAAGGCTCATGCAATGTGTTCCGTCATTCCTGCAAGTACACCTGCCCCAATAATACCTCCATCGCTTGCTTCCTTGAGAAGTACTCTCTTCCCAGCATTGGCTTCTGACCCCTCCACCACCAGAACATCAATCCACTTCTGACATTCCGCCAACCAGTTGGGATACTGCGAGATTGTTGAGCCGGCGTATGCAACGATCAGCTCCTCCATGTCTGTCTTTCCATTGGCAATTGCATGACCGTTTCCCTCGACCTGGCCTGACCTATCAATGTGTATGTCCTGCACACAGTCCAATAACCCCACACATGCTGCTGCAATCAGCGCAGACGACCGTTGTTGCACTGCAGTTGCCAAACGCCTTAGTATCTCAATATGTTGAGAGTTCCAGAACGGGGTTCCATTTGCCCCTGCGAAGGACGGAAATTCGGCTTCGAGCTTTGCGCTCAGAGATGAATCGTCGTGGGTTTCTGCAACTACTTCTGAGAGGAATCTGGTTGAGATAGCGTTCTTGTTCTCTAATTTGTGCGGTAGAGATGGCCCGTTCTCAGAACTGCAGATATGAACAAAGGCTAGTCTTACGAGCTCTCCAAGATAACGACCTGCTGTCATATATTCAAAAGGCTGAAATCCGGGTCGATCGCTGTTGCGATCTAGCATTCGATCAAAATGGTTCTGAATTTCCAACTCGATCAAGGGTGCCTCGGTGCCGTTAATGGTCCATTCCGTATTAACAACCACGGTTTCAACCTCATCGGGATTTTGCAGATCGTCTCTCTTTGCTGCGTGTAGATTCGCTAGCTTCATAGGAACAGTGGCATTTGTGCCTGTTCCAACAATGAGGCCCATAGCGACACGACTGTTGGGCGCTGCTTTGACCGCGTACGCCAATGATGTAAATGTCGCGACTGTGTCGTTTGTGATGGCTGCTATCCGTATTTTAGGGAGTTGGAAACGAGTGCCATTCTTGCTCGTTGCGGGAGGTGCAGTCGCATAGCGCGAATATCCAGCCAGTAACAACTTCCCCAAGTTCAAGTTGGAAGTGATGGCAAAGCCCTTTCCCATGGGAAGTAACGTGGCTTCCGACAAACTCTTTTGCCTGCGTGCGGTTAGCAGATTGCAACTATTTGGCATAGAAAAAAGTACATACGACATGGGGAAGCTAAATGTGATACCGAGCAGAAGCTCTTCACCAAATGGCGATTCAGTCACACCATCTGGAATATCGTTGAGTGCCGCTTGAATAACTTCCGCCATGCAACCGCCTATCCATGCAAAGAGATCTTCTGCTTGGTCCATTTTCAAATGATCACCAATAGGCCAACGCATGTCATACGACCTCCGTATCCTCTCCGAAGGTTTGCCTTTCTCACTCTTAGCAACCCCGTCATCCTCGCTCTCACCCAACAGCTCAATGAAACCAACCCGAAGATTTGTGCCGCCTACATCGATACAAATAAATTTCCCTTTCTCTCTCCCTGTAGGGAGCGCAGTCACGGGTGTGACTAAGAATTGATCCAGAGAGTGTTTAGCGAGCTGGGAATACGTCCCCGAGAATCGGACTGCCAAGTCAAGCAGTGTGGATTTATCAATGCAATTAGTGAAGGATGAAATGACCTCTTCAGCATGCATTCTGGATGGTGGCGGAGACGTCGAGTCGGCCATATGTATGTAGTATCTTATCGGAGTATTGTAATCTCACCCCACCTAACGATGTGAGGAAAAGGACAACGTTTTGGACGAGCAGACGAGCAAAAGGCAGTCGACAGGCGCCACAACACGCGCGAACCCGAGATTCAGGAAATAGCAAGCGAAGATGACCAGCCTAGCCGCTCGACCACTGAGGGCGAATTTTTAGAGAAGAGATAGCCAAAGTGCTAGGAATTGGAACAATCATGAAAAACGTGTTCAGTGATACCAAATCATCAAATCTTTCAATGTTGGGATTTTCGTAACCCCTTGCATACCGTGAAAGCTGCAACGGAGTAACCGGAATTATCGTGGTACATAGTACATGTAAGAAATGATAGAACTAGTGCTACCGGCGGGGGTACCTTACAGTGTAGACGGTGTAGGTGGTCCACTGTATCTCAGAGCACGTGACAACTAACCAGTTCCGACTCGACTCCGCGTTGGAAGCTTGGCTGAAGCGTGGTGGATCCGCCCGCAATGACAATGTGGCGGACCCCGATCTATCTGTAGGGCTGAATGGTGGGCATTTCCACACCTCCCTCGTCGACATCATCACCTCTCTCTGGGTAGTGCAACAGTCAGTCACCGATAACGCTCAGTTAGGATCGACATCATTTGTGTCCGCACACATACTCGCGCCATGGAGAAAGCATCACTCCTCCCGCAATCCCACGGCAGGGACGCTCGACCTTGTCCACATCCAAGACGTCCCACTCGTTTCCTCGCTCTCGTCTTTATCCTGGTCTTTGGCTTCTTCTTTCTCTCCGGATCACTGAACTACAACCGTGAGCGTCATGAGAGATTGATCAAGGCAAAGGTCCCCCTTGAGGTCCACATAATGTGAGTGCAACATCGCGTACCACCTTCGGCCATCCACCAGCTTTGCGCAATCTAACACAAGGTAAACAGGTCCAAGTGTCCAGATGCGCGCGATTGTTTGGAACAACTAGTGGTCCCAGCCATGGCAAATGTGTCTGAAAAAGTGGATTTCAAGCTATCATTCATTGGGAAGTAAGTGTTGCAATGCATACCTACCTACCTACCTACCCATGCATCCTCTCTAGATTGTACGCCCAGTCTCGCGCATATAACCAGCAACAGCTCATCAACCGTCTACATTTTGAAATAATACTAACCGCGAGTTCCCGCAGAACCACCGAAGAAGATGATGGTGTGCAATGCATGCACGGCCAGACCGAATGCCTAGGCAACATCGTGGAACTCTGCGCCGCCTCCGAATACCCCGACCTCAAGACCTATCTCGGTTTCACCATGTGCCTCGAGCGCAACTACGACTTGATCCCGCAACAAGCGTTCCTTGAAGAATGTGCGTTAGAACACGGCATGTCATTCGAGAAGCTGAATGACTGCATGAGCAAGGACGATGGCGCGTACGGTATGGGTATGCTGAGGGATAGCGTGACAAGGAGCGCGAAGTTGGGGGTCACCACAAGCTGTACGGTGAGGCTGGATGGAAAGACGCGATGCGTGAGGGATGGAGGGGGGTGGAGGAACTGCGAGGGCGGAAGTGAGCCAGAAGATTTGGTCACTGATATTAAGAAGTTGTACAAAGCTTGAGGAGATTGCGGGCAAGTCTTGATACCCCCGATGGTGAAGATATCACGAGGCAAAAGCAACGTTTATCGTTAGAATGAAATATAAACATCTTCATTAATGCCAGGAATGCCAAAAAAAACACTAAACGCCGTAGATGCGACCTCCATGCTCCATGCTAAGAAACACAAAAAAAATCGCAATTCCACCCTCGCAGCATACTCATTGGAACTCGCCAAACTCGCCGTCATCAAATCCCAGATCCTCCGGCTTAGGCTCAAAACTTTGCCTACTCCTTCGCCTTTCCTCCTTAACACTCTTCGCGCTCGGAGGCGGTGGTAGGAAGGGGCTACCTCCACTTCCCGGCGGCGGCTTGATACTGAACAGTGCATCCTGCTCGCTCTTCTGCTCGGCGGGACTTTTACTCTCCTCCCTTCTCTCCCTCCTACCTTTCAAGCCGCCAAGGTTGATACTTATGGTTTCTCCTTCCTTGAGACTGAAATCCCTCTTCACTTCCTCAACCGGTGCCTTTTTACTGCTCGATTTGGGAGGGGCATTGGGATTCGCCTCGAAGCCCAGCACGCGACGCGCATCCTGCAGAGCAATGCTGAAATCAAAAGCCTCGCTCCTCTCCTCGAACCCCATGCCCAAGACCGCCTTCCTCCCTTCCCCCACCACCGTCACCGCGAAGAACCGACTGCTGTCCAGCGCCTGTTCTACCACATTGGGACTCGTATATGGCGCGGCTGCGAACAATTGTCCCGAACTGGGATCTTCCATCAGCAGCGCGGTCGTGATGTTGTCGGGCTCACCCTCCTCATCCGAAGATGCGGTGGCGGCCGGGATGGAGGTTTCGACGACGCGGAGGCGCGCCGTGAAGATTTGGCGCTTGTTATTGTCGGCCGTCCATGAGGATGCCTGGTATCCTTTTGTGCTCGTGAGGGGCGGGATTTGGTAGACGTGGACTTTGGGCGCGACGTACAGGACGCGCTGGTAGGCGTTTGCGGGGAGGGTTTTGCCGGTTGCAGGATCGACATTCATCTTGCCCAATTGGTGGAAGCAGTTCGCAGGCAGAAGGTTTTCTGGATCGAATATTCAATGTAAGTGATTTCTCGAGGAAATCCAGCGTAAATGGGGCAGTAGAAAAAGTGGGTGATTCTGGAGGAGCTCCGGAAAGGACTGCGGGCGGCGGGGTAATCTTACGACGCTACAGTGTGTCGAGCTTGGGAGCAGGCAGTTGACACGAGTGGCAGACCGGAGGCCGGTTGTTTGAATGCCGTGTCAGCTGTAGCCTACGGGGGATTGTCGAATGGGCGTGTGCGTGCGATTGGAGAAACGGTTCATCGTTGTTCAGTACCGCTTTTGGGGGGGCAGTTGATGTGTTGGCAAATTCGTGCAGGGGTTCCCAGTCGTACAGCTCCTCAGTACCATCACGTGAGTGAATGGTCATGTATGCCATCTTGATTGGTCCACAGTGGATCGCCGCGATAGGGAAAAGGCTGGAGATGTGAGAGAGCTTTTGTTTGCTCTATGGTCTATCATTGTAATCGTGTCTATGTGGTCTACCATGTATCCACTATGTGTCTATGTATGTACCCTCAGCATGAACGCTATCAAAGCGCATGTCCTATATATGGGTCAAGATATCATGCACATATGTGCCCATGTCTATCCCTGGGCGTCTATTTCACGGTAGCTTTTGCATCGCCTGTCTCGGGCTTCACGCCAGCAGCACCGGATTTGTATGCTTCCCAGCCCTCCTTAGCAGCATCTTGTACCGTAGTCTGACCTGCGACAATCTCCTTGCACTTGGCCAAGATGGAAGACCAGTCTTCGAAAACAGTGAATGGAACTTCCTCCCTCGCGCAGTATGAAATCAGATCATGACCCTTCTTCGCAAAGAGCAGATCGGTCTCCCGTGCTGCGGAGAGATCAGAGACACCGTCGCCAGCGTAGAACATGGTCGGTCGAACATCGTCAGGCAGCGACGAGTACTCGCGTAGGGCGACAGACTTGTCGTGGCCGAAACCGCTCTCTGGGTGCCTGAATTGGATTTCCCAACCACCCTTCTCGTTGATGGACTTGCCCGGTCGGGCAGCGACATAGTTCCCGAGGACCAGCATCTTCTCGGCGTCGGGCCCTACCAGCTTCTCCAATAGCGCCTTGATGATAGGCTCCATTCCTCCGCTCAAAACCACAACAGGCACATTGTTCTGTAAGCTCCAGTCAAAGAACTCCTTGAAGTAGGGGTCGAGCTTGATGTTGTCAAGCAGCAATTGGATGCACTCGTTGTATGGAGTCGTGATGGAATCCATCATCTGGCGGAACGAGTCTCGGAACGCGATTTTGTTGTGAAGCGTGTCCAGGTTGCCCTGGCGCCGCTTCTCGAGGCCAAAACCAATGTTGTCCGTCATGTAATCATTGGAATCTTGCAGAGTAATGGTGCCATCGAAATCCGTAAAGAAGATGAACTGAGGCCGCTGTCAACAGGTGTTCCGAGACTCGGAACGGATGGTGGGGCAACCAGCGCACCTTGGGGTTGGTTTTCATGGCGGGAAGAACCGCCGCATTGGAGTCACCCATCTTGCCGGATTTTAGGGGTAACGAGCGCAAATTCTGAAGAGGGTGGTAGGGTGAGACGCGGTATGGAGAGTAGAGTCCTGGATTAACAAAGCTCAACAAGTTGTTCGAGGGGTTTTGAGGGATTGAAAAGTCAGAAAGCGAACCGAATCGGGAATCCCGGTCGCTTTCTGCAGTTCACTCCATGGAGCGCCACCCATTTATCGAAATCGCCCGCACTCGGAAAGCTTGGCTCAGGGACTTTTTTTTCTTTGGGCATACAATGCTGTTAGAATCAATTAAAATACTTGGAAAGTGTTTGTATACAATTCTTTTTTATATTTTGTAGACATAACTGGAGTATCACGCGTGAGCGCGCCGCGGACCAAGCTTGGCACGCGTCAAAGCTCGCTGCAAGCTACGTCTTTTCCGCAGCCGGCCCAGCATCCGACATCCTCATCACGCCTCATGTAAAGTGGGATTGCTCACAACAAGAATGAGGCCGCTGCTTCAGCATGCTTCTCGCGTCATATCCGCCCATGCCACTCCCATAGCCCGCCCGTCCACCGTCCGATCTCTGGCCAGCTTCGTCAAGAAAGAGCCTTCAATATGCCTTCGTTGCCAATTCCGAACTTCCACATTCCCTTCGCCCGTCCAATCGATATCAAAAAGCTCAGGAATAGCTCTCCGTTATTTCCATCAAACCCCACACGATGAGAGGAAACCATTGGATGAGAAGAAGGCGCCATTGGAGCCCCTTGGAGACCCCTCCGCCAATTCCAACGCACCCCTCGACCCCAGCGAACCTATCTTGATTGAACCATCTCCCGCCACGCCCAAGGAGCAAAATACAGAAGCAAAGACTTTGCCCTTTGATAATGAAACTGTTAGAGAAGAGCAGGCTGGATCCAAGAAGGAGGAGGTGGTCGACAATATTAATAGGGTACCTGCGGAGAAGTTACCTTCGCATAGGGAATCTCAAAGATGGAATTTTCACAAGCGCTTAAATGAGCTTATGGACGAACTGCTTCCTAAGCTTGCCGATGTAACGCAAAAGGTCAACACATACACTGGAACAGACTATTCAGGGATTCAGGCTCTGAAACAGGAGATCAAGGAGCAAGGTAACATTTCCCGTGCTTGTTTACGGTCAAGACTGATGAACGTGCAGAAAAGCTCGTAAAGGCCCGTCGTGCCGGGATCGAGGAAGCCAAGCAAGCTCTGGACGCTGCCCATTCGCAGGCTGCAGCTTCGCAGAAGGAGGTGGTGGCACTTCTTGAACGAAAACACTCATGGTCGGCAACGGATCTTGAACGATACATGTCTTTGATACGGTCCGAACATGTCAATGACCAAGCAGTACGAGAGGCAAAGGAGGCCATCACTGCCGCTGAGAATGCCTTGGAAGAAGCTCGCTCCCAACTCGAGAAGCGAGAGCGTGCCCAATACCACGAAGAACAGATATGGAGTGATACTATCCGCAGAAACAGCACTTGGGTCACATTCGGCCTAATGGGTGTCAATATTCTCCTTCTCTTGTTGTCGTTGCTGATCTTTGAGCCTTGGAGGAGAAGACGAATGGTGCGAGAAATCAAGGCAGCACTGGAAGCCCATAAGACTTCTATGGAGCCTATGCTCATTCCATCACTTCAGACTCCTGCTCCAGCTGCAGTTACGGTTGCTGAACCCGAAATCGAAAAAATTGTCAAACCTGTAGAGCCCGCACCACCAACTCCGGAATCTGCCACCACTTTTGTTCAGCATGATGACGCAAGCCCCGTCCCAGAAAAACTTGAAATAGCTGTAGAAGAACCGTCCGAATCATCGGGTACCACTCCAGTGGCTGCAACTGAGACGATTATACCCGAAGCAACTTCACTCACTCCCTCGGAGGTTTCCCCTCAAGAAGCTGTCGATATCGAGAAAGAGATGGAAGAAGAGACTGAACCTTCAGTCCCAGAAACCTGGCAGCATAAGATAACCTCTATCGCTAGGGACATTGTCAGCGAGCGGGAAATATCTATGCGTCGACTTGATTTTACAAACGCCATCATCTCAAGCGCCGCTGCAGGTGCTGTTATTGCAGCCGCCATCGTTGGCCTTCTCACTACAAGGTGAGACAGTTGCAGTCAACCCTAGGAAAAAAGGAATGCGCCTCCCGCAAAAGCAATATATCGTGTCCTCAACCCCATCTTAGTCAACAGTAAGTGTATGAGTAAGGGTTGTTGTAAACATAAATGTATACAACAATTAGAGTAAAGTGTATAAAACTACTTTCCGTCTTTTCATGTGGCACATGCGACTTATCTCACGTCTATGTGTCTTTCGTTAATACGCATGTGTTTAATGGTCTACATCATCTTCAACCCTAAGGATCAACGACACGCACCTTGTACTTCCCCAAAATGGACGAGACGGACGAAACAGGACAGAATGATCCCAGATAAAATCGATATACAGCTTACTTACCACTGACCCTTCCATTCCGTCAGAGAGATTTAGACACGTGCCTCAAGTATAATTCATTTAGGGAAAAGATCTTGCGGTGATCATTTAGGACTATCGTGGATGACGATTAGGTTAGCGGAGAACCTACCTTGCCACCTTGCGCAGCTGAGGTTTGCATCGGGGCCACCGATTGATCTACGTTTAAATCACGGTTGGAACTATTTGTGGGATCTTTTTATTTTGGGGGAGGATTCGTAACAGGGTGACTTTGGGAACGGGAAAGGGTGGTGATGTGATTGAGAAGGCACTGGTAACGGATTCTTCCTTCCCTTTGCTCTCTTTGGCCGCGACAAGAGCTCTATCGCATTGTGCCGGCAGTGAGTTTATCCGAAGAAATAAACATTGGCAGCACGGTACCAAACCGTAATTTGTTCTTGCTTGAAATGCGTCGGTGTAACTATGCCGTCGATAACCATATTTCGGAGAAAGAAGAAACTTTGGTCACCGCAACTTGACCAAAAACCCATCTGCAGATAGCTGCACGGCTTTACCTATAGGATTAGCACTTGACCACACTCACCCTATACTACGCACTTTTTTTCTCTCGACAGCACGCACACATTGGGCCTAGCTCCTCAAGACCGATTCCAAATCAGAAAAAAGCGCGAAGCTCGCTAGATAAGGCTGTATTGGGTGGCCTTTCGTAAGCGGAGAGATGCTTACTTGCGCTTATATAAAACACGAATCTTTACTTGATTGGTCCCGCTCACCACCCTCCCTGTATTTCACGAATCAGAAAATAGAAGAGCAGATATCGTCCATGCGCACCCACGAAGCTGGGGTTGGATCGCACCAAAAACAAACCTGTCAGATTGCTGACGTGCAGTTGCGGTGTCGCCACAGCAAATGATGATTGGACAGCGAAACGTGTGTTGTAGTGTGTGCTGATGCATGGGGAGCTCGGAGAGGCGGTCCTTCAGCCTCGAGGGACGGTGGTAGTCGGAGTAGGGAGTCTGCTGGAGAGTCTGAGACCATGTGGGTGAGTGGATATGGGTAAGCATTGGGTGCCTCTATTGCGGAGTTTGCGAGGCCTGCTGGGGTGGATTTTTGGCTTGTCGGGCCTTTTCCTCGCGCGTTCTTGTATGGAGAGGCTGAGGTAGGATACGTTGGCACCGTGCGATGCTGTGGAATCTATATAGAGCGTGGGAAGGTTTGTCATGGACCCACCTGTGTAGTCATCGACCACTTCACTTTATCATACTTTCTGGTTTTGGTTTCCTGGCAAATTGAGGAGGCCTAGGTGCCGTTCACTCGCCTACCTACCCCTGCTGCGTTGCACTGGATATCAGTGTGATAGCCATACGCGAGGTTGACTTGCTATCAACTTGAACGTATTCTCTTTTTCTTCGCAATTTTCGGGTGAGCCTGTGGGCTTCCAGTATGGTCTATTCGGATATTCACCTTCCTCTTCGTAAGTGATTGATAATTCTCTCGCACCCAAAAAAAAAGAGTCAAGTTCCACCACTGACACTTTACAAAAGCGGGTTTCATAGCCCTGGATTGGACCCTCATGACCGTCGCTCTCATCCCAATTCTCATCCGCATATCCCTACGAACACGGAATATCAGCCTCAATACAACCTCAACCAATATAGCAGACGGCTTCGTCATTCTTTCCTGGCTCTCGGGCCTAGTCCTAATTATCATTAACACATGGAAAAATCACCTCCGAATGTCGTACCTTTCCACTCCACCCGAAAAGCTCTACTACGGTGTACCCCAGCCTCTATCCGGTCATCTCCTCTACGTATCATGGATCAGTCTCTTCTTCATCTACATTAGTTTGTGGAGCTCGAAAGCCGCTTTCCTCGCCTTCTACTACTCCTTCTCCTCTCTCCGTGGCCGGGGCGCTCAGTACGGCCTCGCAGCAGCTTGCTGTTTCACGCTTGCAACATTCCTGCTGCACATGTTCCTCATTGCTTTCTGGTGCACACCAGTGTCGTCCAACTGGTCACCGCCGCCTGGGGAGCATCTGTGCTCAGCTGTCCACTCAATCTCATCTGTTACAATATCCACTTTCACGAATATAGCCACCGACTTGGTGATTTTGAGTATACCCATTTCGACGCTACTCGCAACGAGACTGGGCCGTACGGAGCGTGCAGGCCTCGCCTTCGTGTTCGTCATGGGCAGTGTTTCGATCATCGCGGCCTTGGTTCGCTTTATCTGTTTGAAGCTTATACAGTCATCCCCTAAAGCAAGCATAACACATACGATCGATGTGTGGGCCTTGGTGAGAGTAGAGACCGAGAAGACGGTCGAAGTGGAGTGTTTCTCGCGGGACGAGCGTGACGGTGAGCAGGGGGCAAGACGAGAGGACGAGGACCATGTCGAGGCGTGGGTGTGAGCAATGATTAAAAGCTTCATTTGGAAAAGCAACATCTTTCAGCTTTTTCTTTCGTATTATTGGGCGGATTTGTGGGAATTGTATGATTCTGCTGGCGTTCTGGGCTAAGATATCCACCAACTTTGCGGGCGTCTGTTTAATGACACTAATGAATTGTATCATGACATTAATGAATCTATGCACCAAGGCAGCAGGCTCTTGAATCAAAGATTCGTCAGTGTTCATTTCTGTTATTTCATCTCTTCTGTGATAATTTCTTGTTTTTCTCTGATTCTGATATCGTGTGTCGTTCTACTAGTTTTATTATATCGTTGAACTCCAGTACGCGTATATACCTTTTATCAATTTCTGGCGCTTTCCGAGAGACATTTTCTCTCTCAATCTACATTAGGCGACAAGGAAAGCCAATCACATACATAATTGATGTGGGCTGGCAAGTGCGGGGCTGCGGCTGATTTGTGACTTCTCAGCCTGATCGCTACAGATACGAGAAGGCTTTGGGAAACACTGCTCTGTCATCTCTGCCTTCGTATCTTCACTCTAGCCCGCACTATATCTCTAGTCCCCATAGATTATCGCAGATGGCGCCAGAAAATTTCAAGAAGAAGTTGAGCGACAAGTTAAAGAGGGGACGGGCTCCCTTCCGAGAGCTGTTGAACGGAGGTAAAAAGCGACAGGAGAGCCCTGAAGTCCCAGGAAAATCTCAAACCACAACCCCCGACTCTGAGTCGAATGCGGAAAGGTTAAGAAATCCAGAGGGGAATGACATCTCGAAACCGCCAGCCGCTCCTTCACAATCTGTTCCTTCGCCATCATGGCAATTGTCAGAGGGTATTTAGACCCCGTGTAAAGCCCCCGAGCGACACGACGAAGTGAAACATTGATCGAGCACTGAAACTCCCCTAGTTGCATGTAGCTAACTTTGTACTTGCGAAATAGGGACAGGAAAATGGAAAGAAGCGGTGGAGAAATTCAGGGCCAGCCATCCTACCCAGTACAACACTTTCCAAAAAGCTTTAGTGGGGTCTTCAGACACAAATATCACACACCTACAGGAACGATTGCAACAGGAAAATTTGCCGGAGTGTATCAAAGAACATCGAAGCTCCAGTTCGTCTTGGGCGAGAGTAAAACAAAGCCTACAAACTTTTGTGACAATTGCCAGACCAGTAGTTATGACAGTTGCTGCAGCTGCAGATCCCACCCGCGGAGCGTCAATCGCCTGCGCTGCCACATTCTTCGTTATTGAGGTGAGGACAATCATCGGCGAGGCCACCAGCGCCCTTAAGACTGACCTTTGAAGCTCGCTCTCCGCCAAATACAATCTGAAGACTATGAGAAGATCCTGTCCGTACTTAGCGAAGCTGTGTTTGCTATCGTGGAATGGGTCACATTTGAAAGAGACTTTATGGACGAGTCCCTCGCTACGGTTAAAGAAGACTACAAGAAGCTGGAGGAAAAACTACCCGACATTTACCAGCTCGCACTACTTATTCTCGCTGATATACATGAGAAGTGCAGTTACACCCGTAAGCTTATGACTTCCCCATACTACCAGACGTAATAAATCACAACTGATGAGCCAAGACATCATGCTGCAAATCATCACAAAATGGGAGAAGTGGGCGAAAGATTTGAAACTCCAGCGAGACGATCTGACTCTTCGAAAGAAGAACATCGAGTCTAGAATTGCACAAGACGAGAAGATTCGAAAGATCTTGGATTGGATACAGGGGCCAGAAAACCCCGAGCCATCCTTGGACTTCATTCGTGCATTGGTCTCACCTGATCATCGATACGACGATACTGCTAAATGGTTTTTCAATTCGGCGGAATACATCAGCTGGCAACGCGCTCTTCTTGATATCGATAGCAAGCAGACTTCGAAGCGGATCCTGTGGCTTTGCGGGCCCTACGGAACCGGGAAAACGACCATATAGTAGGTATTTCCTCACCAAAAAGTTCCTCATACTAATATGACTGTAGCTTGCAAACTTTGCTAAACTTGACAAACGAAACAATTCAAACCCAGTCACGTATCATACCGTACATTTGTAGCGCCCGAGCTGGAGAATCTAATCGACCAACGTACGAGACAATCCTTCGCACTATCACCAGGAAGCTGTCTCTACTGCCTGGCTGCTCTTTGGACCCTGTAGTCCGAAATACATACATGGAACAGGCCGCTCCAGGTCAAGGACATCAAGGCGTGGCTCCATCAGACTTCTGGGAAGTTTTGCTTCGCGGCCTTTTCGAGCGGAACTTACAATCACATAAGGTGGTTATCCTCATAGATGCCCTGGACGAATGCGCCAGTACCCAAGATGCAGAGAAGTTTATAAGGTACATGAGGGATGTATTGGACAAATATAGTCATGTCCATGCTATTTTCACTTCTCGTCAGCACGTCAGTGTGGGCAAATATTTCCCGTCCATGTTTTACAAAGTGGATATCACAGGTGCAGACACAATCGAAGACATGGAGATATTTATCGAAAGGGAGGTAGAATTCCGGAGGGAAGAGCAAATGAAGTGGGATAAGGACGACATGAGTGTTTTTTGTAAGTGTGAGTAGCTCATTAGATCGAAGAAACAAGCTAACTGTAAATGATCCATAGTCCAAGAGGAGTCTGAATGGCTTCTCCAAACTTGGAAAAGTGAATTATTGAGAGGCGCAAAGGGAATGTAAGCTACTTTCTCTTCTCTCATCCGGTCACGACTAACAGTGTGAAGGTTTATATGGGTCAAAATCTGGATCGATCTCATGTTACCTCTGCATAATTTCGCAAAGACGATAAGATTCCAGGCTGCGGCCAAAAAACGCATTGAAGATATGAAGAACTCTACATCGAAATATGCCGACGAGCAGCTCAAAGATGCTTATCAGCGTATGTGGGATGCCAACGAGATCGATGATCTACAAGAGACCCGCATTCGTTTATTTCAGTGGGTTCTTCATTCATTCAGACCATTGACACTGACATCTCTTACAAATGCATTGCGCATCGGTATTCCCGGCGAATTTTCATGCAACTTTAAGCTTCAAACAAAACACGTGAAGCTGTTGTGTGCAAATTTTCTACGTACAAATTCGCGTCATGAAGTCGAGTTCATCCATGATTCCGGAAGACACTTTGTCCAAACAATGAAGGCAAAGGATACTGAAAAAGCATTATTTACGGACCGAGAATTTCATTTATACATCGCAAAATCATACACCAGTTTTATGGAGTCCCCGGGGCAGACAACTGAGCCCGGAAGGTTTAATCTTGACTGGTTATTATACGTGAATCATTACGGGATGCGTCATTGCTACAGCTGTTCTAATAAAAGGCGGGACCTCCACGGCTTCTGGAAAACGGCCATCGCGCAGCCAACTCTTCTCACACAATTTCCCATGAGGTGTCAACTAGGGATATATGAAGACTCAAACATCTGGCATCTTATCATTTTCATTTCAGGGTCAGACAGCATGATCAGAAAACACATGGAATCCTCCGGCTTCGTACTACTCCCAGATACCGAGCAGGTAGAGGATGCCTCAGAGACCCACATATACACTTTCCCAATAGATGACTATCTGTTCGGAAATGATTCACAGCTAGAGCTCTTCATGCGATTTATTCATGCAACGAAAAATCTGTGGATTCGTCACCTGTCACGAATGGCTCTGAAAACCGATAGTATCAACGAGAACTTTCAACGTAGGAAGTTGAGGACATCTGGGCGCCTCAATGGCCATCATGCAATCATAGAAGGACTATTTATTATATGCGATTATCCTACGCGAGGATCAGGGGAAACTTTGAATCAATTGAAACACCTGAACTTTGGAAATTGGATGATGCTGATGATTAGCACAAGTCATTTCAAACTTGTCTACATGTTTTTCAGAAGCGAATCAATCCTGAGAAACATGCAAATTGAAAATCAAGGCCTAAGTTCTTCACACGAACAGAAGATATGTTGGCTATGGTCTCTTCCTATATCTCGATTCCCACGGGCGCCGTCGTTCTACGAGTGGCTGTCTAGGGAAGCCCAACGTTATGAAAGTCAGAAAGCACAGCTGGATTTCCTATTGCACATAGGAGCACCTGAGCATACTTCTGAACTACCTGATTCTTCGTTTTTTCCTTAGTAGATTTTTATCACCACCTTTTTAAAATATCAATTGATCTTTTTAAACTAGGCGTAGGCAGCCTACTCTGTTACTATATTGAACTACGTTCAATTACGTTCGGTTTTCCGGCCAGCAAATGAGTAAAACGATGGGAATAGATGTATCCCCTCTTCTCTCGTCTCCTTTGCTCTTTTTTATTTTCGTTAAAAGTAGAAAGCCTGTGAGTTTTACAGGCTCAAATGTATAATGTGGCTTGGTGGCTTCCCATCAAAACGTTGAATCTTGTATCTAGAAGCAATCAAAGGGTTGAATCTCGTAGGAATACGTCATAATCTTTCCACTTGACGTATCATACGGAGTACTGTAATTGAAATCCAAAGGGGTAAGGTGGTGGAGCACAAAATGTGGAGTAATCCTGTCATTTATGGTAGTGTGAGTACTAAACACGCCCGTATTAAATATAACTTTCAAGCAAGAGTTCTGTGCTACGCGTCATACGGAAGGAACACGTGCATCAATGTGCAACTTCCATCCCGGTATTGCTTCTATTCACTTATTCTACATCGCTCTATTCTATAGGGCTTGATCATAGCTATGTACTCCACCGTCTCTCAAACGTCCTTCCCTCCTTCCCAGACCTCCCTCCACCTGCCGCCATCTAACTCGACAGGCCCGTCCCACCTCCCAAATCTCGGCGTTCCAGTTCCTTGCTCAGGCAGACGAACCCATTCCCTCACACATCCAGGAATTTCGCTCCTCGAATGGCTCACGCACAGCAATGCTTGCTCATCGCGGAGTCCTTTAAACACCACAGTACCTTGACGGCTCGCCTCACTGGGGATAGGTCGCACGCCGGCATCGGTGTATTGTAAGGTGAGTTTCTGCCCGTGAGATAGGAAGAGTAGGCATTTGTCGCGGACGAGGTCGTCCATGCCTGAGAAGGCTTCGTCTAGAATAACGATAGGAGCGTTGCGGATGGTGGCGCGGAGGAAGAGGAGGACGCGTTGGGCGGAGAAGGAGAGGTCTCTGAATGTGGTGGTTGTTGCCCATTCTAGCGATGAGCTGGATATTTCACGGATATCTTCATTGACGTGGAGAGGATTCAGTTCAGCTTCAAACCACGCTAAGCACGCATCTACACGCTTCGCAGCATCGCCTTCAAGCTTGGGTTTCGCAATCGGAGTATCAGCCCATGCCGACTCCAGCGCGCGCCGCACTGATACATATTTGGGAAAGAGGGCATGGACTTCCGGTGATGCATGACCAACACGGGACTGGATGTCGAAGATAGTGATTCCCGGTACACCTGGCTCAGGAAGTCGCGACCGCTGGAAGATCTTCACGGGCGCCGAGTACGTCTGAGGATGATCAGATGTGACGAGACTCAGGAGGGTGGTCTTGCCGGATCCGTTGGCACCAAAGATGCCCCAGCGCTCACCCTGACGAACTGTCCACCAGAACCCGGGTTTGGAGACGCCTTCGGAAGTGGTTTGCTCCCAAGCCCCGAGGACAGAGTTGGCGCCGTACTTGATGTTGACGCCCTCCATTTCTACGACTGGAGATCCGATCGTCGTAAGTGCTGATTTATCGTGTTTTTCGTAGCCATCGCGACTAACGATAGATGCTGATTTATCCGAATCCGAAGAGGATATGGATGTGGTTGTTTCGAAATCTCCTCGCTCTGATAGGTGGCGTCCAACTTCCCTCAATTCTACAAGTTTCGGATCCAACTCGTGTTCTTTCGCTTCTCGACTGGAAACATCTTTTTCTATTTCTGCATATTGCTTCTGCAAATAATCGAATACTTCTTCTTTAGGCCCCAGAGTTTGCACTTTGCCATCTTCGCCTGCATATACGATGTGCGTGATCCATTCGGGAATCACATCTTGAGGTCTTAGCGACAAGACAATCCTGGGCGCATTTGCCTCGGCCAGCTTGTGAAGAACCTTGGATATATGCTGTGTGACGAAAGGATCCAAGCCAACTGTCCCTCAGGGTTAGTTTTGACACATCTCTTCAACATGCATGCACCAATAATCAAGAAAGGAAGGCAACAGAAGAAAATGAACATACTAAATGGCGCATCCAAGCATAAAAGTTCCGGCTCACCCAGCACGGCCTTCGCGATCCTCGCCCGTCGACTTTGCCCATTACTCAATAGACTCACGGGTTTCTCCATAAACCTCTCCAACTCCAGATCCGCCAAGACTCTCCTCATGACCTCGGGCTCAATGCTCTTTTCCTTTAATTCCGCCTCCCCCGGGTTCATGCCCGTAATTCCCGTCAAATACTGCGCGAGCGAAAAATCCGTCTCCTCAACCCGACTCTCATATCTCGCGGAGAGATATGCGCCGCCGAATGCACGACGCTCAACATCAAAGCCGACATACTCTATCGCATTAGATGGGGAGCGCAGTTTCGGGTTCTTGGATGCGATTGCAGGAGTCAAGAGGTACGGATATGAACGTGCGGTGGGAGGGAAGCACAGAAATTGGCCGCGGAGGAGTTGGAGGAAGGTAGTGCGGATTGTGGAAGAGGGGCTTAGAATTGCCCATTTTTGAGTAGGAGTGGAGAATGAGGGAAGGTTGAAGGTTAGATTTGGAAAGAGAGGTGGGTTGGTCTGTGGAGTTTCTTTATTTGTGGTGTTGGAGCTGCTTGGATGGGAACGGTAGAAAGTGCCATTTTGGATTTGGATGAGTGGCGGTGATGACGAGGATCGTAGGGTGAGAGTACGGTGGAGGTGCGACGTTCGGGATGCTGTAAACAGCAGAGACTGCGTTCTTCGCATTTTGAGGTCGAGAATCGCTATTTCATGTTTTCAATGGCAATTGTTCTGGGGAGATGGAGATGGGTGTCGTCGGATTTAATTTTTGCACGAGTGGCTGTAATGACGTGCCGTAAGAGCTATGGAAACGCGTCCGAATCCGCGACTGACAGGGATAAATGCTCTACCTATTCAGCTGAGCGCCTCATAGACGCCTCCAATACGGCGTAGCTTTTCATACAAGATATAACATAGTCTTGCACCCCGCCTGCGTTAGGCATCCTTTTTCTAAATATACGTTACTGTTTGATCATCGCTTGAGACCCTAGAAAGCAATATATTTGTATCACATCCTTCCAACGTCTCTAGCTCATTACTTGGCCTCTAAAATAAACACCTCCTTGTGCCTGCAACACATAACTCCGTCTTCTCTAACTCCAACCCATGGCGAGACCAAAAAATACAGCCCGCAAATCATGGGGTGGTAAATCATGCTCCCCCCGAACGTCCTGGAAGTCAAGTCTTAAAAGGAGCGAATCACTCATTGCGCGCCAAAAGCGACAACAGCAATACTTTCCTGTAGAAAAGTCCAAGCCAGTCACTGGGTAATAACCCGCTCCGCAATGGTTCATCTTCCCATCTGTTGACAGAAAACGCAGGTATGAAAGAAAATATGAAAGAAAAGGCCATTTCAACTTCCTAGGCTTGCCAAGAGAGCTTCGAGATGATGTGTACAACTACGCTCTTGGTAACAACACCATTGGGAACTTTGGAGTTTATGATTCTGTAGTCACGCAGGCGAGACATCAATTCAGGCCCGATGTGAGAAAGAGTCCGAGAAGACGACTCGAGATCTCACCGGGTTTGGCGATCCTTCACGTGAGCCGTCAGCTTCATTCTGAAGCTATGGATGCAGTCTATCGAAAAAACATGTTTGTTGTCACTGTTGATTCTGTATCCCCGGTTTTTGAAGTTCGAGAAAATAAGCAGGGGTTTGATGGAAGAAGAGCCATCCCGTTTGGTTGGGACCTTTCTAGGATTGTTAAAATGTGCCTTCGTATCGAACTCGGCCCTAGTTATGATGTTACAATTGAGCGTCCGAGTTTTAAATGGGATGGACTGAGTAAGATGTGCCGTTTGAGAGAAGTGAGACTGGTTGTGACGGCATGGGGTGGAGGACGCCCGTATATTCGTGACTGGCTTGGTCGGGATGGGATAGAAGTATTGAGGAAGATGATGAGAGAACTTGTTCTGGCTATTCCAAAAGGCCTTGTAATGGGACACTTCGGGATTGAAGATATGGATGAGAGACTGAGCGTGTGGTATTGGCATACAAATGGGTGGGAACTCAGGGATTCTAGTACGGTTCCAGGGGGTGTTTTAAGAGATTTGTTTAACGATTTAAGAAAGCTTAAGGGAGACCCCAGTACGGGCAAAGCAATCCAGACATAGCCCGCAGATGTAAGAGACCATAGACAGGGAATAATCGCAGTATAACTCATTCAGCGAGAAGTGAGCTGGCAGTCGTCGGCGCTTGAGCTGAGGTCTAAGGAAAAATGCCCTATCAAGTTGGGCGACTCATCCTTCTTGCTCATACCTTCTTTTACACAGGTATAGATTTGAGTAGTTATATCAATGCTGAGGGAGCTCTAGCTACTTTCGATAGTAGAGTAGAACCTCATTGTGACGTTAAAAAGGGTCAGGAAAGCAAACCTTTTCCGTAATAGAGAAAGGCCGTGTGTAGCAAAGAGAGACTTGTGTCCCATGTTTGGAGCCCAGAGGTCGTAGCAAAGTAACACTGGATTGGTACAATGACTGCTCGAAGTGGGGTGGCAGTCGTCGGCGTTGGAGCCGAGGTCTGGGGGGAAAATTGCCCCCAATGGGGTTGAGACGAGACCCATCCATACTTATCGCATCGCACTTCATACCTATCTCAACGTTCACTTGCTAACACGACACTTCCCCTATTGAATTGAAAAGAAGGAAGAACAGCTGCGACCATGATTTCTTCATTACAACCACAAAGACCAAAAGTATGTACTCTCATCCTATTGCCTTTCGCCATGACGTAGTAGCTAACTTATACTCTGCAGCCACCACAGCAACACGCCCACCCATCAGCTATCCCATACCAGCAAACCCGCGCCTCTACAACTGCTCCCTCTTCCACCATAACCCCCTCCTCAACATCGCCGTTAAAGTACCAACCTCCAACCCCACGACCCCCACTGTCCCACCCTCCGCGCAATCAACTCGAAGCCATGCCCCCATCCTCCACCACATCACAACCCGGGTTCAGCAGTTCGTCGAACCCGTTGTACAACGCTGCAACGCGGCACCCCGTCTTCTTCACGTCGTCGCTTTTCAAACCTCCGTTCCCGCTGCCGCGCATGGCGAGCCAGGCTGGGTGGAGTCCGGTCGCGAGTGGCTATGTGTTTGAGCAGGGGAGCCCGAGGAGGAAGGCCGATGGGGAGAGGACGAAATTGTAAAGTGAGGTACAAGTGTGTGTGAGGATGTGGGTGCTTTTGGCATATGGAACAATGCTGTCGTGGTTTTTTTTAAAAGTTGCTTGGCTTTAGGGTGTATTGCATCAGACTTCTCATTTTGCGCGACAGCATGTATAGGCCGCTGGAGTATGGTTGATGGATTGAGTGCCCCGATCGCATGTATTACGATAGAAGTCAAGGAGTTTGGGGCTGCGGTTTTTATATTCGTTCTGGTTATTCCTGATACTTTTACTAGCACGCGACATGATGTGTATATTGACTTTATAAATGGCACGTAGGGTAAAGAGCACTTGTAGATAGCTGAATTCAATGGGTATATAGGCCACATATTCGACTTCCCTATGTCGAGTAATGGATATACAGCTTACAAGCCGGCCCATTCGATCGAGAATGCCCGCACAGGCGCAACATTCACACCTCCATCCATTGCTTTGCCCTTCACTACTTGCTCATCACTCCTCTCTTCGCCTCCAATCAAATAAGCCTTCTTGACACGGTTAGCTAATCTTCCACCACCGATGACATCAAGAAGCTCGAACTCCTCGTCCCAGTCCATCCCTGTAGCTAGATAATGGCTATGGAAACGTAAGGTATCGCCAGGATAGACTGAGTAATGGCAACCGAATCGGATGCCAGGCATCGTGAAGTAACCACGAGAATGGAGGTAGCGGAAAAGGGGATAGCTCTTAGGAACATCAGGGAGAGGAGAGCTGATATCAGGAGAAGACGACAGAGGCGGGTATGAGGTCGTAGGTGTGATATAGGTAGGCTCAAGTTTCTTTGCCGAGACCCGCGTGGCGGCAGGGCCAACTGATTTGGAGTCGAACAATCCGTTACCTTCCTCAGCTGTCTCCTCCACCACTGTCTCTTTGCTCTTGATCCCTTTGTTTCGCAAGGCTTGGTCTGCCCTCTCTTCTGCTCGCTCTACCACCTTTCTAGAGATGTCCATACCTTTCTCGTCCATCGCTTTTAGAAAGGCTAGCCTGTCTTCCCTACTCATTTGTAAAATGCCTTCTCGATGAGCCTCAGTGTCATCGACAATGTATGCATGGCCCTGTTCTACCAGGACACGCGCCTCTTCAGGTTGTAGCTCAAGTGGTATGCCTAAAAAGACATTTTGCTGGCTGAGATTTGGAACGGTACCGACGTGAACACCGCAAATGTTGTAGGCACGTCGCGCATGCATCATGACATCGACATCGAATAGTAGATATCTCCCCGCAACGCGGGAGATGGTAAATGGCTCACTGACCGGAGTGGGATCCGGCGCCATGATTACTGTTGGTATAAATGTCAGCTACGCAATCAGACAAGCCATGAGTGGAAATGAAAGTTTTTGAGCTGAATCATAGTGTGAATACAATATTGTGAGTCATCAAGTCCCGAAGGATTCAGGGGATTGACAGATTAATATGTTCATAATCATTTGAGAGGGGAAATGTGAAAGATGATAGTTTGTGGGAATTTACGCACCTTCTACTTGTGGGGTTTCATGTTGTGGTTGAGTGTAAAAGTTCGAGGGAGAAATTGGCGCTGGATTTTTGTAGCTCGGGTCTTGGCGCTGTGTGTGACTAAGCGCTCCATTCCCGCGAACGAAAATTCCATTTGTCGATTAATAGTGTATGAGTAGGACGTAGAATGAATGTCAAAATTTGGAGTCTTTGGAAAACAGTATATAAATGTGTTCGTATGTGAATTTTTCCCGGCATCAGTGATCTACAGTTGTCACTATATGCAGGTTTTCCATGAGTTCATCAATCAATAGCTATTGTCACTAACGTGTAGAGTACTATGCGATAATTAAAGGGTATCTATTACTTTCAAAAAGGATGCTAACGTAGGTGAGCGATGCCGGGATGACATTCACGCATATGCAACAACGCGAGAAGGGGAATAAGTGAAAACCTGCAGCTAGGGCCGAACACCCATGCCCAAACCGACGAGCTCGAACAAGATCGGATTGCCCTCCACGGCAAGCCATGCAATACCTGATTCTGTTAGCGATGGTTCTGTTTGCAAGCGCAATAAATACTGACCAGCATATACAATGAGTTTAGTGACTACTTCAACATCATACCTAACACGCGGTATCATGAGCTTCCTGAATATTTCTCGCTTTTCGTGTTCTGCCTCAGCGGGTGTCTGCACGGATTCGCCAGCAAAATCCGTGTCACTATCTGGTGGAGTTAGGACCAATCTTGTGGCGCCGTCACCAGTGCCCATCATCTGCTCGTGAGAATGGATACGAGAGGCAATTGGCGTCGGGAGGAAGCCAACACCTAGTGGTTTCTCTTCTAATCTAGCAGAGGAACTTCGAGTCCGGTCGTTGTGGTCGAACTCGGCTATTTCAGGCACAATACCGTCCGCAGAATTGATGCTTTCTCTTCGTCGCCGATTGCGGTAAGCAAGAGTTTCGTAGGCATCAGCGGCGGATTGGGGACCAACGGATACCGATCGCTTGCGTGGATGGGCGAGATTTTTCAGCATATTTGGCAAGTTCGACGCAGGAGGAATGACATTGTCATCGTCCCTCAAAGTTGGTATGCTCGTGTATTTGCTGGCGCGTGTCAGTGAAACGCTACAATGCATATTGAAGGATGAGAGCCTACGAAGCATTCAAAAAGAAGGCTCTAGGAAGATTGAGGCTTGCTCGCTCGAGAAACCTAAAGATAGGAGGAAGAACCTTGAACAAAGCGGGCTTCATGCTTGCGCGCCATAGAAAGATGACGACTACTCCAAGCACAATTCTGATTGTGGTGCGTAAAAGCCCCATACTCTCAAATTCAAAAGGAGTTGTTGAGGGCATTGGCTCGTTCCATGCATATCCACTCAGGTGATAATGCCATGCTCCAGCGTTGATACCAATCACGACGGCGAGAAAAGAGACGGTATCATCGAAACAAGGGCAGTCGTCCGCTGGTTCGGGATGGGTCCGGACTAACAAGAGCATAATCAAGACTATGAAGAGGACGTGCGTGTAGTCGGTGGAGAAGATGTAATTGTCCAGGCTTTGGCCGTACATGAGCTGCAATATGCCAATGATTGCGCCCAAGATACTGCCAACCACAACATCAAGGAACCCATGCATACCACAATACAACCTGCCGAAGATAATGGAGACGGCGTAGAAGTAGCACAGACTCTGTAGAGCGAGGTATACGGTGGGGTTATACTCGTCGCGAGATTGACGGAGGGTATGAACGAAGTAGACGACAACGGACACTGCATTAGTAGAATGAGACGAGGGAAATCCGTATTCGAGAGCGACGGAGCCTGACATGGTGATACGGGCAAGTGGCGGAGATAGCGGACGTGGGAGGCACACCATATCCTTCAAAAAGCCACTCGCGAAGACACCGGCTGCCAATACATGGACCATTCTACAGCCATTACAGTCAGCCATTGCATATGATGTTTAAGGTGCACATTCGGGGAAATTGCGTACGCTCGACCCGTGCTCGTATATCCACACCAGAACAAGATGGGCAAAAATATCATGAAAAAGGTGTGTGTTCCCAGATTAGCGGTATAGGCGAAGTAGGAATCTAGGGTCGGGGTGCGAATTCTCTCTTGCATGTAGGCAAGGTAGGGCGTTTCCCAGCGTACGATAGGGATCATGGCTTTGCGGATAGCGTTGCGCCATGCTGGCAGTCGGCGGGTGTCTTTTTATTGAAAGCATCAGTGTCTGTACATATATGTGTATGCTGCTCGGACAATGCGCATGCCGTGCAGAAGGGTGTGTGGTTGCGGAAGTAGGCGCACATTTCACGTACAGTGGTCTTGGTGTCTGTTGCCAGCATCAAACCTGGGGCCATTTTCCTTTTCCAAAGTCTCTTTTCCGGTATGATCCGCCTTTTGTATCGCGCGGTCGCTGTCGGACAGCGGTCGACCGTCATGCGGGGGAGGGGAAGACATGACTTAGGTAGAGACGGAGGGGCAGGTGTCGTGTTTCAAGCGGGCGTGTATCATGGCACTGAGGCAGGAGACATAAATGGGTGTGCAGCAATGGCGCGGGCACCAGACGAAAGGGGGCGGCCTGGTGGTGACGACGGGGGAGGTGGAGGGAGTGAGGTGCGTGAGGACGAGATAACTACTGCATATAGGTAGACTGGCTCGGTAATCTAATTCTACGATTGCAACTGGAGGAGCGGGCCTGCTGTACCAACAAATTGCGTGGGCCCAGCCGCGGCGGCGCTTGGGGACGGGAGCATGTTAGAGCGAGACGAAACGAGAGGACATGGATGACTAAGCCGCCTTCTTGTGTGGTTGCCCGGCCGACGGCGTGCATCTGTCAACACACAGGCCGATACCTATGTAGCTACCTACCTACTCCACAGTCTCTCTGGTCACTCACTCCACAAAACATCCACACCGTCGCCGCTGCACTCCTCATACGGACCATACCATACCATACCAAACCATACTATACTGCGCCCATTGTATTGATACTACCATCTTGCCCAAGTCGCGGCTTCTTCATCTCCCTCCCATTTCCCTCACCGCACTTCGCTTCACATCCTCTTCAACATGTCTGCACACACCGCGCCCTCGCAAAACTACGACTACCTGCGCCGGAAGCAGAGCACAAAAGCAACTCCTGTGTCCTCGGTCACTCCTGTACGTAGGCCAACCAGGACTGCCAGTGAACGCAACAGCAATGGCACAGTCAGTTCCTATGAAACAACAGAGACCCACGAGACTGCCATCACGGAGCCGCCCACGTATTCCAAAAAGCTGGTCGTCGTTGGCGATGGTGGCTGCGGAAAGACATGTTTGTTGATCAGCTATAGCTCGGGCAACTTCCCAGAGGTACATTCTCCTCAATATCGCCATTTATGTCTTCTCCAGGTGCTAACAAGAGCAGAAATACGTACCCACTGTCTTTGAGAACTACATTACCCACACGCCGCACCCTCCAACTGGCAAGATGGTGGAGCTGGCACTTTGGGATACTGCTGGACAGGAAGAGTACGATCGGTTGCGCCCGCTCTCCTACCCTGAGACCGACATCATCTTCGTCTGCTTTGCCATCGATTGCCCCAATTCCCTTGAGAATGTCATGGACAAGGTACGTCATTCAACAATCCCCGTATCAGAAACGTCAAACTAATCATAGCCACCAGTGGTACCCCGAGGTATTGCACTTTTGCCCAACCACTCCACTCATGCTCCTTGGGCTCAAATCAGATCTGCGAAACAAGAAGAACTGCATTGAACTCCTCAAGACACAGGGGTTGACTCCTGTAACTCCCGAGCAAGGCCGCGCCGTTGCTAAGAAGATGGGCGCCATGTACATGGAGTGCAGCAGCAAAGAGCAGGATGGAGTGGAGGAGATCTTCGACATGGCGGTGACGCTCGCCGTCGGTGACGAGTACAAAACGCCCGAGCAGACATCTTCGCCACGGCCTGCGTTTCCTACGAGCGGCAAGAAGTCGAAGAAGCGGGAGAAGTGCACCATTCTCTAAAGGGAAGCCAACAAGTGCTCATGCATTCCTTGTTGGCTTGGTCCTGTCGCCAGACCGGCCTTCTCCTTCTTATCCTTTGTTCTTTTGCTCTCATGCATCACAATGTACCCTTCTCCTCTTCTCCCTAATCTATGGGCTTAAGATCCGGGATGACGCGACGATCGATATTCACGACGCTGGACGACACGATCGAGATGCATAATGACCATAGCATGGACGCTCCTAGTTTCCTACGTGATTCTTGCAGCGCTTCATGGTAAACGGTAACCGACGATGCTGGGTGGACGGTGCAGCCATGCGCTTTCTTCTCTCTTCATTTGACTTTTCTACTTGTGTTTTTCGAGCGGAAAAGAGTGATTTTTTCTCGAACTGGGATTCGGAAGTATCCTCTAATACATAAAGCGTGAGCGTCCTTGTAACTTTCCTGAAGGGATTCATTGGGTTGGCGTTGGGGGAAACAGACGGTTAGAAGAACGGGTCACCTCCTTCTTCTATCCGCTTTTTTTTTTCTTTTCCTTTTGTTGCTCTGCTTTTTTCTTGTATCTTCCTATTCGGTATCTTTCTTTTTCCCTTTCCCAACTTTGACAATCACGTCGCACGCCTACGGGGAACACACCTACACGGCGATGCATCCATCAGAGCGTTAGCAGCAAAAAAATAAAAATCTTATGTCCATAGCTTTTCTGGTGCCCCCAAACTCACCATAATCCAGCTTTTGCGATACACCCGCCATCCGTTATCTTATCCCCCGCATCCAGGATAATGATGTACATACACGATCGAACCATCTCTCTCGTCTACTTAGGTTCCGCGTTCCGGTCCTTTCGTTACGTTTGTGCTTTCGTTTACTCCCGCGTGCGTGCGTGCCTTGCCTTGTTGTGAAAATCTTTGGTAATTCGATCCACCCTCCCCCCCCTCCCCTGTGTCCGTGCTATCGATTCGCACGCGCTTCCGTGGGTTCCGCGGAGGGAAAGGGGGGAGCTTTCTTCCGTGGAGCATGTGTTCTGCGTTGCGACGTGCGGATAGCGCTGGGGAGCTATGTTGATAGGTACTCTGTTGCTATTCTTTTTTTTTTTGTGCTTTGTTGTTGAGTGGTTTACCTTTTTTCATATTTGCATAGTGGTAGATACATACCTATGTACATACTTACCCACTGAAGCTGGCAGCAGGCGATGATAGAGAAAGAAAACAATAAGAAGGGGGGGGGAGAATGAGTTCTCGAGGTCGTACAAGATCGACCGATCACCCGTCTACCGGAAAAAAGAGGAACAAAACCCCCCTTTTCCAAATCATGATTGAAAAAACATGGAACGAAAATCAGCATCTCCCCCACGACCCCCAACCAACCAAACACGCGATCACTAAAAAAAATACCACACCCAGCCCAGCCCCAACCCATCCTTACCCCCACAAACCTCAATACATACTCTCCTCCCCCTCTCCCTCCCCATCCCCACCTTCTCCTCCCCCAACAGCACTAATATCCCCCTCGCCCTCGCCCCCCTTCTTCCCACCACTCCTCCCTCCGCCACCCTCCTCTTGCTGCTGCTGCTGTGAACCCTGCGCCTGCGCATTCTGCCCCTGATTCCCCATGACGCTCTCAAAGTGGCTCCACAAGCTCTCGACGGGGGCGAATTCGTTGCCGACCTGGATGAGCTCTTCCATGCTGCGGTTGAGGCGGTTGATGTTGACGAGGACGTGCTCTAGGGACTGTTTTTGTTTTGTTGGAAAGGTACTTGGTATGTGGGTTTAGGGGAATGGGAATGTGGGGGCTTGAAAGGGTGAGGGGATTCAGAGACGTGTGAGGGAGGAAAAGATGGGAGGAGGGGGAACAAGATTCGTAGGGGTATTGTTTTTTAGAGTGAGGTTTTCGACGTACCTGCGCGATCTCCGTAATCAGCATCTCCCTCTGGCTTTCATAGTACGTCTTTTGTTGCGGTGGTTCCTCTCCCGCCGTGGATGCGGCGTGGGCGCGTGACGTCGACATCTTTTTTTTTCTCTCCGCCGTCTATTTTCTGTTTTCTCTAGACCGATGTTTGATTTTCCCTCTCCTCTCTTTTCTCTCACTGGATTGATAGATGGATAGATGGCCTGAACCAATTCACATTTGCTTTGCTCTGTTGCAGCTAGCCAATCGGCCTCCTTTCCGTTCTCGCGCCTTGTCGTCCCTTTTTTCGATTTTTACTCGGGAATCCTTATTCTTCACGGCTTGTTGCTGAGGTTATTCCTTTATGGAGTTTTTTGCCAGATAGTCGAGAATGGTCGGGTGGATTGTTTAGATGAAGTTCCCAGGCGTTTTTTTCTCTCTTCGATGGAGGGGTTGATTTCCAGGTTACTGGTTGTTCACGGAGGTGTATGTAGTTCGGGTTGTGAGCTGGTATAAGAACGTGCGTATGCTCGGTATAGGCGCAAGTAGGTACGTATAGACTGTGGAAAGAAGAGTTCGATCGCTACGTCGTGTTCCTTCCCTCGGTTTGTTTTGGTAAGAGGTTACGCTAGGTATTTTATAACACGAGATCGGCCAATGAGCATGGGAGAGACGTAGCAAGATACGATGACTAATCCAAGAATACTATACCGATATAAGGTGTACGATATACGATGTACCTACCACCCTGGGTTCTATTCGTGGTGTTCAATTCCGCCATGTAAATCTTAAAGTAGAAGAATCTCAAACACGATAATTGAACAGCACATATCTTATCAAGGTCAAGGGTGTAGCATGTGCGATTTTGGAAATTTTGAATTAGAAATGCTTTTTTATCCTCATCGTTTTCTCTAAGTGATACTGATCCTATCGGTGGTGGATAACAGAGGTATGAACTTTTCCATCAACGTATGTTGGTTGAGGTACTCCTAAACCACGCTCATTCATTTCTCTCCAACCCTCCTCCCGTTCCTCTAAACCTTGAAAAGAACAGTTCCACTCGATTACTAGGGTCTTTCAACTACGCGAGTAGGCGACCACTAGGTGCAGTATACAAACAAAACACATGGTTTACTATTAGACACCCCCTGATGAACAGATAGGAAACATAAGGAAACACAAAGAGAAATAGAGACCCCAGTTCTTTAGGTATTCTTGGTCAACGCCACCGACACCATGCAAATGCAAGATTCACCACACATGGAGAAGGGTGAAAGTTATGAAAAGGAGAAAAGAAAGGTCGGTTTTAAGGGGAGAGAAAAACATTACACAAAGGTACGCTAAAAGTGGAGCAAAGAGACTCCGTAGGAAAAAATGACTCCTCATGATTTGGAGCCAGGAGACTTCGGTCGGTCTGTATGAGAGGATGTAGATTGCCCATTCAGCTTAGGATCTCCCGCAAACGGTCCCGTGAGGAAGTTGGGTGTGGTTTCTTGGTTTTGGCTAGGGGGAAGAGGATACTCGTTTGGATCAGATACCAGGATAGGGTCGGTGGATTTGGTATCGGGGTGTACCTCAACACCTTCTCGTGCCTCGAGATCAGAACGGCTTCGGTCACGTCCGAATTTGAGCGAATCACCATCAGGATTCCTGTCAATCGGAGACCAACCTGCCACACTGCCTGCCACAATACCTGCCATGACTGTAGCGGGGCCGAATGCAGAGTTGGAACGAGACCTTCCCCGGCGACGACTTCTTGAATCAGGAGTTGGTGGGGCAGGAGAGCCTTCTGTATCCACAGTACCGTTGTTTGGAGTCCTTGGCAGTGAGTGACTGGAGCGTGACCGAGAGAAGAGTTCACGCGGATGCTGCACTTGCCATTTGAGATTACTTAGACGACCGCCGCGAATCCTCTTGATGAAAGCAAGCTCATCACGAATTTCGAGGAGGCCCTCGTTCCATTGATACTCGTCAGAAACAGCAATCTCAGGAGTCGTCTTTCTGTTGAAAAAGGCAGGAATGCAGCGCCTAACCAGTTCGTCGGGAATCAGGCGAACGATGACACCAACAACAAGCGACAAGGCGCCTAGGACTACTGAATAAGCCCACTGGGCACCATTGATTCGCGTGACCTGGAAAGCAGCCCCTCCAACGAAGACAATCATGGTCTGTCCGCCAATCATAATGCTGAGAATGGCAACAAAGAACCAGTTGTGAGTAATGCCCTCGAAAACATTAAACTTATTGTCGAGTCGGCGGTTGTTGAGCGCGTTAAATATCTGCATCCAAACGAAGGTATTAAAAACCAGAGTAGGCATTCGATCCTTTTCCGGTTGTGACTCATAAGACAAAATCTTCTCGCCGCCGAAGTAAAGAATGAGGGTGACGACAAGTTGGTACACAGCTTGCCCGGTGATCATCTTCCACATCCTCAATGTTATTAGAGAGGCTGATTTGGGATCCGGTTTGCGATCGAGCAATCCGCGAGTTGGTGGATCGGTAGCTAACGCCAAAGCGGCGAACGTATCCATGATCAAATTGACCCAAAGAAGCTGAACAGCAGTAAGAACCGACTTTTGTTCTGGGCTCGAAACAGCGGAGATGAAAGCAAGCAGAACAGCAGTGATGTTGACCGTGATTTGAAACTGCAGAAATTTCTTGACGGCATCGTTAACAGCTCGTCCCCAAAGCAGAGCTTTAACAATGGAAGCAAAATTGTCGTCCATGAGAATGATAGCCGAAGCTTCTTTGGCCACTTCTGTACCGGCAATACCCATGGAAAAACCAACATCGGCGGTCTTGAGGGCAGGTGCATCGTTTGTGCCATCACCCGTTACTGCAACAGTCTCTCCCAATTCTTTGAGTCGTTTCACAAGGCGACGCTTGTCATCTGGACTAGACCGAGCAAGAACACAAAGCTTGGGGATAATAGCGTCCATGTCGCGTTTCGAAAGTTTCCGGAAAGCTGGGCCTTCCATGACAACCCCTCCAGGTACCAAGATACCGCAATCCTCGGCAATTGCCTTCGCGGTCAGAACGTTATCACCGGTAACCATTCGGACGTAAACTCCGGCACCTTGACAATCCTTAACGGCTTCACGGACGCCATCCCTGAGCGGGTCCTGGATACCAATTACAGCCACAAACGTCATTTGCTTGAAAACGTCGTCGAAGACAGCCTGCGTAGGATCATCAGGACTTTTGCGCGAGTCGGTCGGAGGCCAGCTTGTGAAGTCCCGATACACGAGACCTAGAGTACGAAGCGAGCGGGAGGCGTATGTAGTAATAACATGTTCGAGTGTATCGCGGTTGTCCTCGGTAAGCTCTCGGTCGGCCAGTTCCTTGTTAGCATCGGAAACTATCCGATCGCATTTGTTCAATAGAATTTCCGAAGCACCTTTGACATACATCCTGTATCGCCCATCGTTGAGCTTTACAGTAACAGCCGAGCATTTGATAGCAGAATCGAAAGGAACAATCTGAACAATATTGGCGTTGGATCGTTCGGTGGAAACTGAGGTCATGCCAAGGTGATCGCGAGCGAACTGAAGAAGTGCCGTCTCTGTCTTCGATCCGATAAAGGTGTCAGCTCCGTCAGCCGGGCCCTCGAACGCCGTGGTGTTTTGGACGATCGATTGTTCTAACAACGACTTCACTTCACTGCTGAGAGTGGAGACAAATTCGGATGGCGAGACATCATCAGAGTTGTCTATTGGGGAATCTGCAGCTTGTTTACCTTTGATACCGTCAATATCCGTAGAGTTATCCACGGATGCCTTGAGCTTCTTGTCGCCGAAGCGGAGCGCCGATCCAAGTGTGCCGGCGACCACCGTCATTTTGTTCGTGGTGAGGGTTCCCGTTTTATCGGAACAGATAGTCGTGGCGTTGCCCATGGTCTCGCAAGAACGAAGTAAACGTACGAGATTGTTGTCCTTAAGCATACGGGTGGTGGCGAATGCTAATGCCAATGTAACCGCAAGTGGCAATCCCTCAGGAACAGCGACAACGACGATAGTGACAGCGACGATGAGAATGTTCAAAAAATCCTGGCCTTTTTGATCGGGTGTGTGGGTGCTCGTGCGTAGGCCAACCAGAAATTTAATGAACAGCACAATAAACAAGAGGAGAGCTGCTGCGCCTCCCAGCTTAGCAATGTAGGTTGCCAACACATTCAGCTTAGACTGTAGAGGTGTGACCTCGCTCTCTTCGCGAAGCGACATCATTGTCTTTCCGTAACTTGAGTGAACTCCAGTTGCAGTCACCATGAAGGTTCCCACACCCTCCGATACCTTGGCACCAGAAAGAATAAATGGGTCGATTTTCTTGAGAGGCTCATTATTCTCGATGGCTCGAAAAGCATCTTCGGCTGTTGTTTTCTTGAGGAGGTCGGATTCACCAGTAGCCGAAGATTCGTCACACTTGATACCATGCCCCTGGATCAGAATTCCATCCACGGGCACCATGTCTCCTGGTTCCAGTTGCAACACATCACCGACGAGCACGTCGTAAACAGAAACTTCGCGAGTTTTTCCTGATCGAATAGCCTTGACGTAGCGATCTTCCTTTTTCCTGTTCAACTTCACAAACTGCCGCTCTTTTTGCCAATCGTTTGTAGCGCCTACGACAACGACGATGAGAATAGCAACGATGATAGCCACGCCCTCAACCCATTCTACCTTGGGTTCGCCGGGCTTGTGGGCTACACCAAATGTCTGATAGAATCCCAGCGCTAATGATATGATGGCAGCAATAGTAAGAAGGATAAGCACCTTGTCGTTATAGGCAATCCAGGCCAGTTCCAGAATGCTCTTCGGTTTGCGCTCAGGAAGGCGGTTGTCACCGTAGACACGCCTTCGATCTACGAATCCGTGCTTACCAGCGTCGCTTGTCGAAGTGTCGGTGCGTTGTATCTGTGCATTTGAGGTTTTCGGTGGTTGTTCCGCGTAGCTTCCTTGAGTGGCCTCCTCGAAAGAAATGGTGCCATCGACATGCACTTCATCGACACTAAGACCCGCCCGTCGATCAGACTTGACTCCCTTTTCGATACCATCGATTCCACCAAGTACACGGAACGCAGCGAGGCTTTTAGGGTTGTACATTTTCCCCAATTGACCAGGAGAGAAGGCGAACGGGTTATTTTCCACCTGAAATTCGTGCTCAGTGCCAGGATCCGGGTGAAGGGCATCTTTGGTATTGAGTAGGTCGGATGTGCCGTTATGGTCGCCTCCCAATGTCTCTCCTTGGGAAGAAGGTATGTAAGTGCCGGAGGTGGTCGACTCGCCATTTTCGGTATCCAAAGAGTTTCCTCTTGAGCGGGTACCGGGGACGGATAGGAAATTTTGGGTTTTACCCCAATTCGACTGGGGAGAGGAGACATTGTGTGGTGAAGTCGGTCTGCTCTCCTTACTTTCGAATGAAGCCGTCGCACGGAGCTCGGCCTGGGGTTGTTTTTTAGTGCTTGGAGAAACATCTCCATTATCATCAGGCCCCGGTTGTGTAGGTGACCGACGGTCTTGGTCTCCCATGGCGGGGTCGTTTGGGTTGACAGCAGATGTGTCGATGGTAATGGTGGGTGCGCGTTGGCGTCGACCAGGGCCGGGAGAGGGCGTATCTCTGGCCTCGATGTCTTTATTATCAGCCATGAGGGGAAGCCGCCAGGCAAGCAGGCAAAGCCGCTAAGGGTCCGGGCTGTGCTACGGGGTAAGCGACGCCGGATGCGTAGGCGGAAGAAAGAATGTAGAAGGGGTGAGCTGAGGCGTCTCGCCGGTGTATCACGGACAGGGAGAGTGGCATGCGAGGGCGAGAACAATAAATGGGAGTGGAGTGGTAAAGGCGACACTAGGAACGAGGCTGAGTCCTGTGGTGATGTATGGATAGAGCCTAGGCGGAAGTAGGTAGAGAAAGGTAGATACTACAATGGAGCGGCTAGATGGACTCGCAACCCGTCTGGTCAGCAAACGCGCTTCGAAGGTTTGAAAGTGGATGGTTGGTAGTCACGAGCAACGAGCAGCCGAGGCCAGACATTGCGAATGAGGGATGAGTGGGTGGGTGGTGGCCAACACGGGCACAGCCTTCTTTGCTTCCATGGCGTGGCCGCGGCCAGCGGCGAAGAGCGGTTGTGTGATGCTTGGGAATGGATTGGGTAGGCTCACCTTGAGTATGGTACGTAGCCAGGGCGGTTGCGCAGGCCTCGCTACGTCGTCGGGTTACGTGACGCGGACGGAGGCAAATAAAGGGACGAAGAGGAAGGAGTCAGCTGGAGAAGACGTCGGGCGTCTGTCTCGCAGCGACGTGTTGAATGGTGAAGGTGGAGCAATGAAGGGAGTATGATGGCCCAACAAAGCAAGACTCTCTTTCTCTCTCAGCGTGGCTATGTCAAGTCAAGCGGACGGAGCAGGGCATCCTATAGCGAACATGGATAGGTAGTAGGGTGGACAAGCGCGAGGGCATGTACCATTGATTGGAAGCTGCACAAAGGCAATCGATTGATGGAAGAGGGGTGGCGATTGACGGCGTGGGGATTGAGGATTGAAGATTGAAAGCGGCTCCTTGTTCGCGACCAGGGAACGGCGGGCAAGCAGGAGATTTTGCAATCTGATGCGGTGCCAAAGCAGTCCTGGTCTTGGTGAGGGTTGCCCAGCATCTACACAGCCCCAAAGTCTAGTCGACATGCGGCTAGCGCAGATGCTCGGCTCGCGCTTGGCTTGCCCGATCCATTCCCTCTCCCAAAGTGGGGCCTGCAGTGCCCTGCAGGGGTGGCCCCTTCCGCCATCCATTCTGACTAAGTAACTTAAATGTCAAATCGACAGTAGCACCAGTCTTGGCACAACTCAATTTCAATTGCCATCCCTCATTCCATCTACGTTAACCATCCCTCATTCAATGCCAACTCAATGCCAAATGCCCTCCCATTCGACCGGCCCCCCGCTAACATGTGCGAGGCCAAGCACTCTCCTCCCTGTGCTAACGAGACCTTAGTCATTATGATGCACCCATTCCAATCACCTTTCTCACCTTCTGACCTTCTGGCCGCCCTGCAAGCACAGGGCCACTACTGTACAGTAGGCACTTGGCAGAGAGTGGCATCTTGACAATTCATCATGACAACACACTGGCATTTGTGACGAGGAACGCCAGGATGGAGCAGGTCATCCGCAGCATCCTGGGATTACTCATTTTTTTTTTCTTTCTCCGTTAACCCCTTGTACCGCCTTTAGCCATCAATTGCCTACCTGTACATAGGCTTGCTTCAAGTACACTGCATCATGGCAGTCTGCAATCATGCACTTCTTCGTCATGGCTGGCTTAGCTAGCTCATAACTACCCGTGGCTATTACTTGGTGACTTCAATTCGCCGCTGGTTTTGCATAACGGCCCTCATTCCCGCTAACGGGCCATTGCCCCCCAAGTGGGTAAAGCATACCCGTCGTGCCTCGCAGGGGCCCGTCGTATGGCCCTGACACTCTTCATTGCTTGGAACTCCTGGGACCTGAACATCCTCCGCCGGACTACCTCCTATTCACTCGCGACAAAGGCTTGGTGCGGCTCCACCACCGAGCCAAGCGCGTCAATAATTCGGTATTCGCCATTCGAGTTGCTATGGCCGGCCCTCGATGGAGTTGCCGTCTGGACCATACGTATTGCCACCGATGCCCGCCCATTTTCGGCGCCAAACTGTTCGACATTGGCATGCGTACGGGGCGTTTCTTTCTGCCCGCTTGCCCAGCCGCCGTCATCTCAGTTAGTTATCATCATCCATCAATCACACAGCATTCATCAACTCCATCTATCCGCCATCCTTCTTGGTCATTTGCATAGCCTCATGGTCAACCCAGTCTTCAACCAACGTACTGCAAAAGGTCTCACATCGTGTCCCTGACAGTTGAGACGCTATTGTACCAAGCGCGCGGATGTTAATGTTTGGGTTGACGACTGACAATTGTTTACCGTCACGCAAATGCGGCCTCCCGCTTTGCGGTTTTCGCTTTCCGCTATTCCCCATCCAGCGCGCTCAAGATGCGGTCATATCCTGGATTTTACGAGATCCAGGCAAGCATCATGACAGTAGGTATCGTTGGACTTCGTGCTCTTGGCAGGGGAGAATGTACACCGAACCGGTTTCTTTGATCTTTTTTTCTCATTTTTTTCTACTGCTTCTGAGTATTCTCCAGTCGCCTCGCTTTGCATCTGCACATGCAGGTTTGTTTTCTTCCCCACCGTCCATCTGCACTATGCCCGCCCTGGCCGTTTCACTCAATCGCTTCCCGTCGTTTCAAACGCAAAAAAAAAAATCGAACCCCCCTGATTGCACGCAATTTGTTTCTGCTGACTGCAGATCCACCGCAAAACGAATCCTTCGGCCGATAACAAAACGACCCGCTCCTGCAAGCTTCACCGTTAAACACCTCGAAGCACTCCTCTAGGCTCGTGGCCACACTAACCTCATACACGATTACGCGCTGCCTAGGTTAAGAAGCCAACCTCTGCCAATGGGCGCATGGCTTTAGACGCTAACCACCACACCTTCATTCTCTTCGTTCTTGCGCAGATACTCGTACTTGTGGCAGATGTTACAAAATAATAAGGCTATGCTATTTGCGCACGCTTCTGTACTACCGCCCACAACATCACTTGTACCAGCATCGTTCGGATGATCCAACCTCCGTGAAAGAGGCAGATGCATTTAACCCCATCCACTATATATCCTGACACACACCACCTCCGATGTTATATTTACGTCTCCAAACACCTTTCCAAACACTAAAAATGTCTCGAATAAAAATAAACCCCAACCAAAACATTATCCGAACTAAAGCTACCCCAGATATCTAAATTAATACTCCTTCCATGCCTACTTGCATACATCGTGCGCAATGCGAACATGTCTCACCCATTTAATAACTAATGCTCCCAAGCGCCACGGTACCTGCATTCCCGCCCCCATAGATCTGCTCCTAGCCCTCCATTCACAGCCTTTCCCGCTCCCTCACAAAAGAAAAGAATACTGTTTCAGATTGTTTCCAAATGCGGATACGGAGGCTTTTCTGGGCCGTGGTCACGGTGATTGGACCTTCTCTTATCTTTGAAGGGCCCGTTTTTGGGTCGAATGGATGGATGTGTTTGGATCCCTTCTTTTTTGCTTCGCGATGCGCCGCACCGCCGCCGATATGATAATTGAAGAAGCTAGGAGAGAAGAGATACTTGGTTTTGATGCACATATGTGAACAACCTGGCCTCTCTCCTCCCTCGTGCGTTGGAGGTGATGGTATATGTTTTGAAGACGTACAAGTAACAAGTGTCGATAGCAATGCAAAAAGCAGGCAGTTCATTCATCGGTAGTGTAATATCATTCTGTATAGCAACTACATCGCAAAAATTCAATGTATAAACATATCATAACCAACAACCCACAAACATGGACCCAAAGAGAACACCTTCCCCCGAGTCTCCCCTTCCATTTCTCCCCTTCCTCCAACCAGCCCCCACACTCACCTAACACACCAAACCTCATAAGCTTCCCTCCCGAAAAGAAAAATTTCAAAACCTGCTCCCTCTCACTCAGTCCCACCATCAAAACCAAACTCATCTCAACCCTCGTAACCCAGTGACATCAACGCTTTAGGATCCCGCTCCCTCCACTTATTTCCGCATCCGCTCAACCCCTTGTCTCCCTTGGCATACACAGTCTCCCCGCGATCCGACTTCCTTCTTCGTTCGTCCCATCGTTCGTTCCATTCCTCCGTCGGCACCCTATCTTACAATCAATTCGCTCAAGACTCGGTTTTGGAACGCAAGAAATACAGTCAAGTAGAAGGAACGAATTAGATAAAAAAAACATGTCCCGCACGCATGCAATTGTGTAAATGACGTTATACACTACACCACTGCTTAACTGCAAATGCGGTACCTGTATCGTACCGTACTCCTCTCCACAGCTCTCATCTACGCTAAGTAGGTAAAATCAGTCTTGGCCAGGCGTCCTTCCCCTTCCTCCTTCCTCCCTCATCATCCTCCGCGTCAGTGCGGAGCGGGATTTATCTACCCCCCCTCCCCTCCCAATTTTTTACTCACTCGTAATTTTCTTCTCTCAGCCGTGTACGCCAAGGCACCAGTCGGTCAAAGTCGGTGTGAAGTGCGAAGATCGCCTGGTTACCTAGATAGGAGGTGAGCCTTGAGGTGAGTAAGAAAGTAAGCAAGGAAGTAAGCGGGAGCAGGGGGTGAACGAACACGCACGCACACACTCGCGGGGGAAAGAATTAGGGGAAAGGGGGGAGGGAAGGGGAGGGAAGGGGAGGGAAGGGGAGGACGACTGGATCGTGGCGGGTTAGGGGCTTGATGAGTCAGGTTTTGATGGGGGTTGGGTACAGTTAGGCTAGATGGATGAGTGGATGTGCGAAGGGGAGGGTGTTTTGTAAGGCTTGCGGGGTTGTAGCGTGGATATATGGAGTGTCATGGTAGAAAAGAGTATGTCTTGCGAGATTGGTTGATGTGAAGGGTGGTCGTGAGGTGGAGGGATGATGGAGAGGGTGCGGTACGCATACCTACTAAGTAGGTGTGGCTCTATTTATTGACTGGTAATTCGTCCTGGGATAATAGAAGAGTGTGAAACGTAGAGAATTGGTCTTCTACTTTTTTTTCCCCTTCTTCTCAAATTCCCAGGTTTGGGTTTACGAGGTTTGCTGTACAGTGCACGCCAAAGTGGTCCTGGTTCATCGGTTTCTCTATCCGATAAACCTTCGCTCCATCTCATATCTTCTACATTGAGAATTTAAAAGAAAGTATGGAAATGAAATACCCGGTGTAGTGAAACGACAAAATCACACGTTTTGCTGTTACATCTTCAAAACATTGGCGCACCAAAAGTTACGAACATCTACATACCTTTTTGGGTTGTCACATAGTAACAATTGTCACATTAGGATACTTTAAACGCAAAACTAATACTAGTCTAACCTCACTACTAATGAATGTCATTAGCACAGCCCAAAGCAGAAAATCTTAGTTCATATTTACCTATCTGTAAAGCACTCATTTCTCTCTTCCTACGTATACCTCCGACTCGCGTTAGCAATTGCCTTATATACTAATAGATTATATACATATTCCCATCCTTGATCTAAGCTAAGCCTTAAAAAGCATGAGCTGCTCCGAAGGCCAGTCTATACTTAGGAATTTACATTTCGAAGGCATACTCATTCTGCGACCCCTTTTCAATTTATACTATAAATGTACGACAGAAGTCCATCCTCTGCAATTTTTCTTCCACTTTCCTTTTATCAGAGCTCCTCTATGATCCATAGTTGCAATAGCCTTTAGCATTTGGTCACGAGTTCGTTTTCTAGCGCCATTCGTGAAATCCAGTGGTATACAAGGATGCAGTGACATAAATTTGAAGATCCGGTGTGAACTGTAATCCTGTAAATTACGCTAGATAGTACCTACGTAATGGGAAAGGCTGAAGGGATGTGAATCAACGGTTGATAGGATTGCCTCCTATTGCTACGGAGGCTAAGAGGTTAAGGAGGTTCGACGGAGAAAGGGGGTCAAAATATTTTAGTGTCAGTTCTAGGCTTTTGTGTGAATGGAGGGTTCTGAGCCTATGCATATTGCGAGATTCGTACGAGCACGATATGTCTTAGAGTGATATGACCATTAGACGGGTTCCGTGATTTTTGAATTCATCAAGAAGGTACATGCGCTACGTTGAGCATGATACTATACGTTGACCCCGTCTTTTTTGGTTTGATGTCCCAACAAATTCCAAGCAAAACTTTTTGAATCATTCATAATACATCGCTCCCTTGCGTCAAACTGCCGATTTTCATTCCATAATTTGCCGTGAGGACCAGAGTGCAGTTGAGCCTCGCGACCCACCATGAAACACAACTGAATCGGGACAACCTCGCAAGTCTGCCTCGCATGAAAAAAACCAAACAAACTTGACCGCCCAACAACGGCCTGCACTTCTCCGAATGCATTGCCTGGAGAGCTCCGGAAGAAGTAATGCCAGCTTAGGAAAGTACAGCCAAGACGGAACATCATACTACGAAAAACGTCTGTTCCGCCGCTGCATTCTGCATGCCCCGCATGCGATCACCATGTACGCATGCACAGTTGCCTAAATCTCACCATGTATCTTATGAGTTCGTCGAATTGGAATTGTTGTGTTCGTCAGAAACATGCTGCTGATGCTGATGCTCCGCCACCTCCTCGTCTTCCGCTTCCGGCTGTTTCCGCTTCAAATTCGGCAACTTGATTGTGAAAACCAGAACGTTGACTATGACAAATATGGCAATGGTTGACATGAAGGTGATCCGTAAACTGCGATTGTACGCGTCGATAACTGTGCAAAGTGAGCGTGCGTGGTTGGCTAGCTTGGGGGGCTGTGCAAATTGCGTTGCGTGGGGAGACAGGAGTAATTGCAACCCGAAGGCACCCCAAATTATGAGTGGGTTTTTAAGTGCCCAATGGGATTTTGATAAAACGAAAGATAACATGCTTCGTGGCGAAGCAAAAAGGAAGTCAAGGGATGAAGAAGATAGGTAAGAAGGAGCGGTACGGAAAGTGACGAACCTTGTTTTTGGTGCTTGGAAGACAGATCAATGATGGACCGGACCGATTTTCGCACAGTAAGAATGATCTGAATGAAAATGTCAAAACGCACTGCACAGCCACGAATAAAGCACTGAATCAAGTAATCCACCGGGGCCTCCGTAGACTTACCTCTGCTTTGTGTGGCCCCGTAACCAATCTCTCGAGATAGGCGGTGAGGGCATTTTGCAAAATGACACTGCTCAGGGAGACACCCATGACAATACCTAAGCTCCGCCACAAAGTCAACGTGCTTGTCATTACCGCCTGATCTTCTTGGGTGCTCGTTGCGAGCACCGCAACTGATGTTGCAGGGAAGGAGAGTCCTTGCCCGACGCTCGCGGGAACGAGGAAGATAGTTGAGAGCCAAGCGGGTATACCCTCCCACATCAGCGAAAGAGTGATACCACCCAGCAGCATGCTCAACGATCCGAGAACGATGAGCCATCGCATACGTCCTGTAGCGGTCATAATAAAGCCCGAAGAGACACCGCAGATGGTGAGAACCACAGACGGGCCAGCTAATCGAAACCCAGACATCGACGCGGACTCGAGCTTCACGGCTTGAAAATACAACGGCGCGTTGAAGATGATGGTGTTGATGCCCAATTGAGCGAAGAAGTTGTTGAAAACAAGACTGCCCCGAGGTCGGGTGAACAGCATGTTTAGTGGCATCACGGGCCTTACGGCCTTGGATTCAACGTTGACGAGAACTGCGCCGGCGATTGTGGCAACAACGAGCGACGTGATAACGAACGGGTGTTTCCACGGGTAAACATTACCTCCAAGGTTGAGCCCAAGTATCAAGAATGCCACTGTCACTGTGAGGAGGAAGGACCCCGCAAAGTCAAAGTCCTTCATCGCTTTCCTGATGCCCAGCCCGGAGCGTTTGGCAAGATTTGGGCCCAAATTTGCAGGAACTGAAAAATATCCGCCAATGAGCAGAACAACGAACACTGGGATCTGGATAGCGAAGGTCATCCGCCATCCGATTTTGTCGCATAGAAAACCACCGAAAGCAGCACCAGCAGCAGATCCGCCTCCGTAAAAGAGATTGATATAAGCTTGATAAGTTCCTCGAACCTGGATGCTAACAAGATCATTGGTCATTACACTGCTCATAGATAGCACAGCAGCGGCTCCGAAGCCGCAGAAAGCTCTTGCTGCTATGAAGCTGCCAATGCTTTGGGCCAATGCACACCAAGCCGTTGTTGCCGCAAGAAACACGATACCTGAAAGGTAAAGCACTCGTCTGCCGATGCAATCAGATAAGCGTCCGAGCAGTGGTTGAGTTGACGTTGAGGTGAGTAGGAATGCTGTGGACAGCCAGGATGCAGAGTTGGAGGCATTAAAATAGGATGTAATAACTGGATGGCTTGAAGCCATTAATGTAGAGTCGAACATGGTTACCTGTTTTTGGTCAGGATATGAGAACATATAAAATTTCAATTCGTGGTATTCGTACAAACAACGATAACACAATGCCTGCAAATATACATCGGAACTGAGTCCTGGAGATGTCGGCAAGCAAACCGTCTGGTCCAAAGTTTTCTAGTTCTCCCCGTTTTGGTGATGAGGGATTGGGGAATTTGGGTGCTTGGAGTGCACCCTCTCCAACTGCGTCCGCCGAAATGATATCATTTTCCTCTGTGGGTGATTCATCTGTACGGTTGTTGGACTGGAGCAGCGGCGTTCGCTCTGAGTCCTGTGTTGAGGTCATTAGAACAGGAAATAGTACCAGAAACGATGTTCCCAAATTGACTGTCGGATACGTAACGTGATTCAGATATCGTGGGTGATATTTGTGTTGCCAGGCTGAATCGTGCTTTTGATAGATGGTTACGAATGACAAAGCGAGGTGATTCGGCCTAGCTATTCCGCGTTAGATTCCGAGCCCATCCCCGAATCTCGGTGGCTTATCGCCTCCTACAACGTTTTCGCGAACTTCACTGATTGATTTGCAAGAATAAGATTTGAATCATGAAGACACCTCTGCGAATAGCCATCCTCGAGTGCGACACACCGCCTGATGACCTTGTTACTAGATTCGGGAAGTATGGCAAGGTTTTCACGACGCTTCTCGAAAAGGCCGCAGATGATCTGGGCAGTCCTGGGTTTTCCAAGGATGATTTGAAGTTGAGCGCATACGATGTGGTGACCGAACAGAAGTATCCTCATCTGGACGATGTGGATGCAGTTCTCATCAGTGGATCTAGTGAGTTTAAGGGCTCTCTGTCGAAAGATCTTGGAAGCCTGCATGACTGACTTGCCAAGAGTACAACTCATTTGACAACGATCCGTGGATTCTCAAACTGGTGGAATTTACCGAGAAGTTGCTCAAGCAAGATCGTGTTCGGACGATTGGTGTATGCTTCGGCCATCAAATCCTGGGTCGGGCTGCGGGAGCAAAAGTAGGGCGAAGCGAAGGAGGGTGGGAGGTTGCTGTTTTGCCTGTTGAACTGACACAAAAGGGTAAAGAGATCTTCCAGCAAGACACACTCGTAAGTAGTATACACCCGCGAAAAGGAATGCGTTCTAAAGCATGAGCAGAGTATACACCAAATGCATAGGGATGTTGTTTTCGAGTACCCAGAGGGCGTGGAAGCTTTGGGAGGATCTCCGCGATGTCTGGTGCAAGGCATGTACAAGAAAGGGAAATTGATTTCTGTGCAAGGACATCCGGAGTTTCACGAAGCTTTTGTCGAGTATTTGGTGAAGATGAGGAACAAGCAAGGTATCTTCAACGATGCAGAGGCCCAGGATGCTTTAGACAGAGTGGGAAAACATCATGACGGAGTGCCCATCGCGAAGGCGTTTTTGCGGTTTCTGTTGGATGACTAGGATTGCCGATGATAGATACCCTTACGAAGTCATGTGCCTGTGCCGGTCTCTGATGCATTTCATTTACAGCGATAGTGAGGTTGAGAGAGCTATGAAGTCATTTTTAGCCAGTATCCCTGTCAGGCTTGCGTAACCTTCCTTAGACTCCTTCATCCATCTCTTTGGATGCATTCTGTTGACAGTAAAGACCTGGCCGATGGTTGCGAACACATCGACTCATAGCATTATTCGAACATAAGTTTGAATGCTAATAATAACAACGAGTTAGGGCGTAGGCTGAGGTGAGTAGCTGAGCAGATACGTGACCAAATTCTCCGAAGGCCAACTAACCTGAAACGGGTCAAGGGTTTATCGCCAATACTCGTACTGATCCTCCGCAACCACCCCTCAACACTTTCTCTCTTCACATACAACCCTCACCCTTCTTCTCGTCGCTCGTTTGCCTTTCTTCGATAAAGACAGCTCACCCTTGCCCTGCGCAACCTGCAATACCGACCGTCCCGCCGTACCATACTTGCATCTACCTCTATCTGTCCCTTTTTTTGAATGCCGTTCGTTGGTTAGTTTCAGGGTCTCGCCATCTCTGATGGGAACGTGTACGCAACCCTCCCCGTCTGCTGATTCTGCCCTTCATGCAAGTCGCAAACTGACCCTGCTGAGTATATAGGGAGATATGGTGTTATACTGGACGCTGGGTCCTCAGGGACGCGGGTCCATATCTACAGATGGCTGAACAGTGACACGGCGCGAAAGTCGGCAAGCAAAGCCCAGCTGCAAAGCTTACCCGAGATCGAGACCGACAAACAATGGACCAAGAAGATCCATCCAGGCATATCCACCTTTGGCGAACATCCCCACGACGTCGGTCCCGAACACCTCGAGAAGCTCCTCGGCCATGCCCTGAGCGTGGTTCCGGCCGCCGAAGTTCCGAATACGCCGCTTTTTCTGCTTGCCACTGCTGGCATGCGAATACTCCCTCCTCTACAGCGCAAAACCATTTTGAAGGAAGTCTGTGATTTCGCTCGCAAAACAACAAAGTTTCAACTACCGGACTGTGATCTACACATCCAAGTGATTCCGGGGGAGACAGAGGGCTTATATGGTTGGATAGCGGCAAACTACCTACTCGGAGGATTCAACAACCCCAAAAATCATGACCATGGCAAAGATCACCATACATACGGATTTCTTGACATGGGAGGCGCATCTGCGCAAATCGCTTTTGCCCCTAATGCGACTGAAGCCGAAAAACATGCAGACGATCTTACACTCTTGCGATTACGGCGGGTTGGCGGAGATCCTATGGAGTACAAGGTTTTCGTGACGACATGGTTAGGGTTTGGCGTCAACCAAGCGCGAGAAAGATATGTTAAAGCCATGTTGACGGCTAGTCCCGGAGCGGAAGAATATCCCGATCCGTGCATACCTTCTGGCGCAGAATTGCTAGTCAGCGACGATGGAAAAGTAATCGAAGATGGAAAAAATGAAAAAGGGCATAAGCTCGTAGGAGTAGGCATCTTCAAGGAATGTTTGCGACAGACTTACCCGTTATTGGAGAAAGAGAAGGAATGCCTTGATGCACCGTGTCTTATTAACGGTCAGCATACACCCGCTATTGATTTCGATGTAAATCATTTTGTAGGTGTGTCGGAGTACTATCACACCACGCATGAGATTCTCAAGATGGCACACAAGGACGACGACAATTATGATTTCAAGAGTTATCAAAAGGCCGTGGAAAAGTTCTGTGGGAAAAGTTGGAAACACATTACGGAAGGTGTGGACAAGAAAAAGTATGGCAAGAAAGTCGACGAAGACAAGGCTCTCGAAGTGTGTTTCAAATCTTCATGGCTGATCAACGTGCTCCACGATGGCATCGGCGTGCCACGGATCGGTCTGGAGGACTTGAATAGCGCTAATAATGTCACCAAAGCAAAAACCGACAAAGGCAAAAACAAGGGTTATCTCAATCCATTCCAGGCGGTCAACAAGATCAACGACGTTGAAGTGAGTTGGACGCTCGGCAAAATGGTCCTCTATGCCTCCAGCGAAGTTTCCCCTCCGTCACCCGAAGCTCTAGCTGTAGGCTTCGGCAGCAACGTCGCTGGCATCCCCTCAGATTTCCAACACCCCGGTGGCTCATACACCGCGCACTCTGGCGACTGGCACGACCACATATTCTCTGAGAACCCACGCCGTATCCCAGGTTTCCTCATTTTCGTTCTCATACTCTTCATCTTTGGTTTCATCCTCTGCGGGCGGGACCGCCGTAAAGCCGCCACCAAGAAAATGACCCGGATGTTTGGTCGAGGCGGTCGTAGCCACTCCCACGGTCGCCGCCGCGGTGGCGGCGCCGGCTTTACCGGTAAACTTTTCGGCTTACGCTCCGCCAACGGCCCCACCTATGAACGCGTCCTCGAAGACGGTCCGTCGGCGGTCAACGCCAGCGACTTCGAGCTTGGCCCTTACTCGGACAACTCGGACAATGACCACTCGGATTCATCGTCGGACGGCACGCGCTTTGGTCGTACATCTGGCTGGGCGACTCCTCAAATTAAAGGCGGTGGCGGCGCAACTGCCGAAGCTGGCCATTCACAGGATATCATGACACAAGGGGCAAGTTTGGGCTTGGGAAGGGGCGGGTTTATGGCGCGGACGGATAGTAGGGGGAGGTTGGCGGTCAGGAGTCGAGCCAACAGTCCGAGGAGAAAGAGCCCTATGGGTAAATACTCGTGATTTTTCCCCCCTGCGTTGTTTTTTGGTCATCCCTTTTTTTTATTGCTCTGCACAGCGAATCAAACATTTCTTCATTACTCATATACGGTGATTCCCCTTCCTGCTCGCAAATCCTTCCTCTTTTTTCTACCAGGCGTGTTCCTCATATCCGTCTGTAACCGTCATGGGGTAGAGATGCCCATGTTCGGTGTAAAGGATGAGAGTTGGATTGTCTGGGTACTGCGGTATTATCTAGGCACTCATCCAATCATCATCCTTTACACCGAGATTGGGCATCTCTACCTCCAGACTCCTTTTTAACCCTATCTCATTGCGTGTTTGCGTTTTTACGCCGGTGGGGTCATCCACGGATGGGTCGGCGTCGTGTGTTGAGTTGTCTTTCTCTGCATATATTTTTTTCCTTGGGGGATAGTTTAGATTCCGGTACGGCGTTGGGTTGGCAAGTGGAGGTGGTGCTTTGTGACGTCCTTCTTTCTATATATGTATCGAGGTCAAGACTACATCGTAGCTGCTTGGTTGCTTACTCGTATACAAATCATACATATATATGTGTGTATATTCAACACCAATTAATTGCGAAGAAGAAAACACTTTTGATGTGCATAATCATCTACAGATACTTCGTCCATCCATCCATCCATCTCTCCGAGATACATATGTATGTATGTGTGTATGTGTACCACTATCCTCGCGAGCAATGTCTCTCTCTCTTCCCTGATCAAAGAATTCCAAGCAGAAAACCGCACAGACACGGGGAGAAAAATAGGTAAAAAAAGGGAAACACTATCCACAGCACGACATCATACATACATGAATGGAAATCTAATAAGAGAAAAATGAGGATCTGTCCATGTACATGTATGTATGTTATTATTCACCACCAAAAAACAAATCAACCAATCGGCTGAAATATATACATGCAGGATGAGGAGAACACACAAAACTAGAAGAGGAAGAAAAATGAAAGCTCTAGCATAAAAAAAAACGTCTGTCTTCCCCCCTAGGAGAAGATGTCTAAATAGGACGAAATCAGAAAACAATTGAGACAACGAAAAAAAAAACCCCCACACCCCCCACACACCCTACACAAAAAAAGTACAAGAGGCATATTTTGGGCGAATATAGCCCCTACACCCTTCCTCATCCTGTTCTTCTTACTCTGCTGCTGCTGTTAACAACGCCGTATATACATGGGAAAGATCCCTTTCCATCCATCTCGTCGCTGGGGCCGTCAAGGAATAGAAAACAAAAAAAGATGACGAGATTGATTGGTGGGAAGGAAGGAAGGAAAAAAACATCTAAGAGGACGAGGATATACGCGGTGTTTCCTCCACAAAAAAAACACAGAAAAATCATGCTTTGCGCTACTGTTACAACAATGCGTACTTTTCAAGGTAGGGAAGATTTGAGAATAGCGAGAAACAAAAAAAAAGGGCAAATGAGAAAAAATTTACCACCAGGATGGTTACTGGTAGTAGAACCCGTTGTGCGGCTGAGTCGGCTGCTGTGATTGCTGCGACTGTTGTTGTTGCTGCTGCTGCTGTGCAGTCTGCCCGGTATGGAGCTGCGCCTGGGCTTGTTGAATGAGTTGATTCATACTCGGAGCAACGTAGACTTCTTGGTACGGATGCTGGGGGTTTTCGAATCCCACGCCAGCGAGTGGGTTGTTGAATTGCATTATCGGTCGCGACTGGGTTGGAGGCTGTTGAGGTGGTAGTGGTGTTTGTTGGGGTTGCGGCGGCTGGCCTGTTGGCGCCAAGACTTGTGTCTGCTGTTCTCCCCACCCCCATTTCTCCTGAAGCTCTTTGTTGATGAATCCAACGCGCCAACCGGTCTCCTGCTGGATCTTGTCGATGATTTGGAGGACTTCTTCTTGCGCACGCCGCTCGGTTAGGCACTCTGCCGCGATGGCAAGGGAGCGGAGAGCTACAGAGGCCACCCCTCGATCTTTGACGTGCGCGCTGATGCCGCATATGAGAGTGGAGTGCTCCAGGCGCATAGCGTGCATTTTTGGATCCTGAGGCCCGTTGATGGGGTGTATTTGTGCGAGTAGACACATGCACGTGTGATAGAAGAGACGGGCCACAATGCTCGTTCGTTTAATTAGCCATACTTCCGGAAAGGCAGATCCTGAAATCGTTTGGCCCGGATGGAGGTACGCGACAGGGTGCATGGTCCTCGGGATGTATTCGTTCCAGCGATCGGCGAGATCTTTCAATGATTCCCACTCTGCTAATCGCTGCTGTTGGGCGGCGTGATGGTTGTTTGCGCTTTGGGGTACTGAAGCGCGGAAGTTGCATGTTTTTGCGACTATGTAGAGGATTCGATGTGTCCAGGATTCTTCATGGCCGGGCTCTTGCTCAGGTACCATTTCCATGTCAAGGCCCCACTCATCAGGATGCCATGCTACTTGCCAATTGAAGTGCAGACAACTGAGTATTTCCATACCAATATTGAGCCAGAAACAGGCAGCACCAACACCAGTTGCTCGCGCATTCCATCCACATTCCTTGATCAGAGCCCGCGCGCCTGCTATATGGTTCATACGCTGCATTGCTCGTTCAGACATGATTTCGTAAACGTTGAGAATCACGGCAGCCGTAGCACATGTAACTGTATCCCGGTACGGATCTTGCAGTGCCTCCAACAGGTGTTTTGTAGCGCTATCGTAATAGCCCAATGCCTTGTCGTCGCTATACCTGGGGTTGACAAGGGCTAAGTGACGGGCACCACATGCTAAGAATGAATTCAGCAACATGGGTTCCTGCAATGCATGGAATGGAAGGAGCCGTGAGAACTGCGTAAAGTAAGCATTAGGCCACACTAGTAGCAGACATATTACCGACATGTTTCTTGGGATCCATGCTATCCATCCATATGGCTACCTCTTCAACATAGACTTGCATGAAAAGGACAACTTCTCGGTCTTGGAGGTAATCCGTGCCCTGAGGCGGCAATTCGTCCGACTCTCGACGACCTTCGGAATAGTGGACATTTGGAGTAGCGGCCATGAAAGCATTAACAGACGGTTGCGTAGTCACAGAATTAGGCGTGGGTGGATGATGGATCTGGCTGGTATGACGACTATGCGACAGGTTAGGCGCAAAGCCGCTTTGTCCGCTGTGGTCGGAGCCTACGTTGGGATACGATGGACGATGCTGATAGTGATAGTGATTCTGATATTCGAAAGGTTCGGGGAGGCCGCTTGGTTTCTGCAATGGAGTTGGGTACTTTTCGGCGCCGCCCTTGTACTCTGAAGCGATTTCGCGAGATTCGTCTTGAAAGCTGACCTGGTAATCGGGGCCTGGGGGTAAGATGTAAGGGGCTGGCCAGTTGGCCATGTTCTTGTCGGCCTCCTGGAAATTGACACGCAGGCCTCTTCGGCATTCTCGGTTGGACTTTTTGCAATTCTGACATTCGGGAAAGGCTTCGTCGCACTTGAGGTGACGGTCGCGGCACGTGAGACAGCCAGTACGGACGCGGGTGCTTTTGGATTTCTTTTCCTGCGCGGGCGGAGTGTGTTCCATGGAAGTCATGCTGCCTGGTTGCTGGATACCATGTTGGCCATCTGCGGTTTCTGCGAAGGAGGTAGGTTGGGATTGCATCGCATAAGCCATGGGACCAGTCATGATACCTAGCGGAATAAGGGTTGGGACGGTGTCAGTACTGCGACCCACCACCACCAACGGTCACAAACAAGGACAAGCTCACGCACGCAGACGCGCGCTTCACCGGGACGTACGACGTGGTGGGCGGCGGGTCGCGATGGTGGTGCAACGGTTCATCCGAGATGACAGTAAACGGCGAGTATGGATGTTGACGTTAAGCTACCTCCGCCCGTTGGTTGGAAAAGTGGTGGTGACAGATGGTGTGGGAAGCTTGGGCGTGGAACAGGTCTGACCGTCTGGGGCGGTGGGCAAGTTAAAGCGAGGGCGAGGGCGAGGGCTGCGTCGTCTCGTCTCGGCTTGCTAGCGTCCTTGTCTGTCTTGTCTGGGCGAACCCTACATGTAGAGAGGTGCCGGCAGATGGATGCATCAGCCAGCTATGTCTTCTCCAACAAACGTGTATTCGTGTTTTTCCGTGTCACATCCATCCTTCCACCTCATATGTACTAGGCAGAACTCTGTTGGCTCTGAACGGGCGGGACAGTTTCTTTGACGGGTCCCGGTTGGGACTAGCGCCTGTCTCACGAGGGTTGACGTAACCCTCTCGCTTGCCCTAGCGGCGATCTCTCGTTCCGGCCTGCCTGCCCATCCAACCAAGCCGCCTGCCCTTGCACATTCGACATGTGTCTATTAGTACATCCAACTTCGCGACGCTGCCCATGGCTGCAGATACCCAACAGCACGCCTCAACTCGCGGTCCAGCTCAGCCAACTTTCGTATTCCGTGGCCACACAGCCCAGATTCACAGCGCTCACCTAGTCGCTCTCAACACGTGCCTCGTCACAGGCGATGCCGACGGCTGGGTAGTCATTTGGAGATTGGAAACCAAACGAGCCTTGGCTGTTTGGAAAGCTCACGATGGAGCCATACTCGAAACCGCCATGTGGGGGAGCGACAAGTTCATCACGTAGGCAGCCTCCCGCTTGGAGTTGCTTCCCCATCAATTCCATTCTAACCTGAGCTTTGTGCAGGCATGGGCGCGATCATAACCTAAGAATATGGCAGCTCGACATCTCCAACACCTCAACTTTGTCCAGAGCTCTCCCTGTAGAGGGCTCAGAAATAGACAGACCCAAACCATGGCTTCTGCATTCACTGCCAGCCAACACTCTGAATTTTTGTGCCTTTTCAATGTGTCATGTAAGAGAAGCGCTGCAGAATCCAGAGCCCGAGCCCAACAATATACTGGATGGACCTGTGCTTGTTGCTGTGCCCGCAAGAGATGACAAAAAAGTCGAGGTTTACCAATTTCCTCAGGAGAAGCTGATTTGTGTGGTCCCCAAGGTCGAGTCGAGAGACACCGGTGAGATGGTTTGGTTCACTTGTTATAAGGGAATAGACTATTGATACGACATAGGTATGGTCATGGCAGTCAAGCTTGTGCATCACCCAGCTTCAAATGATATCCTGATCGCCGTCGGCTACGAGGCAGGTTTCATCGCTGTGTACGCCATTCCACACAGTCCTACCCGACAAACACAGGCAGCACGGCATCCAATCCGAATCGCCGATATCATCTACCTCAGCCAACCCCATGCTCAACCTGTGCTATCGCTTGATGCGTTGCCAGATTCCGGTACCACCTTCTTTACTTCCTCTGCTGACGCGGTGATCGCTAAACATCAAATTGATTACCTGCCCCTTGATGATGTCAAAGGCTCGCCAGTGCATACTAATGAAGGGGTAGTAGAGGAAGCCTGGAAAGAAAGAGAAAGTCTGGCTCAAGATGGAAACCTAGCGACTTCATCAGACACGGACATAAATCCGCCAACACATCAGCATACGAGTGCGGTTCCTGAAGATCTAGCCAGTAATGAAACCGTGAATACATTGAGTGAATCACTGGACTTCAAGAAGAAACCTATACTCGCGAACAGGAATGCGATAACGTCTTCCAATTCTGACACTAAACCCGGAGGTCTCTCCTCACTTCTTTCTGGAGCAGCTAAACCCCAACCTCAAACGCGACCAAATCCACCGTCAGCCCCCAAAATTGTAGCTCCTGAACCACCATACAAGTTCGTCAACACAAAGCATGCAGGTCAACAATCGCTGCGTGTAAGATCTGACGGTCGGCTTCTCGTCACAGGAGGTTGGGACAAAAGAGTGAGGATATACAGCACGAAGACCCTAAAGGAGGTTGCTGTATTGAAATGGCATGATGAAGGCGTGTATGCTGTGGATTTTGGTGAGATTTTGAATGCTAAAGACATCCAACATGGCGTCGGCAGGGATGGAACGGCGAACGAAGAGGGCAGTCAAGTCTCCAGGAGAGAGACGGGGTTGGGTAAACTGCAGCGTCAGAGGGAAGAGCGCATGCAGATGAAGCATTGGGTGGTTGCGGGGTCTAAGGATGGGAAAGTGAGCTTGTGGGAGGTATTTTGAGTTTTTGGGAGATGTCGGCTACATCAATGCAGGTACATATCTGCATGGAACTTGTTTGACAGTGGAAGCAGTACCATAATCATGTTCGGTGAAGCGAAGCGGGGTGGAATTTGCATATACTCGGTACGCTCTGAGTATGAGAGATTACCCATCAGTCCCTCCCCCGACGCCTGTAAGCCCGGATGCGATGGCAGGGATATGATTGAGCATCAATTGCCAATTCAACGTCAGGCTTGAATCAACGCGTCCATTCATACATCATGAAAGATCGATTGGAGCACGCCTGGTTCATTTTTGAATCTAACAATGCAAAGTTTTTACCTATGTAGGTGGGTAGGTACATGTATTCTTGAAATACTATACGAGGTAGAAGGAAGGGTTCAAGGCTGCACAGGAGGTGATCAATGTAGGAACATATTATCGGCCAAACCAGGCCAGCCTGGTCGGACTTCGGCGGGAACTCTTTTTGCAGCATCGATGTGATCAAAGTGACACGACAGCACTTCCCAGAATTATTACAAACGGCCGAATCGGTGCCTGAAGGCGTGATGGTGTTGACAGATGGTGTGATGGGATCCTTACTCGATGCGGTTAGCGAGGCTCAATAATGGATCTTATCTTTCAACGTCAGGTTTGTGAGGCTCGGTAAAACACTCAAAGAGGGAGGAACTTTGAAGCAAGAGAAAGTGTGTGATGAGTTTCATGATAACTGCGTCAAACGCAAAACGACGTGGAGAACTGATTAAGCCTTATCTTCGGTCCTATTCCAACCTGATATCGTGGTGAATTGATTAGCAATGGATCGGGGGGCGGTGAGCACATCGAAAAGGTATCAATAAGCTTCAAAGAAATCCCACAAGCTACCAAAGATGGAAGATTATGGAATCAATGCATGGCATGATTAAATTTACTGACGGACAAACACAGCCATGCTGTGCCCCATGGTCGCTTCCCCGGATGTACTTAAGCATGCCTGTAGTAAGCGCCTATGGACTGTGGGGAAGCTCATCCACCGACGTACATTATCCACAATAAGTGAAATAACATGTGGCCCGTTTTTGTGCGGTAGAGCAGCTCCGTGACCCAAAATGATTTCACGACTTGGTGCTGTTGGGCCCTCGTTGTCTATCACCGAGCCGATTATCGCACTTAGATCACTGGAGGAATACAAGGGTGATGATGTTCCCCACCATATGTATGTGAACAGGTGCGTTCAAATATGTGATTATTAGGAAGTGGCGGTGGACATAAGCTCTTCCCCGGACCGCCATCTCTGATTCAGAACTGAGCACGCCATCGGGCACGCCATCGGTAGTCAGTGCGCTCCTGAAATCGGGCCTTTCACTCATATATCATTCTCCAAGTATCTATGTACTTCTGACAGCTACTTTTAAACAACTGCCTCTCTTCTTGCAATTGTAATTGCTAAATTTCTCCTCGACCTCCCACATACCTGCTCCTCAATCTTACCCTACCCGCATCCAGAACTTCAATTACCTTTTCTTGTCATCAACAAACAATCACTTCAATCAATATTCACCAACTTCGCCGACCATGGCACCAGGTCTCGTGGAAACCACTACGACCGAGGTCACCAACAACGTGATCAAGCTCAAATCATCCGACACGGACGACAGCACTAGCAACAAGCTCGGTTATGTTCCCGGCAGGACTGTCATCAAGAAGCACGACGACACCTACGAGTATGAACACCTTCGCACACGGTTCCCCGATATTGTGTGGGAGCCTTTGGGTGAGGTGCCCTACCACGACAAGGGCCTGCTCGGCGACCCAACGTTCAAGAACCTTCTCAGCTCAGCAACCGACGTCTTCGACTACAACCCTAAGATCGGCACCGAGGTCACTGGCGTTGATCTCGCCAACCTCACTGACGCGCAGAAGAACGACCTTGCTCGGTTGATTGCCACGCGAGGCGTCGTTTTCTTCCGGGACCAGAAGAACTTCGGGATCCAGGAGCAGAGGGCTTTGGGCAAGTACTTTGGCGAACTTCACAAGCACGCTACCACGGCGGTCCCTAGACAAGAGGGTCTCGAGGATGTTCATGTCGTCTACACCGGCGAGGATAGCCCGGATCTGAGGGCCATGTTCACTCCCAGTTTCCTTTGGCACTCGGACGTAAGTTTCCTGTTCAATTCGTGAATATGAGTCTGTCCGACTAATAACGACCATAGGTGACTTACGAAGTCCAACCTCCCTCCTACACTTCCCTCAAGGTCCTCACTGGCCCGCCTCGAGGCGGAGGCGGCGACACTCTCTGGTCTTCAGGCTATGCCGCGTACGACATGCTTTCCCCCTTCATGCAAAAGTACCTCGAGTCCCTCACCGCGCTGCACTCTGCCGAGCTGCAAGCCCAGGGCACCCGCGAGCTGGGCCGTACAGTGCGCCGCGAACCCGTCACCACCGAGCACCCACTGATCCGCACCAACCCCGTGACGGGCTGGAAATCCCTCTTCTTCAACCCGGGCTTCGTGACCAAGATCGTCGGCGTCCCCAAGACCGAGTCGGACCACATCATTTCCCTCCTCAACGAGATCGTCAGCACGAGCCCTGAACTGCATGCCCGGTTCCAGTGGCAGGCGGGCGATGTTGCGTTCTGGGATAACCGCGTCACGAATCATTCCGCGAGCTATGGGTTTGCGCCTCACCGACGCCATGCTGTGAGGGTTTGCTGCCAGGCGGAACGGCCGTATCTTGACCCCAATAGCCGCAGCCAGGAAGATGAGCTCTCTGAGAAGTACGGCATTCCCAAGGCGAACAAGGACGGTTCGGGTGTTGTGAATTACAACGATTAAGTGCCTTCTTTCTCTTCACGAATGGGGTAGACATTTTGTTCGACCTCGAAACTACAAACAGTCCCATCGTGACTACCTTATGGTTTCTTCTTATTCTACTTTTATTGCTTTCATTCACTGCGGCATTAGCGGGCGGGCGTCACGGGTAACGATCAACATATGAGCGGAGGAACATTGGGAAGAGGGTATTTTCAGTTATATCACCCGTCCTTCCTTCTGCATGACTGCATCTCTAAATGGTGCAAATTTGCACGACGGGCAAAAATATCGGACTGTAGATAGCATACAGTTATACAGAACATGAATACATATGATGAGCTATACATACATATCATACCCAGTAGATGATTCATGATCATGCGGATGAAGGTTTCCATCTCTTGAATGGCGGAATGTGACGTGTGAATGGCCTGTGAAGGTTCCGAGAGAGCAGAAGTGCCGAGTGTAGAGGTGAAAATGCACCCGGTGGTGTGACGGATGTCTATCCGCTCTATGTACGCATCGAAAAAGCTGTTGCCAAGCATGCTTTCTCGAACTTCTGGAAAGTCCATCCTGGAGTCCCGCACTCCCTCAAGTTCCCACATTTGACCGCCCACGCAAGTGTTTCAAGCCCACGTCAAGACCCTTTCATATGTTCCTCCATCACCGGAATCCGCCACCCTCGAGCTTGTCATTCTTCCGCTATGCCCTTCCTTCTCACACCCGCAAGCTTCCGCACACGCTTGCTATACGTATCAAAAAAACCGCTGGACATACAATCCACCGCCCGTCCTGGCCAAGGACGTTACCCAGTGTACCCCCCTCCACCTGTGTCGATACCCAGGGTAGCGATACTCTGGGAGGATCAAATTCAATTTCATACAATCCACCGCATATCGTATCCGGCAACCCTGCTCACTCCTTCTCTTTCCGAAACGGGCGCATCAACCGCGCAAAGCTCGGCATCGACGTCCCATTCACCTCAATCCAATCCGTGTACGCGTCTTCGTCGTAGATGCCTGCGGCCGCGAGTTTCGGCGATATGACCGGGTGCACGCCCTTGTAGACTTTGAAGATGTTGTAGCTGCTGAGCAGGAACACGGCCGTGTTAATGAAGAGAGGTAAAGTGAGCGGACCTCTTCCGCCGATTTGTACGGGGGGTGCCATGTCTTTGGGGGGAGTGGTACGGCGCGTTTGGGAGGGTGTGGCGGGTGAGAGGTGAAAGGAGGTAAGTGGGTGGGTGATGCGTGGCGTTGTTGGGTGTGGAGGAAAGGTGCGTCTTGGCGATTAAGTTATGCCTCTACATCCATGGATATATGCAGTGACTCATCTCTTCCCATACAACGTTGAGTTGCGGAAGTAAACCGAAAAATATAAAAGGGAGAGCAGATCAACTACATATGCAGTTTTCAAAGCCCATTCACTATGTATAAATTTGTGTAATTGTATGCTGGGATGAGGGTTAGATCCATTACCTAAGCGTGCACGGATAGAATAGTTCGGCTCGGATAAACCGCCACCCTTGCACCTTGACTTACTTTCCAAACCTTGACCATCTTGCTTTACCATCTACCCTTTACGCGCCCGGGGACGCGCCTCTCCCATCGACACGTAGCCATGGACGATATCGAAAACCTAGAATACCTCGGCCTCGTTTCCAAGGTCGCGTCAGAAATCCAGAATCACTTAGGCATCTCCGATCAAGACCTGGCAGAGTTCATTATCCATCAACATAGCCCTGAAAAGTCACTCCGTGACTTCTCGCAACAACTCGAGGAGGTCGAAGCCGACTTCCCTCCAAGCCTCGTCGAGAGCCTCGATCGATTAATTCGCACCTTACATCCCAAGTTTAAGCAGTCGCGAAAGAGCAGGAACAATGATGCGCCCGCGATCGATCGTGAGGACAAGGCGCGCATGTATCGTGGGCTCGCTATACCAGATAAAGAAATTCCCGATATGCAGCCAGAAGCAGATGAAAATCCCCTCGATGACACCTTTGCTATGCTAGAGGGTCTGGCAGGACCAGGTACCAGCAAACCAAAGGACAGCCATGCCAGATCCAAATCAAGGTCAAGGAGCCCACCTAGGAAGTCACGCAGTGGAAACTACGATTACGTTTTCGAATCGTCCAACGGAAATGCTCGCGTTGCTGCGACTAGAGATGATAGCGATGACGACCGCTCGTATTCCCGACCGCGTGAACGAAAACGCCATCGAGATGATGAGGACAGGCCTAGTGCACGGAGGCGGAAGAAGATTCGGGATGACTATGACGATGAGTTCCGCCGCCCACCTACACCCGAGCTCGACGACGAACCCGTCCCTTCAAAGGTTTACAATGGAAGAGTGACTGGTCTTCAAACGTACGGGGCATTCGTTAGACTCGAAGGTGTCAGAGTACCGGCGAATGGTAGAGCTGTTGATGGCCTTGTGCACGTTTCACAAATACAAGAAGGCGCTCGGGTCAACCATCCATCAGATCTCTTGAGTCAAGGTCAACGCGTAAAATGCAAGGTTTTGAAGGTGGATGAAAGGGGCAAAATCTCATTGTCCATGGAGGATGTGGACCAAGAAACTGGGCAACTCTTCGACGTGGGCCCCCGGATAGGTTCCGGTGCGAACTCACAAGCCCTGGGAGGCTCAGATGTTGTACCCGTCATACAGGACACGTTTGCTAGCAGGCGTAACGGAATGCGAAAGCGGATGACATCACCTGAAAGATGGGAAATCAAACAGCTTATCGCATCCGGTGTGGTTCCCAAGTCAGATTATCCGGACATCGATGAAGATTACAACGCACATCTGAACGGCGATGGTGGTTTTGAGGAAGAGGAAGACGTGGATATCGAGCTCACTGAAGCAGAACCAGCATTTCTAGCTGGGCAAACCAAGCAAACTTTGGACCTTTCCCCCATCCGGATTCTCAAAGCACCCGAAGGATCACTGGCCCGAGCTGCGACACAGGGTGCCGTTTTAGCTTCGGAACGGCGTGAACTGCGCCAGCAAGAGGCACAGGCCAAGGCTGACCAAGAAGCGGAAAAGGTGGATTTGAGTAGTCAATGGAATGATCCTCTCTCGCAGAAGCGCGGGTTTGCAGAAGATCTACGCAATGCCCGGAAAGATCAGGCTTCCGGGGAATTGCCCGAGTGGAAAAAGATTTCCATGGGAAGCAACAAAGCCTCATTTGGCAAGCGCACAACCATGAGCATGAAAGAGCAGAGAGAAAGTTTGCCTGTTTTCAAATTCAGATCACAACTCCTTGAGGCCGTTAAAGAGAACACGTTCCTCATCGTTGTGGGAGATACTGGGTCCGGAAAGACTACGCAGTTTTGCCAGTATTTGGCTGAGGATGGCTATGCCAACGAAAGAATGATTGGAATCACCCAGCCACGTCGTGTCGCCGCCATGAGTGTGGCTAAACGTGTAGCCGAAGAGGTGGGATGTAAGCTTGGCAATGAAGTTGGATATACCATTCGCTTCGAGGATATGACGACCCCTGACACCAGAATCAAGTTCATGACGGATGGTATCCTCGAACGTGAGATTTTGGTTGATCCCATGTTGAGCAGATACTCGGTGATTGTTTTGGACGAGGCCCATGAACGTAGCGTTGCCACGGACGTCCTCTTTGCGCTGCTCAAGAAGACTGTCAAGAAGAGGCCAGACCTGAAAGTCGTTGTGACTAGTGCCACCATGTCTGCTGAGAAGATGAGCGCCTACTTCAACAACTGCCCTATTTTCTCTATCCCCGGTCGCACACACCCCGTCGCAGTGTTCTACAGTCGAGAACCAGAAGAGGATTATGTGGAAGCTGCTCTCCTGACTGTCATGCAACTCCATATTCAAGAACCGCCGGGAGATTGTTTGGTCTTCCTCACAGGCAAGGAAGAGATTGATACGGCTTGTGAAATTCTGGACCAACGGATGAAAGCCCTGGGCCCCGAGGTTCCCGAGATGATCATCCTTCCTATTTATTCGGCTCTCCCGGCAGAGACAGCTTCCAAGATCTTTGAACCTACTCCGCCTGGCAGCCGAAAAGTTATCCTAGCAACAAATATTGCTGAGACCTCGTTGACCATCGACGGTATCACCATGGTTGTGGATCCTGGCTTCTCTAAACAAAGTTCTTTCGATCCTAAGCTGGGAATGGACAGGCTTCAGGTTATGCCTATCTCTCGCGCTGAAGCAAATCAGCGATCTGGCAGAGCCGGGCGTACAGCACCAGGACGAGCTTATCGCCTGTATACTGAAGCAGCGTTCAACTCCGAGATGCTCGAAACACCTATCCCTGAGATCCAGCGAAAGAACGTCCGAAACACCATTCTGACGCTCAAAGCAATGGGGATCAATGATTTGATCAATTTCGACTTCATGGACCCGCCACCTGCAAGCGCTATGCTGACTGCCCTCGAGGAGCTTTATCAGCTCGGTGCACTTGACGATGAAGGCCTGCTGACACGCCTAGGTCGGCGAATGGCGGATTTCCCTATGGAGCCTGATCTGTCCAAATCGCTTATTAAGTCCGTGGACTTGGGGTGCTCGGAGGAAGTCTTGAGCATCGTAGCCATGATTTCCGGAACTCCGAATGTATTCCACCGGCCCAAAGAAAAGCAACAGCAAGCCGATCAAAAGAAAGCCAAGTTCCACGATCCCTCTGGCGACCATATCACTCTCCTGAACGTGTACAATGGGTGGAAGAGGAGTGGCTTCAGCACGCCATGGTGTTTCGAGAATTTCATCCAACCGCGTAATCTTGCGCGTGTTAAAGACGTCCGCCTCCAACTGAAACAACTCATGGACCGACACCGCCTGCCACTTATTTCGTGCGGTACAGATACGATCCGCGTTCGAAAAGCCCTCTGCAGCGGCTTCTTTAGAAACTCGGCGCGTAAAGATCCCTCTGAAGGTTACAAGACACTTGTCGAAGGAACACCCGTCCATCTTCATCCATCCTCTGCACTCTTCGGCAAGCCGGCCGAGCATGTTATCTACCGTGATTTGGTGGAGACGACGAAGGAGTACATGCATGTCGTCAGTGTCATCGAGCCGAAATGGCTAGTCGAGGCTGCGCCGGCGTTCTTCAAGGTCGCTCCTACAGACAGACTCAGTAAGCGGAAGAAGGCAGAGAGAATTCAGCCTTTGCACAACAAGTTTGCGGGTGAGGACGACTGGCGACTTAGCGCACAGAAAAGGGCTGGAAGAGGTGGGGGCGGGACTTGGGGTTGATTCTATTACCTTGTGCATATGTTCGGTCATGTAACATGAAAAAAAATATTTGTGAAGCATGCCGTGGAAGTAGGGCTGGAATTTTTGAGATTACTATGATACCCTTTAATAGAAATACAATTAAGAACAAGACAACAGATTGAAAAAAAAACGTAGTGAAGTAGGTAAGGGTAATGGTTTTCAGAATGGCTGAGATGCCCTATCTAACACTAGTCTGCGATTGCCCTATTGGGTACAATCGATTTCCTCATGTAGCAATACGCTTGCCAATCAACCGATACCTCCTTCCAACAAACACCACTGATTTACCTGGTGTCATTGACTAACGATGTATCATTGTATCCATTCGTGAAGTGTATATATCTCAACGTGCTATTTTTGTATTCAAAGTGCCGTTGACGTCAACCTTCGGCCTTATCGATAAGCCCTCGAAAAAAAAGTTCACCCCCTCCCTCCCCCACACTTTCCAACAACCCTCTCCTCCGCCCAACACCAAACAATTCTACAGAAACAATGTCCTTCCGAAAGCGAAATACAGCACTAACCCGCACCCCTCCGCCCTCTTCCTCGTCCACGCCCTCCTCCCCTAGCTCCCCATCCCCTACCTCACCCCAACCGTCTTCAAACGCCGCGGCCACACCCCAAACCCCACCTCCCAAAGGCACGCGTCCATCCCCCATAAACGGCCACCCGACAACCTCAACAGGCACCCCATCCTTCGACGCCATTCTAGCCGGGCATGCGGGTCTTCCGCTCGGCACCTCGCTGCTGCTCGGCGAGACAGGGACCACGGACTACAGCGGCGCGTTGTTGCGGTTCTATGCGGCCGAGGGCGTCGTGCAGGGGCATTGCGTACATGTTGTGGGTGTTGGGAGCGCGTGGGGAAGGGAGTTGCCCGGGCTTGTTGAGGGGAAGGAAGGGAGAGGAGGTAATGGTGGTGGGGACAAAGGTGGGAAGATGAAGATTGCGTATCGGTATGAGAGATTGGGTGTTTTGGGTGAGGGTAGAGGTGCGTTTTCTTGTGTGTATTTACAGCGAATATCATCCATCTTCTTTGAGTTCTTGTTCGTTGGTTTGCGTGAGTGAATGGTGTCTAAGATTTCATGTGTTTCTAGGATCGCCGGCTGTGAATAGAACGGAGGGCACAATAGCAGAAGCAGGAGATACGGCTCCGGCGATATTTTGCCATACCTTTGATCTGCTGAAGCGTCTCGAGCTGCCCGTTGGCACAGCCATCAACTATATTCCCATTCCTACCCCGCGAACGACGGTGTCACCGTTCACCGCGATACTCGAGAATCTGCAAAAGCAGCTCGCATCCTCCGCACCCAGCACGATCCATCGATTGGTCATTCCATCTCTTCTATCGCCAGTCTTATACCATCCCCAATCATCGAATCCCACTGCCGTCCTTCAATTCCTCCATGCGCTTCGTGCGCTGCTCCGCCAATACTCTAACTGCCTTACCGCTATAATATCTCTCCCTCTTTCACTATACCCGCGCTCAACCGGCCTTATCCGCTGGGCCGAACTCCTCTCCGACGGCGTGTTCGAGCTTTCCCCCTTCGCACATTCGCACCTCGAGTCGCTAGCCACCTCCGCGGGCACCACCAAGGATGAAGAGAAGCCGCAGGGCATGTTCACAGTGCACAAGCTGCCCATATTCCATGAGAAGGGTGGCGGAGGTGGTGGAGCGGAGGGCTTAGGTGAGGATCTTGCGTTTACGGTGAGTCGGCGCAAGTTCGTCATTGCGAAATTCAGCTTGCCGCCCTTGGAGGGAGATACGGAGGCGCAGCAGGCCGAGGCGGCAGGTAGGGCGGCGGGCGAAGGTATGCCTAGGAAGGAAGATTTGGAGTTTTAGTCCGGCATATTGTAGTATATATCCTCGCGTTTCTCCTCAATTGTCAGGAGATGCGAGAGTTACACGATCAGTCGGTCGTCGAATAGAAAAAAGAGCCAATGTAAAACGAATCAATCCATATCACTGTCGTTGTCTTCCCCTAACATGTCTTCCATCTCGATTTGCTCCCATCCCCCTCCTACCCCAGGGCCCCCACCCAGTCCGCGACCATACCGCCGGCCGAAGGAATCTCGCGGATTCTGCAGCGCGAACCCACCGACGCGGGCGCGGAAATCATCACCCAAGCACGACGACAGAGCCAGGAATACCAGGAAGAATATGAATGGGATCCCGAGTAGTAAGAATAGTAGTAGGAAGATGTTCATGTCGGCAAGTTGCGGCGGATACGTCCAATGTTCGAGGTTGGGGAAGTGGAGCGAGCGAGGAACGAAAACACGTGGAGAGGTGGACGGGCAGGCATGCACGTAATTCGGCCGGCCTGGACCGGGACGTTTGTTTTACCGCATCTCCGGCGCCATACAGCGACCCTGTACCTTTTACCCCTGTTGCATCATACCACGCTTGTTGTCCTTTCCATTTCTTCGTCTTCTGTTTGTTGATTGTTGTTATCTTTTCCTCCTGTTGGTTTCCGAGAGTTGTTTAGCTCTGGGACCGTTTCTTTTTTGGATTGTTGATTGGGTTTCTCCTTTTCTCCCAATCCTCTCTTTCGACGTCACACGGTCTTCGCGCAACGGATATGGGTCGCTTACTGCGGATTTCACTGAGCGCGGCTGTTGTGTTGCTTGGTTGCACACTCAATGCTGCCGCGCATGGGGGTGATGAGCATCAGCAAGTGGTGGTTGCGCCGGATGCGGATTGGCCCACGAGACACATGGCGGGTACGTTGTTGATCAGCATAGCATCGAAGGAACGGACCATAACTAACGATTGGCACCAAACAAACAGAGGAACACCACATCTCCGCCTTCGATGCAGGCACCTTCTTCGCGCTACACGACTACGACTCTACTGGTGTCTGGAACGCCGACGACATCAAGCGCACCTACGGCCTTTTCGATCCCTCGACCTCCCACATCAGCGAGCTCAAGAAACAAGGCGTTGTCAAGACCGTGCTTAGCCTGTTCGACATCAACAACGACGGAGTCATTTCGGCGGACGAATTCCACCAAAAGGACGCTGAAGGCGTCAAGCTGCCCGATTTCGGCATGGGACCCGGCCATCACGGTGACGACGAGTACGAGTACGAGATTCACCATTGGGAGAAGTATCACAGCGGCGACGATGTCAAGGAGGAGGATTTGACGCATCCAGAGGATATCGAGCACTTCAAGCACCACGAGGAAATGGAGGCGAGGCAGGAGCAGTGGGAGCGCGAAGAGAGGAGCGGCATTGTGGAGAGGAATATCCCCGCCAAGTTCAGAATCAATTAAGAAACGCTCTTGCTTTACGCTTGCACAAACAGCGAGCGGAAGGGTTTATGTATAAAGATATCATGATTATATGATAAAGTATTAGTATGGCTAGCTACTAGCAGGTATGAGAGAGTAGAGAGAAGTCTATGCGCACTCTCTGCTGTTGTACGCTAGCTAGCGTCGATCTTCCTATCGTAGGGCAGGCAGGGATTGTGGAAGTTCTCCACCGATGGCTGGTTTGGAGATACCGGTGTTACCGATAATGATATGATACCCTTCGGATTCAACCCCTCTAGAACTTGGCGAGATATTCGGAGTTTTGTTCTCTTGCTTGTGGTGTACGACCCTGCTCACGAGTGAACGCTCGGATGCGATGCAAGTACATCTACAATACCATCACAATGTACGACGAGCCTTCTGAATCTCTAGTGTCCAAGTAATCAGAGCGTATGTGTACTGAGACAATCGACGATTAATTCTTCCTAACTCGTCGAGGGCCAGTTTACAGTTTCCCTTCCCATCCACTCTTTCTCAGACGACACAAAGTATATTGCACTAACAGCTGTTGTAGTACAAATATTATGGTCTTAGTAGCGTATGGAAAGCTTATAAAATAAGGCTAACCCCCTGGTACAGTTCAGGCCCAGAGTTTGGAGTCCAGGGCGTGGCCGAGTGATTGGATGAGATGGGTGTATGGCACTGTATGCACTGCGAATATATGTAGTTAGCCAAATCTGATGTGTATCTTGCCTAACTATTGATTGTTAACATGGACTCCAAGTAAGCTTATCTCATTTCTATATTTTTTTAATCGAAATATACCGATTAGTCTCGCGAGGTAAAACAGGCAACAAGCCACAAGGGGCTGCACAAGGCTTCATCGCCAACCCCAGCGCTTAACTACACATGCCCCCAATTGTCACCCACCATCGATGCCTGCCTGATATGGTCGGACTTCTCAGCCGCCAAGATATAGGCATTGACTCTACAAGCAAGCCCGGGGTTGGATCTCGGTAGGCCGGGGGCCAAATACCGTCGGCATGGTTTCATGTTGCTTCTATATATCTCGCGCGATAGCCAGAACGCGGTGGGAATCTGTTCTCGTCTTCTTTTCCTATGCATGACGACTTCAGTTCCTCGTTTATTCATTCATTTTCTTTGGTTCCCGTGGACATTTTCCCGTACCCACAATTTTACTAGACGACACCAGACACTCTTTTCACAAGCATAACACCAGTCTTTACAATACCGAAGAGATAGTAGTACATTTAGATCGAAAGAATAAAAGTAGAAAAGAAGTAACAAGAAATGTCGCGTCTCATACGCGCTTCCTCGCCGCTCCTTTTGCTCCTATCCTCATTACTCCTCTCGCCGACAGCCTCAGCGCTCTGTTTCCGCCCCAATGGTTCCATAGAGGCCAATCCGGAATACGTGCCCTGCTCTACCGATCTTTCCAGTCCTTTCAGCAATATATGTTGCGCAACGAATCGCCCAGAGGAGCGTGGCCCGGATATTTGCACGCCAAATGGACTTTGCCAGGTGGGGATGAAGAAGGGGGAAAAGCCAAGGGATCCCACGTGGACGAAGCCGCAGTGTAATAACAAAGATTGGAAAGGATGTATGGAGGTCTGTGGGGTGAGTCTATATTTCTGTCTCTCTTTTGGGCTTGCTTGGGGGACTGCGAAATAGATGTCTGAGCATGACGTAGGAAGAGATCATGCCAGGAAAAAACTCAGCTTGAGAAGAAATCAAGCCGCGGAAGAAAACAAGAAAATGGAGGAAGATCAACTGCTGGAATTAATTGAAGAGAGACGCTGACAGACTTGCAGCAAGACGACATGGCCTTTGTCACTCCTTGCGACACAGCTGCCGGAAACTCATCGCGCCGTTGGTGCTGCGGATATCAAAACAAAAACTGTTGCAATGAAGACAACAAGCTTCCTGTTGAAACTCTAGCCCTCAAGTTCGGCGACCCAGTCAATCCCACATCATCCTCGCTATCCCCCATATCCCTCCCCACCACAGCCACAGCCACAGGAGTATCGTCATCATTATCATCACCACCCTCACTCGCACCCACCAACCCCTCGATCTTACCCAACACGAACACCGCCCAAGAAACCAAATCCAAGGACGAAGGAATGAGCCCGGGCGCAAAAGCCGGTCTCGGAATCGGTATCACTCTCGCCATCGTTGCCCTCCTAGCCGCCGGATACTATCTCGGCGCGTACCTACGCAACAAAAAATACGGTCACCATAGCCAGCCAGGCCCATATGCTCATATGCATGACCCTTATGCCGCGAACGGATCGTATCCTATTCCTCCTCAGTACCCGAATCCCGTGTATTCGAACCCAGGCTACCAGGCAGACCTGCAGGGACGGGGTGCGGGGGCGGGGACTATGGTGTATTATAAGTACGAGGCGGATGATGGGGCGAGGATTGAGTTGCCGGCGCAGGCGAGGTATGAAGTTGATACTTCGACGTCTAGAGCGGAAATGGCGGAGTTGGCGGGAGATGAGAAGGCGAAAAGGGATGTTGCGGTCAGTGTCGTTAGTGTGAATGAGAAGGCTCCAAGGTGATGTTGGGATTGACGATGTGGATAGCGAAAACAATGAATAGTGTGATAATGTATTTCACAAATTTCGAATGTGACTCTTTTGATTTGAAGAGAGCGTACTAGCCAGAGACTGTTGGCTCGGCTTCGAGCAACAAGTTGGACAAATGAGAAGACGACTCCTCTCCACTCAAAGCAGAACTCCTATACTTCCTCTTCTGCTGCTATCCCACTAACAAATACGTCGAAAACCACATGCATGACTCCCGGCGCATACGTCTTCACCCTTTCCACATGCTCACATCTTACAGTTCTCTTTACTCCTCCTCTCTCCATCTCCCAAGCATCCACAAGTTCTTGTATCGTAGCAACAACTTCAATAGTGCGTTCCTCAATATCTCCTATCCCCACGTTCTCATGGGCGTGGATCCATCCTCCTAATTCCCTATCCAACACTTTAACAGCCGTTCCCCACGACAACTTCGAAGAGGGCAAGAACCCACAATTAACGTGACGGATGGGCGGTAGTAGCTCCTTCCCCCCCATTCCCCCGTGCTCTGGAATCGAAGCAGGTCGTTCGAATTTCGAAGGCTGCAGAGCAGCCACAGCGTCGAGGGCGTACTCATTCGATTGCTGGAACACTAGAAAATCAACACCTTCCTTCCCATCATTTCCCTCCTGCTCGTCTTCAAACCTGTTTGCCCAATCTGTCCATTCTTCTTTCGTCCCTGGGATTTCATTCCGAGATACAATCTTGGCACCCCACCCATTCGCCTTCGCACCACGTCTAAACCCTTCAACACTCCATTCGTTGACTTCCCAACATAGCACTCTCCTCACCCCAGCCTTGCGATACGAGAATGCGAAATACCCGATTCCGGCGTACAAATCGACGGCCGTGCAGCCGCCCGTTTCCTTTGAATTGGCGACGCAGGAGGTCACAGAGGGTAAGGAGAGGAGTCGCGCTTTTTCTTTGATGTTGCCTCGGCTGAACATGGTGTATAAAGGCGCCCAGATTTGGTGGATGTGGTTTTGAATGTGGGAAACCCATAGTGAAGAGGAGAAGTCTTTGGTGTCGGTACGAGAGGAGACGAACGAGGGTGGGTAGAGGGGCGTTAGGTTGAGAGGGCTTCTGAACGTGTTTTCGGAATCTGGGTCAGGGGTTTGCGGTGCTTGTTGTTTTTGGAGGGGGATTCCGGCATTGAGGGCGAGATGCGTGGTTCCCGTCGAAGTAACTAGGGCTGTCCATAGAGGTTGTAGTGCTGCAGATGTTACGGGATGGGAAGATTGGAGTTTGGTCCAGGGTGTAGAAGTGAAAGCATTTGGAGGGAGGAGGAGAAGAGGTTTGTATATGGAATAGGCTTCTGGGAAAGATGTGAGGAGTGCTTCGACAGTGAGCTCTAGTGATTCGAGAAGATCTCTCGGTAGGGAATTCAAGCCATTTTCGAGGCCTTTGAGAAGGGGATTGTTCGATGTGCTTTCGCCTTGTTCGTGCCTGGAGGTATATGTAGTTATAGACAGGTGAGAATTTGTATCTTCTTCAAGGCCTAGTTTTCCCAGTATGGTAGTTGCTGAGGATTCTTCGGAATCGTAGGGCAAGGCGGTATATACGGTCATGCGTATTTCTGTTCCTTCACCCTTGGGTACTGCAGCGGTGATTTTTTTGCTCCGGTTCAGGACATTGTGTTTCTCCAATGCGGTTTTCACTTGTTTGACCAGGCTCCGAGGGACTAGCAAAGCCACTCTTGTATCATTCATTGTTGAGCACTGCTGGGAATATGACAGTGTATCGAAAAGATATCAAAATTCGAGTCCTAGCTTGGTAACATTTTTGACCGGCCAGGGATTCTAGTCACCTAGCTTAAAGAATTAGCTAGGAGCACTGGCGTACCTAACAGCTACCCCGCCCCCACCACAAGCGTATCAAGAGTTACAAGATCCAAACACAGCCGTGGCAGCCTAGTCGCTTCTTCTCTCATCTCTCCCCAGCACAAAAATCCCATTCAACCGTTGTCAATTCAACCATGTCGTTTACCAATCTTGATTTAGTCAACGAATCTGATGGGTTTCCTTATTACCAGGTCAACCCCCAGCTGTATCTAGCCAGCATATCCACCTACTATGAGCTCCGTCTATCCGGCTACGATTATGGGCTAGGGTACATGCTCCCATCCGTCGCCGAGGTCTTCCGCGGCGTACCGAACTGGAAATTCGACGATGACGAGCGAACATTGACCTTGACAGAGGGTACCGACGCCGCGTCGCGCTCTGCCGCGATCGAAAAGACACTCCTGGCCGTGCGAACTACGGGGCACTTCAAAGTGCTCGACAAGTGGAGAAACGAGTTATATCCCGTTTATGGGCGAGGCAAGGAGTTGCTGTTTAGTGTGGAAAGGAGTGCGAGTCCTTTGTTTGGTGTGGTGACATATGGAGTGCACTTGACAGCCTACGTGAAGAAGGACGGAGAGATGAAGATTTGGATCCCCAGAAGGGCAAGAACAAAGCAGACGTACGGTGGCATGCTGGATAACACGGTCGCTGGAGGAATCGCTACGGGCGAATCCGCATTCGAGAGCATGGTTCGAGAGTGTGGCGAGGAAGCTTCACTATCTGAGGACTTGGTCCGAAAAACTGTCAAGCCTGCAGGGTGCATTACCTACTTCAGCATCCGCGGCGAAAAGGCAGGAGGAGAGACGGGGTTGCTCCAGCCGGAGTGCGAATACATTTATGATCTCGAGCTACCAGAGGATGTCATCCCCAAACCAGGCGATGACGAAGTGGAAGAATTCTATCTCTGGAGCATTGAAGAGGTTAAGACGGCTATGGCCAAGGGAGAATTCAAACCCAATTGTGCGCTTGTCATGATTGATTTCTTCATCAGACACGGATATTTGACTGCGGAGAATGAGAAGGACTTCATTGAGATCGTTGCAAGGTTACATCGCAAATTCGAATTCCCTACTCTGTGAAATGGGCTTCCATACCATGGAATGAAAAGGACGCCTTCTGTGGGTATCCGGGCATCCAAACTCCAAAGTGCCAAAGAACTAGATGATAGACCAAAATGATACCACCCCACTTATTTTTTCCCAAAACGCCATCTATGCAGTTTTTCTTTGTAGCCTCTGATCGTAAAGGCGAAGGAGGCCACCCGATCCCTTTATTTCTTCACGAGAAGGTAAAGGTGCTCGATTTTGAGACCAGTCAGCTTCTTGTAGGGGCCCTGCAAGATGAGCAGCAAGCCTCCAAACGAGAGATACACCTTGATGTCGTTTCCTTCATTCTCCTGATCCAAAACCCTGTACACTTTTCCGTGACAAACATAATCAAACATTTCAGCGAGCGTCGGCTCGCCCCTTGCAACATCCCTCCAGCCCTGCGACTCTTCTTTGTTGCCATCCAGTCGTAGTGAGTTTGCCAACAATAGGTTGATCGTGTCGCCTGTCTGACAAGGGAAGAGCTCGTGGTTTATGTCAAGGGACATGGTGACAGTATTATCCGTCGACGTGCCGAACAGACGTGTTACACGGTCATATTTCTCGGAGTTAACAGATGTGATGTTGAAAGTGTCTTCGTAGATTGCAGTGTCAGCCATCGCGAGGAGGTGAAAGTCGAGGTCTCGTCGGGGTATGCAGAGAAAGCGTGGTGTTGTTGGTGATAAAGTGGGGTGCGGTGAAGGGGCAGCAGAGATGCAGCGTGTAAGGTTTCGATTATGACTCAACTGTTGGCTTGGGTGATTGGGTATGCGCGCTTGAGGTGAATAATCTGGTTTGAGGGGCAGGAAACGGTTTGTTCTCCTCCTGGTTGTGTTTGTGATAGGCGGGCAGGTGAGAGGGCCGACATGAAAGAAATAAAAGAGCTCCCCCAATAGCGGATCGGATCGGAACAATGATTATCCTTGGCGCTCGGTCATGGAACGCCGCAGCTCCTCCCCCGAACCTCCTGTTATCACCCGTACTCTGGGCTTTCAAGCCTTCGTTGGTAGATACAAAACTTCTCCCCAGCTCTTAGGTACAAATCTTGCACCACATGCCAAACTTGCGCCTCCAAACCACCGTATACGCGCCCATCAGCGGCTGATTGCGAAGGCATTCGAGCTCAAGACACCGTCGCCAGTGGTCTCACCCGTATACGAACTTCCACCCAAAGAATGACCACCGACATAGACCTTTTCGATTTGGACTACCTCCTTCATTTTGAGCATACGCCTGGAGCTATTTCTATGAGAACACCTGATATGGGAGGTAACACCGACTTGAGCTCTCCCTCTAGCCGTGAGGCGAGTCCAGCCATGGATGCTAGCCGTGATCCCAATACGCCGAAGCGGCAAGACTCGCCATTGTGCCAGCTTCCAAACGACATATTCAAATGCGTTATGGACTATCTTGATCGTGATACTGCATGGTCTCTGAAGAGGCTCTGCGTGGGTATGGCTAACTCTCCCGCTGTTGATGAACTTCTCTATCGATACCCCTTACAATGGGTTGATGTCAAGGAAATCAAGCTGCATGATTGGAAATATAGATCTACGGGACAGGCGCGCTGGGATTGCTTCAAGAGATGCATCACAGACGCCAACAGGATACACGTCCAGAAAATTGCTCTGTCCCACTGGTGCAGCATTGCCGATTTCCAGTGGATAGAAGCAAACCTGCCCAATCTACTTAGTCTCGATATATCTGCCATCAAAGATTTTGTGTGGACCCCCGAAGAAACATGGACTTGGAAAGAGCTTGCCATGGCTGCCCCGAAACTATTCGAGCGCCTCGAAGAACTCGAGGTAGCTAATTGGGCCGACTATACAGCCCACAGCCGTATTGAGTACAGTTACTCTTATAATGACTACAAATTTAAGCAGAAGTTCCGTATATCCCGGAGGCGAGACGGCGGTTCAGTCGCTCGTATGATATTTCCGCTTTGCAAAAAGCTGAGGGTCCTTGCGATCAGAGAGCGCTATTCCGGGTATCATACCTGGAACGAATGGGAAGTTCATCAGCGAGTATGCTGCCTGGTCGATGGCATTAACAATAATTGCCCACCGAGCTTGAAAAAACTGCGCGCCTATGACTACGCTCCTTATCGATCTCTCTTCTCAACCCAGGCGTCTGCCTGGCCCAACATTTCCAGTGTTGAGATTGACTTGTATAGCTGGATGGAAGATCGCAGAGAGCGAGATTTCCTTGGACCAGTACCATTTCGGATTGCGCAAGGTTCTCATCATAGAGAGGAAGAAGGTACGAGGGGAGAACGTTCTTTTTGAATGATTTTTACTGATTGATCCAGATGCTTTCGACGACAAAACATTCGAAGAATGTACTCGTGATCATCTGCAGGTAGGAGCTCACGTAGTACAAGGCGCCGGAGCTTCGTTCGAAGATCTATTGAAGAGTCTACGAACAATCAAAGACCGATATCCCCACATCAACATTAGGCCTGTCAGCCGACCGCACAACATTGTGCTACAACCTTTCCATCTGATTGTTGTGAATCAGCGAAGGGTGAATACGCAGGGCCCTTCAGCACAAACTGATGCGATTTTAAAGCCGGAAATAAAAGAAGCACTTCAGTGGTTGGCAACTAAATGGAATTTCAAGCCTGTACTCGCATGGGATAGCATGATGTGCGACGTATTCCCCGAAAATCTAAACCATGGTCGTGCTATCTATCCAAAAAGCGAGGTTCTCAGGCGGATGCAAGGCATGGTCACTACTATGCGCTCGCTCAACATCCCAATTCGTCTCTCCATTGGCGATAGGGCGAGCTCCTTTTCAAGCTCCGGCCTCGATGGCAGCCTCTATTTTGGGGACTATAAAACCTTCGTTGGTGAAGATGACCAACGACGAGAGGTGCTCTTGCCCACACAAGCGTCCTTTAACTTGTCAGGGATAGCCCACATGGTTGACGAACTCATCATACACTACTCTCCAGATGTACCAGGCGTGCATGGTTGGTTGCGCACTTCTAAATACACCACGCCGGCCGAGCAAGCCTTATTCAAGCGTGAGATGATTGGTTGGCGTCGTTTCTGGGAACGATATGCTCGCCAGTTTAAGAATTTGAAGAAATTGACTGTGAACATTCCGGCGGACATCTACGACGACTGGGGAAAGTGTCAGGGCCTCCGCGCACTCCTTTCCGACGAACGCTGGCAGAGGCTGGAGATAAAAGAGAAGGGTCCCGATTATGGTATATTAAACAACTGCTTCTCCCTTGCTGGCCTTTGCTACAATTTCGCGCGCAAGCCACACCGTATCAAGTTCGTACAGTGTGTTTTCTTCCGAAACGACATGGATGTTCTCAATGTGCAGTCGGCAAATTCAAATCTAAGTGCCGAGGAACGGGATGAGAGGGAGATTACAGACGAGGAGATAGCGTTTGAGGGAGTGCAGCCGCATCGGTTCTGGCCGGAAAAGCCGGAAAAGGAGGCGAGTGAAGGGAAGAGGAAGGCGGCGGCGGCGGATGAAGAGGGGGGGCCGAATGGAGACATTGGGCGGCGCAACAAGAGACGAAAGGTTGATTGACTCACTGCGACCAGACTGGGAGAGGTATTGAGTGATATCCACAGCCTCCAGCGCCTCTTTGGCCTTTGAGGATGATCAAGTGCATGCTCATTGTTCATACTGTGGTACAATTTTGTACTCGATTTTACTGTACTATACCCATCATCTTTCCCCTGCACAAACAACAGAATGAAAGTCTTTACACATATGCTGCCCGTTATCTTATCAACAACTCTACCTCATCCCCCTCACCCTCTTCATTATCATCTTCCCCACCACCCCAATCCAATTTCATCAACAAACGATCCACACCCCCAACCCTCAACGGCACATACGCCGCTTCCCCATCCACCCCACCCGTGCTCGCACCCACAAGCATACCTTCCTTGCCACCGGCACCCAACCTCTCCCCATCGATTTCCCTCAACCTTCCCACAAGCCCCTTCAGATCTGCATCTAATCGTCTCCTCGCGCGATCCAATTCTACTCCCACCTCGCGTTGTTCCTTGTTCCAGTCGCGGCTGTAGTCTTCGAAGCCGTCGTCTTCTTCGGCGTCGAGGGATGCGTGGATGGTTTGGAGGCGCGTTAAGTGTGCGGTAAGTAGGTCGATATGCGTGTACAGTGTATGGAGGAGCGTGGTGAAAGGTGTGTCGGTTAATAGCAGGGAGTAAGTTATCGTATGTAAAAAGGTACGGTGTGCGAGCGAGAGGGCTTCGGGGTCGTGCTGTCGGGTCTGAGGTTTTTGGTGCTTGGGAGATGTTGATGTGGGCGCGGATGTGGGCGCTGCTGCCGGTAACGATGTGGATGGATGTTGTGATACAGGTACGCTTGAAGAAGAGGGGTCAGTCGTCGTCACCGGGTTTTTGACCCAATGCAGGAGATGCTTGAACGATTCCTGCACCACTTCCCCTTGGAAGTACGCCTCGCTCTCCGCAAGGAAGAAGACAGCAGCTGCGCAAGTCGCCCACACTTTCCGTAGCTCGCGCGTGCGCGCGTTGTTACGCTGGCGCCGGCGCTGCAGGATCGCTTTTCCTTGCAGGAGATTGCTGTACTGATAACCCGGGGGCGCAGGGTGCTCTCTTCGAATAGAACTTTGCCGCCATAGCTGAGCGAGGTGGAGATGCGCACGCCGAAGTGCAAGGAGGTAGGCGTTGATAACTGTGTATACTTCTAGATCCGATTTGGACATGAAAAGATCCAAGGGTGATTTAATGTCCATGGTGAGCGTCGTGGGGATGGAGAGGAGGAGGTTGTTGAAAGGTACATTGGCGATCTGAGGGAGAATGGAAGACGAATCTTTGGCTCGACCGGGTGTGCCTGGACGATGGCTTGTGGGATTGTAGATGGTTAAGTGAAGCGTATCTATAGCGAGATCCAGGATGTCGTCTGTGTGATCGTCTTCTCCGCTCAGTGTGGAAAGCACGGTGAAGGATCGGGATAACGTCTGGCTGATTTCGGCTTCCTTGAGCAGAACTCCCTGAATTCCGCTGCCAGGCTTGGAGGATAATGGCATGCGATGCCGTGAGTGTAATTTCTCGTCGGCTTCGGCGATTAGCGTCATCGCAAATTCGCCTCGACCCAGAAGGAAGAATTGGTGCAGTAAGAATAAGATGTCAACAATCCTTTCGCGTGGTAGTAAGTGCTGGAGGAGATTGCGTGACAAAGACAACCGGATTTTCGCAACCACTTCTGAAAGCTTGGCCGATAGTATGGGAGTAGTTACTTCGGAGAGGTAGCCCACATGTACTGGCAATAGTTCTAACTCCGAAGGACCAGACGCTTCGCTAGCCAGTGTTTTTGTTGTGGAGGGTAACGAGCGTATCTGGTTCAACGATTTACCAACGAACAATATCGAAGACGCTGTATCTCGTGTAACAAATTTGGGGAGTAGCCTATGTTGTATAGTGAAAGAGAGCTCCTCGGCAGAGTCATCTTCAATGAAGAAGTCGGATGCGCCGAACGAAGGCAAGCGGCCATGCAGCAACCATGTGGCGAGTTGTCGAAGCCATGCGGTCTCGGCCACGGTGCTGAGATGGTGTGCTGCTTCTTCGATGTCGGGATACCCGGTCTGGGTTTCTGTTCGAAGTTTGTCGATGAGTTCTGCCCCCGAGCATGCGTTTTCAGTCCGGCTTCCATCTTTTTGCGGCACCTCTGATGGCAAAATGAAGTTGGTGATCGCCCATAGCCACTCCATTACTCTTGTCCATTCCGAAAATTCGCCCACAATAGTGGCTAGCGGCACGATGTTGTAAGCGCCGACTGTCGATGCATCTTGCTTCAAGATGCGGCTTTCCACGTCCAAAATCTTCTGCTGAAATCTGTCAAGATGGTAGGAATTGATGGCCGTGGCCACTGCTCTGGCCACGATGGAAGGATGAGAAGCGGCAAGGCGAGCCACGTGTTGGCGCAAACGGCGATGGACGCGCGACAAATGGCCGAGAGAGGAAAGAAGCTCCGCTTCGGGAGGCGATAGAAGAGCTACATGATTGGGAGTTGTCTTCACGTGCGAAGGGGCGGGATCGAAGAGCGCCGAGGGGTGACCGGAGAGCGAGAGGAGTATCTCGTGGAGCATGGCCTTGGGGGACTGTCCTCGCTGGTTAGGTGAGGTGATTGTTGTTGTTGCTGTTCTTGGTGGGGTTGCCGGGCCGCAGAACGGTTGTCTATAAAAACCAGAACTACGCTCAAAAGCTCATAACGACACATCTATTTTGATTAAATGGTTGATTGTTGCCTGTAGGTGGTGAAATAACGCGCTTGCTACAGTTGAATCTCGGTGGTCGAAGCGGAGAAAGTGTAGTACGCTATACAAGCATGGGCGAAGGTCATTGCACCAATCAAATCATTGGGTTAGCCATTCACCTACACGCTCCTCCACCTCAATGCATCTACGTATGAGTGTTATACACTTTAAATAGTACAGAGTACCATCTAGACTGTTTAGACCTAGTTTGAAAAAATTACATGCACTGTGTTACAATGGGACGATAGGGCGCGATTGTCGTGGTAAGCATGTAAGTAAATAGTATGCTTTGCGTATGACTTTGACATCAAACGCTATTGTTTGTTATAGAGTCCCTTTGTTTGCATAACTTGAGCAGTGCAAAAAAAAATCAGCGATAAAAATCCATGCTCAGACTGCAGGTTTGATAATGCTCGAAACAAGACAAGATCGGCGTCTTTCCATGTTTGCTGTGCCTCAGGCTGGCAGGCAGCAGAATCGCCAGCCAATAGTAAACCTGGCGGATCGTTGCACGAAAGTCTCTTCGTCCCTCAAATCCGATAGACGGATAACACTTCTTCACAGTACTATTAAGTACCTCCAGACCGCTACACTGACTAGCAATATCCCAAATCCTGCTTCTTCACCCAGTGTTACCCCTCCTACATAGGTAAGTAGAATTGGGAATCCTGTCGGCATCAAGCACTGTTCAGACCTGATCCGTGCTGTAGTTGCCATGGCGAAAAATCAACAGGATCTCGACCAAAATTCCTTGGAGGTGGTGGGAAGGGTTAAGTTCTCAAAGTGAGTGGTATCAGTATATCCAATAACTCTGATAAGCTCATTTGTGTTAGCACTCTCACCTCGAAGATTGTCACTGTAACTGTCGGGAAATCGACCACGTTTTATCTCCATTCAGTCATCCTCACTACGGAATCGGAGGAGTTTTTGAAGAATCTCACAGGCGGGTTTAAAGAAGCGAGCAAGAACGCCATCGAAATGGAAGACGAAGATCCGGAAATTTTTGGATTCTTTGTTGAATATCTCTACCGTGATCGCTCAATCCTTTCCCGTGTGGTGAGGCACTATTCTGAGTTTGCCACGTTGGCACGTCTATATGCCATGGGAGAGCGTTTGATGGCGCACAAGTTTCAATCTTATGCGCTGTGGAGGTTTACTGAATCATTGCACGTCAACACAATCATATCTGATGAAGTCGTTTGTGATCTTCTCGAGATTGCTTGCAATGAGATAACTGAGAGGGCAAAAGAAGATCCTATGAGAGCACAGATCTTTTGGTATGCAGCCACCAATATCAAGAAACTCCAGCAATCCGCGATGTTTCACCAGTTATTGAACGAGATTCGGGAACTGGGGAAGTATCTTTGCCTGTGGATGAGCAAGGACCAGCCTCGCAAAACTTCGAAGCCAAACGAACCCAATGACAATCACTTTGCTCCGGAAAGCGAGTATAGCCTCAAAAGCACGCGTGGTGTTATGACGAAGGTTGAAACAAGCATTAGCTAGCCTATTACGGAGCACCAAGACAGCAATATGAAGGAACGGATTCAACAAGCATAGTTTTACGCTCGTACTAAGGCTATGTACATAAATGAACAGCGAGCCACAAAAGCAATGATCAGAAAATCAATTATCAATATTTGTTGTTGTAATGGCCAAGGATAATCGAACGGCAGAAGCACATTAGTTCAGCGAGCAAAAAGGGAAAAAAGATTCGTACGACTAGGCTGAAGAGTATGTTTGTGAGAACTTTTTACAAGCGAATCAATTTTTGTCTGCACAGGTGTCTGATCCCGAAGGCGCACGACCCACCTCCGATGCTAGAGGAGCGCGTGTACGAACCCCAAAACATCAGCTTCTGTCCACTGATTATTTACTAGTAGCTTGCGAAAACAGGCCCGCGTCTTAGATACCATGCAATTCGCTGCGCTGCGGTTTTCTACAACTCCTTAACATCTGTTATGGCGTCCAGAAGAAACATATTCATTAGTTTTGTAAGGTCCATTCCAACCCGCCTCGCTTTTGCCCAGAGGCAAACATATAAGAGATTGCTCCACTCTCCTTCTAACCTGGAATCTTTATTCAACTACACGAGTGGGCGATGGCTATGGGATGAGCAACAGCAACTGGCCTCTCGATCTCGGCGGTTCCACGTCATTAACCTAAAGAAAATCGCCTGTCAAACCGTAGGAGCGAACCAATGTTCGTCTCTGGACAAGATCAGGAAGGGAAATTATAATAAAGCATACCGCTTGGTCATGGACAATGGTCAAAGAATAGTGGCAAAGATACCGCATTCTAATGTGGGACCGCCACTACTTACAACTTCATCCGAGTTGGCTACCATGGACTTTGCCAGGTCGGTCCTAGGATTGCCAGCCCCAAAGGTCTTTGCTTGGTCCGCTACCGATCAAAATCCTGTCGAAGCAGAGTATATCATAATGGAAGAAGCAGCAGGCACTTCACTGCATGATGTCTGGGAGAAGTTGAAACTGCGGACTAAACTTGATATCATTCATAACATTGTGGATATCGAGAAAAAGTTGCTTTCGGTATCTTTCAACAAGTACGTTGTGATTCCACCGATTCTTAGACGGTATAATTAATGCGCGAAATGCGAAATTAGAATCGGTTCACTATACTTTCGTGAAAGCGGTATACCAGCATGTGAACCTGTTCAAGTCTCTCGGACAGACATTGAAGATTCCCAACAAATTCACTCCCGATACTGCATCGGTCCGACTGCTAGAAAGGAATTCTGGAATAAGGAGCGTAGCGGTATGCAGCAATATCGAGGCCCTTGTAAGTCGTTCGTGAACTTCCAAGTGAAATTTTCACCGGGCTAATCGCTTCACCAAGGGACTTCCTCGAGAGACTATCTGGAGTCAGTTGCAAATCGTGAGATAGCCTGGAGCAGGAATTTCGCAAATCCCGAAAAGACCAACGAGAATGCATTACAGTATACCAGCACAGAGCAACACTCACCAGACGCGCACATCTCCTCCCTCCAGAAACATTTATCCGCAATACCTCACATCATCCCCCGCGACTCAGAACTCAACTCGCCTCGCCTATGGCATCCAGACTTTCACGCCGGAAACATCTACATCAAAGAGGATGGGCGCATCACTTCTCTCATCGACTGGAAGGGTGCGTGGACGACGCCAGTATTTATCGGCGTTAAACCGCCGGCGCTGTTAGACTATAGCATTGGTATGATGATGAAGCTACCGGACAACTTCAAAGAGCTCGACGAAGCGACCAAGGACAGATTACGATATCAGGTTTCGCAATCTATGCTGATTCATTCGTACGAAACACGGACGGCCAAAGAGAACCCACTGATCTATAAGATGATGCGACAACCGCATGGCCAGACGCTCAAGCAGCTCGATGCTTTTGCGGGGGCAACGTGGGATAATTGCCTCTATCCACTGCAGGAGTGTTTGATGATCGTGGAAAGGTACGGTTTTGTTTGTTTGATGTCACTCGTCAAGTTGTTGAATCCAAACCAATGATTTACCTAGAGAATGTGCGCATTTCGACACCGAACAGCCGTGCCCATTTCATTTCTCAGAAGACGAGCTGCGACGACACGCTGAGGAAGTCGAGAATTTCAATCAAAGCCAGGAATTTTGGGCTGAGATGAATGGTATCCTGACTGATGAAGGATACACTTCGAACGAGACTTTTGATCAAGCGGTCGAAATTGTAAGGTAGTTACGGGAGACGCAATTGAAGGGTTTAAAAGGCGCGGAGAAGGATGAGTTCGACAGGAAAATGAGTTGGGTACGAGATTTAGACGCGCAAAAAACGAATTAGAGACAAAAGGTACCGACCCATCATCCATCTGTTGAACATCTTTCGCACTCATCTCCTTGCCGTACTATTCGTATATATAAATGTGCACGCTCTCATCACCGAGTAAAGCCCCGACTGCGTTCCCATCTTCTTCTATTGTTAATCGTGCAAATGCCACAATTTACCCATATGCATGTACTGGCCGAGGACGTCTTTGTGTTCTTCTTTTTTGAGTCGATACTGCAAGAATTTAATTCAATTACTCTGCAATCGTACTATTCGTTTTTGACGTATAGGCATACAATCTATGTAATCTCCCTCTCGAATATAAAGAGCCCAGGCATTTAGTACGCGTAGGATTGTGTGTATTTGAGAACAAAGTATTCACGGTCTTGATGCTCGCCAATGTACTGTGCAAAACGTTTACTTAATACCTTTATCCAACAATAAAGCTGGTAGCATGATATCCTGTAATTTCTAGGGTATGCCGTACGAGAGATATCTACGGTATAACCATTCCCCGCAATCACATGAAGTTCCAACAGAAAAACCCAAGAACCATGGATAACCGTAAGCATGCCCACAAGAACAGCATCCAACTTCCCGATACTCAATTTCCCATGGCCACGCCAAGTCGGTATCCAACCACCGGCAACTTCCCAATCCATCATGCGCTCCACATGTCGTCTGAGCGATTTTCTTGCCAACATAGGACAAGAATTCTTTGCTGGGCGCAAAGAACCAAAAAGGCATTCTACGGGCAGTGGTCAGTAAACGCCAACCATCTTAGGTAAGTAGTAAGCGCGCCCAACTTCGTTCGTGTCAAGCTTGTTGTGGCGTCAGTACCGCGGGAGCCTAAGTTCTTCCTTTTCTACCGCTGTAAGCCATCCGCAAGATAAGCAATATGGGGAGAGGGAATCTTAGAAGACCTTTCGGCTTATTATTATGCACATAGGAGAATGGGAATAAAGGTGGTGAGAGACGGATATACGCGGTGTAAGCTTGATACTGTATGCATCTATCGAGGGCCTGAGGGATTCATTGCCGAGCGTTGTTGTCTTCTTGGATCGACATCCCCGCCGCCGTACTGTAGAAGTATATCCGTTATCTGGGTGTATGCGTGCAGCATGTTCAGAATCGATGCACAGTAGATCTCCACCCACTATCGGACCCTTGTAGCGACCCGGTACATACGATCTGGCTTAGACAGGGTACCTACGAATGTCCCGCGTCCGCGATAGCCATTCATCGATTCACAGCTTCATCCATTACTCAACCAGAGCAACCACCTGCTTTTCCCTACCCTTTGTAATTTCCAGCTCACGCGACCTGGAGGCCCTGCCAATATATGCCCAGGCAAATGCGCACTATACTTCGGCGAAGCAAAAGAAGAACCCGGCACTCGGGGGCTTCATCCAGATAAGGCTAGAAGATAAGCCCAACACCGTGTTTCGAGGAACGAACGAACGACAGCGCAACACGAAGGAGAGCTGGGGAACGCACGGCGGTGGTGGAGTTTTAGTGGTGGCGTTTGGTGATTGATGTGGCTCTGCCCAGAAACGGTCAAGCTAGCAACCTTCCTTTTTGGGAAGGGCGCAAGTTTCTGTGAATGGAGGGAATCTGCGTGGTTGCATTTGCGATAAGTCACATAACCTGAAGGTTGTGTTGATGGCATGATGGTCGAGAGCGGCCGAGTGACAAGGGTGGCCAAGGAGATGGCCAAGAAAGGCGTGGTTTCGAGATTGGAGAATCCTTCGAATCCTGTGCGCTGGGTGGTTGAGCCTGTACCCATGGCCTGGTAATGCGGGTGCCGGGCTAATTTCGACGACAATCTCGTTCGAGAGGCAAGGGTAACACCCTAGCAGCTATCTAGATAGATTTCAGCTTGAAACACCACGTATTCGTGTTTGTACGGGTTCGTGATGGGGATGGGCATGGGGATGAAGCTGGAGCTGGAGCTGGAGCTGGGTTTGATGCGGCGCCCATGATTCGATTAACGCCACCCCAATGCCTTGTCTCGCGGCATCCGCCAAGTGGTGAAGACACCCCTAATCCACTTCGCAGATCTTAGCAAAGGAAGAAGAGTATTGGCGTTGATAACGGGCAACCATCCAAGACTCCAAGAAAGCAAGCAACCGTGAGCCGTTATCCAGTATGATTTTCGCATTGCCTAGCCCTTGGGAGTACATTCATTTTGCTTTGTTGCGCAGACATTGATGATTGGGTCGCGCGCGGGGGTCGGCGTTATCAAAGTATAATAATACGAGGCGCCTCTCCTTGCATTGTCCGCGTCGAGCAGCGAGCCATTCCCTCCCCGCTCCCCTAATCCCACTCCACTCGACTGGACTTCAATCTGTGCTGCCACGACATATTGTCAAGCCGACAACTATGGCCGCCGCCGGTGCTCAGAACACTGTGGACATTGCCATGAGCCATGAGCCGGAAATCGCCATGCCTGTCTACGAGATGGGTGACAAGCGAGCCATGGACGGGAGCACACGTGATGATGCCCGCATCGATAAGCCTGCCGACATCGAAGTCAACGAGGCCGACTTAGTTGGTGAAGAACCGACCGAAGAAGAATTGCGCACTCTGCGCCGTGTGTCAGGCAAGATTCCCTGGACCGCATACACTGTCGCTTTCGTCGAATTGTGTGAGCGTTTCGGTTACTATGGCTGCTCTGTTCTGTGTATGTTTCCCCTGGCTTGAAATCACAGTTTGGGGTGTCGACAGCTGACCACCCATCTCCAGACACCAACTTCATCCAGCGCCCACTGCCAGATGGGTACCCCACTGGTAAAGACCCTCATCCCGAAGGCCATCCTGGTGCTTTAGGCATGGGGCAGCGCGCTGCCTTCGGTATCACCACTTTCAATCAGTTCTGGAGTTACGCCACGCCCATCATCGGTGCCATCATCGCCGATGAGTACCTTGGTCGCTTCAACACCATTTTTATCGCCATTGCCTTTTCCATTCTGGGTCACATCCTTTTGGTCATTTCCTCATTGCCCACCGTGCTAGCGGGTGATGCTGCCATCGCGCCATTCATTCTCGGTGTCATTATCCTTGGGTTCGGAACGGGAGCGTTCAAGGCCAACATATCTCCCCTTGTCGCTGAACAGTACAAGCAGACCAAGCTGCGTGTCATTGTAGATGAGAAGACCGGCGAGCGCGTTATTTCCGACCCAACCATCACAATTTCTCGTATTTTCTTGTACTTCTACATGTTCGTCAACGCCGGTTCCTTGGCTGGTCAGATCAGCATGGCTTACGTTGAGAAATACGTTGGCTTTTGGTGTGCCTTTTTGCTACCCACCATCATGTTCTGCTTGTGTCCTCTTGTTCTTTGGTTCTGCCGCAACAGGTATAGCCGTAGTCCCCCGACCGGCTCTGTCCTTATTCGCGCGTGGAAGCTTTGGCGCCTTGCACAGAAAGGCAAATGGTCTGTCAACCCGGTGCAGACCCGTCGCAACATGAAGGCCGACTCTTTCTGGGAGGATGTTAAGCCCAGTCACCTCGGCCCTAACAAGCCTTCATGGATGATTTTCGACGACGCCTGGGTCGACCAAGTTGCCCGTGGGCTACGTGCTTGCTCATGCTTCAGTTGGATTCCCCTCTACTGGCTCTCATACAACCAGATGAACAACAACCTGACGTCCCAAGCCGCGACTCTGAGGCGAAATGGCTTCCCCAACGATGTCATCACCAACATCAACCCTATATCCCTTGTCATCTTCATCCCGATTGTTGACAACTTCCTTTACCCGTTTCTTCGCAAGAGGGGTATCCGTTTCACGCCCATCAAGCGTATGGCATTTGGTTTCATGCTTGGCTCATTGGCCATGGTATCGGCAACGGTCATCCAAGACGAGATCTACAAGCAAGGACCTTGCGGCACCCACATGAACAAATGTAAGGAGCCTGCTCCTATCAGCGTTTGGGTTCAAATCGTTCCCTACGCCCTTATTGGTTTCTCTGAGATCTTCACATCAATCACTGGTCTCGAATTCGCCTTCACCAAAGCGCCCCAAAACATGCGGTCTCTCGTCACTTCGTACTGGCACTTCATGTCCGCCTTCTCTTCAGCTCTTTCGCAGGCATTCACCTCCGTTTCCGAGGATCCTCTTCTAGTCTGGAACTACGGTATTGTCGCTGTGCTTGCTTTCATCGGTGGAATCATGTTTTGGTTCCACCAAAGGCCCACGGATAAGAGGGAAGATGCCCTTAATATGCTTGCTGACACTACCTATAAGGGTCGCAAGAAGGAGGATGAAGAGGAGGATCTCAAGGCTTAAAAGAGTCTTGTCTAACTCTCTGTTTTCTGTCCGAGTGTTCTTCGTTATTGCGGAAGCGAAGTTTCCGTTTTCTTGATGCCCTGAGCCTGATATGTGTGTAATGTTAGCCGAGTAACGTAGCGCCTGATGCATTTGTCGGTAGTAATGAAAGTTGTGTAATTGATCCGTGGGTGTTTTTGTGGGTGTTCGATTCATGACAATGTGCCTGGTGACTGCAAACTTTCCGCCCTCATTGTTGCGCTTCTATCGCTGGTATCAGACCGTATTACTGGGGCTCTTCTTGCTTTTCGTACCTGCACAAGGCGCTTTGAAGTAATGTATGAGGACTGTAAGTGGATTGAATGGTGATGGGAAAGGGAGAAGGGTGACGTCGATTGGGTTCGAGTGGTAAGCAGAATGTTGCGTGACGGCGGTTGCTTGGTGGTCATCGCTTGGGCGTGTTTAGCTTCGCTCCAGGGCTTTGTTCCTTCCCTTTCCAACCTGGGATTGCTTGTTGCCTATCACGTGACAAATCTCCGTCCCACGGAACAACTATATTGCGGCTACAGAGTCCATTCAGATGTTGTCTCCAAGCAGAGAGGCTTCTGTCCATGATCGGTCTTTTGATGCGCTACTCCACGTGAGCCTTCGATGTGAGGCGACTCTGTACACCACACAGACGAGTAAATCACATATTGATCCATCAACATTTACTTGCATCAATCCCTCACGAAAGGCAAAATACTTGGTCTTTTCCACACTTCCCACGCTACCTACTCGAGGGAAGCACACCGCACCTGTTAAACTTTTACCTTCACCTTCCTCATATCGGCAACGACTTTTGGTCCAACCCATATATATATGAAACTCGATTGTGGCATTGCCACACCTTGCCATCATTACCTAAGTCTACTAAGGTAAGCCAAAGTCTCTGCGTTTTCCCATTTACTACTGACAAACAAAAAGCCAAGTTGGTACGAAACCATGGTAGATGGTACCTACAGTGTCCGCTCGCTTTATAGACAAGTATCGGCAAAATGCCCAAAATCAGTGGCTACTTTGCCAGCGGGTGATACATACACATTCAAGAACTACGAACCCACCGACGATTCACGATTCACTCGTTTGGCTAATGATGGAATTTCACCGCCATGGAATGGCCAAGTGTTTCTGGCCGTTGGTTTGCGCTTGAGAAGCGCGGCACTCTACACGGACAGAAGGGACGCTCTACTAGGCGGCACGGGCGAGACCGTATGGGCCCGAATTGTCACACACACCGACAACACAAATGAGGTGCTTCTCCGTTCACATGGCCGAGATCTTCATGCAAGAGATTACCATCAGGTTGAATTCTATGAACCGTTTGGCTATGTTGCTTCTAAAGAATTGCATTCTGACAGCCATGACGCTTTCAAAGCTCTTGTTCTGTACGCATTTGCGCAATGTGGCCATGTTCGTAGAGTAAGGGACCTGAAGGATAGTTCTCTTATACCAGCCTTGATGAAAGCAGTGAAAGCAGTCCACAGGGTATCTAGAACAAAAAGTGGACACCTGACGAGTACAGTTCCTAAAGGCAACGACTTCCCCAAAAATACGCTCGCTGCTGTCAAGGTTTTTGACCCGGTTCGGAATAAAAGAAAGCGTTCACGCGGCAGCTCTACCAACCCATCAGGGAAGAAAATTAAGAGGGAAGACAAACGATCAATATCGGCTGAGATACAGGGGGAGGAGAAGCATGAGGATAGTGTTCTTGAACAAGAATATTCTGTCCAACATCTGCCAGGCAATGCTTTTCATACTAGCCAATACGAGGCATTTGAGCTAGTCAAAGTGGAAGATACCAAGGACCGCATTTCCACAGAGGAAGCTCAAAAGAATGAACAGGCGACATCAATTCAAGCCTATCAGACTGACCTTTTTGGGCTATCTCCGTCAAATTTACAATTGGGGTATCTCCCAAATCGAAACAGATTCCAGACACGACAGTTGGATAATGCACGCAATAGAGTGACGAATCCTTCCCAAAAAATCAAACAGATGAGGGACAAGTCTAGGCCAAGGTGCGGTAAAGGTACCAAGAACTCTCCAATTGATTTGACGACCTAATGTATTTCCTTGGTCGTGGTGAGATCGCAAAGACTCATATGGGAAAGCGTAGGGGAATGTTTTGCGAAGGCATTTCTCAGTGACGGTCTTAATAGAATGCTCAATTGGGAAAGACAACGATGTCGCATTACTGATGAATATAAAAGACGCGTGCAAGGGCATGATTTGAGCAATAAGGCATACGATGTGGCAACGTTCTTCAAGCTGATGGCGCGTCGCTCCTGGCCGTACTTGCTGCAACATTTGTCAATATAACAAAACACGAGCAATCCCAAACACGCAATGTATTCCAGATGAACATCCACTCGAATGATTCTGGTTCTACAGCGTACAAGATCACACAGTATTTCTGAGTTTGAAACAATGATTTTCTTGACCACAACTGAGTGATACACCACGTACAAGCACAATGTAAAATTCACCATTGGCCTCTGTTTGTTTGCAGTTTCACTGTTTATTCTCATCGAATGCGTGTGTATTCACATACCACCCCGCCCACTTCTATTAAATCAATCGTTTTTCACTTCACTCACTCACCACGCTCACTCCCGACGAGCACAACCTGCGACTAGCGCCACGCCCTGCACCTCCTCTCAACCCACCACACTTTCGTCTTGAGAGAAACACTTGCAACCTCTCTTCTCCTTCGCGTGAACCGTCGCAGGTCAATCGCAAAATGCATAGCCCACGTCGTCTTACGAAAATGCGCTCCCAACCAAGCCTTCGCTTTCGCGGCCTCCTCACGTCTGGCGGCAAAGACAAGGTCACGCCTGAGCTCCGCGAGGCACTCTCCCTCTTGAATATTCGCGACCTCGAAGGCCTCGAAAATCACTTCCTCGCCCTTGAGGCCTTTCTAAAGCCATGGTGCCACTACCGCGATACGTACCTCCTGGTGCGTTCCCAGGTCGCAGCCGCCTCCGCTTCCACTACTGATCCAGCCGCCTCTACGATTAGCAAAGCCGATATTGTGTGGTTTTACACGCACTTCATGAGCGGCGGTATGCGGTACGATGCTCGTGCCGATGAGAATTCGCATAGTTACACCAGCGATGAGTTGCAATATGGCAGGTTCGATCAATCCGAATGGACAAAGGCAGAGTACGAAAAGCGACTGACAAAAGCTGATAGGTTCGATCAATCCAACTGGACCCAGGCAGAGTACGAGAAGCTGCTGTATTCATGGCTACTCCAAGAGTTCAAGGTCGGTGCGACCCGCAATCCCTATGGCTTCCGCTACTTTGAGCTGCAGAATATCTGCGTAGCCTGGGAAAAGGTGTTGTTACCCATTGTCACTGCTGTACGAGATTCATATAATACTCAGGGTCGCAAGTATTACGGTCGTCTCGCGAACTTTGTCGAGGATAGGGCGCCTAGCGGTGTTGCATTCCCTCAGGGCGCCACTATGGCTGTGCGCGTTGCGTCTTTCGCGAAAAATGGAGCACGCATCAGCGGAAGTCCCCCTCTCTCTTCGGCTCGACTTGAACCCGTGTGCGAGCAAGAGACAGTCACAAATGACGATATTGCCGAGGTGGACTCAGAATTGCGGAACATAACCGAGAAGTATGGAGGCGTCGTAGAGCGACCCAAGTTCCGACAGAACGTGAAGGACTGGATCATTGAGCAGAAGGAGCGTTCGAAAGAGAAGAAAACACCTCGACCAGAAACTCCTATGTTCGGTTGTCAAGGTCTCGATGATGCCGCAGCTGCCAACGCTGCTGCTAAGCTGTCACTCGCTCATAACACTGCTAGTTATGATTCTTTCGGGGGAGACCGTTCACCTGTACCACTTGTGTTCCCCCCTCCAATCGTTAATGATGCGGGAGCCAAGGACAAGGGCAAGAAGAAAACGTTGAAGATTGTACCCTTTGGAATGTATGGGTACACGGAAGTCGATCCTGGTCAACCATTAAAGAGCCCTGATCATGGACTTACTCGTGTTCTCGATTTTCCCCGTGGATTTCCCAACGCAAGTGAGGATACGTTAACAACAGTTCAGAACGTTGCTACAGAGGATGAGCAGGTCTTGACCAAACCAGTCCCTGCATTTGCCAGCTCTCCATTAGCAAGTAAGTCAACTGATGAGCTCTATTCGACGATTCGAAATCGTAATCCATTCACAGAGGAGGACAAACCGGCTTCGCGAGATGGCCCAACGCTAGGAGACGACGACGATGACGCTTCCGTATACTCCACGATGGCCCCATCAAGCGCCATCCCTGAGCCTCTCTTCAATGGTGCTCGCCGGTTTGATGAAAATATCATTTCACCCACCTCGTTCGCAAGTGACGAAGATAATGAGTACGAAGAATCCCCCCAAACCTCCTTCTTTGAGCAGCGGATGCGAGAGCGTCTGGCTCAAGTGCAACGACTCACAGAGGATATTCAGACTGACTTGGTTCTTAGTGAGATAAATCGAACCCTCGAAACCTTACCCTCCTTTCATAGGACCCGGATCGTTGCTCCACCAGTGGAGTCGATCCCAGAAGACGCGATTTCGCCCAACACTTGGTCACCCAGTGCATCGCTCCTGTCCCCAACGCACACCGCATTCAACGACGAGAACGATCCTTTCTATGAGGGCCCACCTCCTTCCATCCCGCCGAAGAACCCTCGACGCGCTCAATCGGTCCGCATGAGCACTGCCAGTGGCAACAGCAACCCCTCCTATCCAACCACTCCGACTAGGTCCCCCTTCCACAACACATCCCTTGTACGCTCTTCTACTGTTCACGGTGGACAGGCAAACGCGGCTCCGCCATCTTTTTCGCTTTCTCCAATCATGCACGAGCGGATTGTTTCAAGGGAGAACATTCGGGCGCACCTTGCGCTTAGTATGCATGGCGGCGGCGACTTCAAGTACAATGGTGAGCATGGAGATAATCTTCCGGTGATGGCGAACTCAGTGGATAGAGCGGAGTATCTGCATCCGAAAGGCTCACCGGATGTTCAGCGGTATAGTGATGAGTTGAAGGATACGAACCCTGGCAATGGCAATAGTGCTGGCGTTGATACCAATGCTGAGAGCCCTCGGAATTTCTCTCATCCCTTCCACACATACAACAAGCACTTCTTCCCCCGCAAGGATCGGGGTCTAGGATCCCCCAATGTGAGCACCGACTACAACTTTTTCTAAGACGAAGCCAGGTCAGGCCACCCAAGAGAATCTGAAGCGCGTTGTGGAGTTGGACAGTAGTACAAGTCCCGCCTCTTGAGTGGGTATCGAGAAACTAAGTGCACTTTTGTTTTTTGCGCGGTTTCATTTTTCGGGAAGGACACGCTAGGGTTTCCGGTCAAGGAACCAAACCGCGCGAAAATCAGGAGAAGAGACGGTGAGGACCCACGATGTCATGGATGGCGGTTTGTTGGACGAACGGATGATCGACTGAATGCCTAAGGGGGATTTTTGGATCCTCGCGACAAGCTGCGTGCATGAAGAATGAGTTATAGGCACGAATGATGATACATGACCATAGACAAAAAAAATACTTCTTACAATGCCCCTTTGTCCCACATACTGCTTGATATTCCTTTTCGCCTCGTTAATTGATATTTTGTTTTGCTGAAGCTGATGGCGTAGTAATTCCGTGAATCCAAACACTGTACCTGACCCCTTCTCCACCAAATACTCACACTAGCCCGCAATATTGGTAGAAGTAGACAAATAATGACGATGGCTTCTTTTTCCATTTCTGGATCCTCTCGTTTACCCTCCACGGAGATTTATCTCATCCCACCTGACGCTTTGTCAGATTTGAGCGGGATACATAAGCTTAGCAATGCTGATGATGGCAGCGAAACTTTTATTAAGCCTGAATGGAGCTACCTTACGCTACGGAACATAGTCTCGTCGGCTTCCCGGTACCGGCCATTTGCCATACGCCCCTTGTAGGTTTACAGAGATGGTTTTGCCCTTGGTGGGGCAGTGGAGGGACAGTACGCGGCCATTCGCGCACTTTGTGCAAGGGAGTAGCAGTGAAGTATCGGACCGGTGTAGGAACGAGTGTAGTTGTGTAACTAGGTACAATGTGCCTTCGATGTCACTGAAAGCGCACTGAACCCTAATGTAAGTCCAGTTCCAGTCAGGTCAGGAGTAATGTCACCGGATCCCCGCTAGCACCGACTAGGAAAGTTGACAGAGGGGATAAGGTACGCCAGCCCGAAATGGGGTGTTTTTTTCCATCTGGAAGAGCTTAGTAAGGTTAAAGCTTCTCCCCATCATTCTCGCTCCATCGTACACTTGTCACCAATTCAAACCTCCACTTTCTGTGTCCCCTTGACGATACTCAACATTTGAAACCACCCGATCCCAAAGCCTCACCAGCCGAATCGGGACACGCGCAGTAACGGATCGCCAGCTAATCTTTGGGCGCGCGAATCGTGGAGCCACCGCCCGGCTTGCGCCAGTCGAAGACCGGCCCAATCACGCACCAATCCTTCAGCCTTACTGATGGACCTGCGGCGATCCGGTTGCCATGTCCCTTTTTCTTTCTCTCTCTGTCTTGAGGATATCCACTTCATCATTTAAAAACAGATGAATACGAAGTAAGGGCGGCTACACGTTTCGTCTGTGGGGTGTAGTGCCTTACTATGCATGCGTTTTATCTGGTTTCTGTCCCATTCGCTAGTCCTTGAACGACTGCGCCCCCTTGGCGATTATGCGCGGGCGGCGTATGGCTCCGTGGGGAATAGGATTAATTCCGTCGATCTCTTTTCTGTGAAGGCCGTCAGCGCTTCATCACCTTTGTTGTGCTCGGATGTCCGTATGTTTCAGTGCGAGAGCTCGAGTCTGAGCATGAGGGCCGAAGTCCACCGATCCTCTTGCACAATTCCCAACAACTTTCTTCTCTAACTTTGTAGCTTCTTCTCTTGCACACACCCCTACATCGTCTCTTTACCGCAACATTCTCATGCCGCTAGGAGCGAGTTTTCGAATAGTATAGGACGCGATGCCTGCGCCTAGTAACATAGCAGCGCGGTGCGTTGCTATGAGCTCGGCCATTGCTCAGGTACGAAAGTGATGAAGCTCATGTTGGTGGTCGTGGTCGCTGACTTGTCCTTGTTTACAGATCATACTCGATGCCACCAGTTTTGCGCGACAGCTTCGCGATTGTCGACATTACATCAACGCCGTCAATGCCGATCTTCTCGCTATCAAGTTGTCCCTGGACATTACGCGCGATGACTTTTCAGCAAAGGACATTCCTTTTCCTCCGCTCCTGGTCGAAACTGTATCTGGCTTTCTAGATTGTTGCCATACATCCATAACGGAGTTGCACAAACCCCTCATACGGCTTGCCGCAGGAGGTCCTCAGGGCGAAGCATGGCACATTTTTGAGGAGGGAGGCATGCAATGTATACGACAGGATTTGGAGGCCATGAGGTCAACTCTGGATCTCATGCTCGATGTTGTCGTGCTGTGAGTGCGACCCATCTTGGCGATTTCCCCCTGTGCTTACACCAGTTCAGCTTGCGCGGCGATTCCACCCAACATTTGACAACTTCACCAGCGAAGAGGTTGCGCTTAGATGGAAGCTCTTCTAGCCCTGAAAGCTCGGTATTGAGAAGAATATATGTAGAACGCGAGCAGATTGAGGCACTGACCGAAGGTCGATATCCCACCTTATATGCTTCGTTCGACAAGCTTCGAACTTGCATTAAACTTATCTCCGAAGAACAAGTGGCCGACGATGAGATTAAGCGGTCCGACTCTCGATCCGATTCCTTGGAACCTGAAGCTGGTGATCAACCGCGTACCACTAGCGAGGCCCCTCCACCTCTTCCTGCAACCGTCGAATCTTCCTCTGGGGGAATTGGAGCTTGGATATCAAACGTACTTTCGCAGAAACTCCTTTCGCCTACCCTTCCGCCAGATGCTCTTACCCTGTCCGATCCCCGTTCTAGCCACAGATCCAGGAGTAGAGAAGGGAGCAGAGAAAGCAGTAGAGAGAGGAGCAGAGAACGAAAAGCGAGCACGCAATCAAGAGAAACATTTTACGCCGAAAGCACCACCTCTGGAACCCGGACCCATTCATCAGGTCCCACCAACAATATCAAAGATGTCTTCCATACACGGATCGACTCGTCTCAGATGATGTCCCAACCGCAGCCCTCTCCTTCGCAAACCCAAACCTCGCAGTCCAAATCCAAACTCAATCGCCTAACCCAGTATACTACCACAACCGAAATATCCATTATCCATCAGAATCTCACGAACGATAAAATCGCCATCGCAAAGGACATGCGCAAACAGCTTAGTCGGATCCAACGCCTGACTATCGACCGCAAACTCCGCGACATCCCGCGCACCACAACCGCCGTAAACGTTGAGCGCATTTTCTTCGAAGGCGCAAACCCTAATGTAGTCCATCCCGAGTTCGGAACCCTAGTCATCCGCGCCGCTTATGAGTTCTCCACCGACGTTTTAAAAACGCTCATCGATTACGGCGCAGACTGTACAAAAGTAGCACGCAACTCGTACTACTCGACACTCCATGCTGCAGTGCTGGGCCGTCAGCTTGAGAACCTACAATACCTCCTCTCGCTCGCTGCTGCTCCACCCCTTTCTCCCACATCTCCCGGTACCAATTTCCATACATTACCCACGTTCACCCTCACGCCACCATCCTCCATTATCATGGCCGTTGACACGCCTAATGCTAATGGAGAAACCCCACTTCATCTTGCCGTTAGAACACCGGGTGCGTATCATATCGCCAAGTGGCTATTAGAAATGGGTGCCGATGTCGATAAAGAAGCGCCAGGTCTTGGAAGCCCTCTGAGAGCCACGGCTGGTCTGGACAGTAGAGAGAGAAGCGCCATGGTGGAATTACTAATGGCTCATGGCGCAGGGGGGGAAGTACAGGGAGAGAGCGCCGGACAAGGTGGAGAGAGGAGGGGGAAAGGACTGAGCGTTTTGGGTTTGATTTAATGGCGAGAAATGCGGAAAACTGGAAGATACCCCTTGAAAAAGTCGAAAGGTGGTATCTTTACCACGGTTGTCACTTGTCGTATTCTCCTTGCACTATCTTTATACGTACTTTTGTTCTTTTTTTGGAAAAACGTTGCTGCATATGGAGGGTTTTTTATGGTTTCAAGTGGGGTTCTGCCCTCTTGTTTGGTTATTTTCATTTGTAATGTTACTTGCGCTTTGCATTAGTCTCTGGAGATGGAAGTAGAGAGACACGCGATACCCGACTTTTCCTTTTGTTTTGTTTACTTGGGGGTAGTGTGATGGCTATGTACCTTTGCAGAGCCAACCACCCCCCATTACCCATCTAATTAAGCTTGTACCATGAATACTTTCATCCATTCAGCCTTCTGAGAAATATGCCCACGTGCTAATCAAGAAGAAAGGAGTAAAAGCTCAGATGACGTTCGCCGGCAGTACCTAAAATTCGCGGGTACAAAGTCAGCTTAACTCAACCAGGGGTGATACAATGAGTGATGAAAGTCTCAAAATGCTACACCACGTGGTGTCTTGATACTACTTCGTACCTGGAAGAACGTACCACGCCTCTTTCCGTCGACCGCGAAGGACCAACACTCGAACCACGTCGAGTAGACGAATTTTGTACCGAGCTAACGGACCAGTCCACCGTCTTGACGATCCCATCAGTCACAAATCCGAACCCGCCCATCCGCCGCTCGTCTATCCTCACGTCTCCTTCGCCACCCCTAGACTTCCAATTCCCGGTCCCATTCTTCATCTCAATCCCTTCGTCTCTGCGATGTACCGAATCCGAGTCACTCAGATCATTATACCCCGAAAGACCTTGGTACTTCGATAGACGACGACTCGATCTCGCCGCCCCCGCCGTCGTCGACGCAGAACCGTACCCCTGACCCGCGCCCGATCCCTTCGCAGTCGACCTCTGTCCATCCCGCGACCTCAAACACGGAAACACGAGTCCAAAGACATACTTCACCGTCGGCCCGGACGCGCCAATGATCGCGACATTCGCCTCGATGGAGCTATACGCCGACTCTACCGAATGCGACTTGTACACGCCCTTGAAGATGTTCGTCAGCCAGATGGCGCGCAGGATCCCCACGATAATCACTATGCCTCCCATGCTCAGAAACGCGATGCTGAGGATTCGTCTGCGCAGGCTCATTTTCAAGTCGTAGATGATCCACGTCGGCATCACGAGGACCATCAGGTCGGTAATGAGCACGCTGGAGATACATCCTATGACGAGTTTGAAGGGGTCGATGCAGTGCCCCGGGATAGAATCATCAAAATGCTTTGCGAGCGGAGTGCAGGGGAATGCGTTCAGAAGCGTGCCGACGATCCCGTAGGTGAGGTTTAACGCTTGAATGGTCCAGAGAGAAACGGCGATGTATTTGTTGCTGGATTGGAGGCGTTGGAGCGACCAGACAAAGGAAAGCTTGACAGCACACATCACGCTGTTGTATTGGATTGCGAAGGCGTATTGGAGCTTTGCTGCGTATGCTTGTCGAGCGAGAAATTCGGCCATGGGTATGTCTTGCGGGTGGTATCCTGCGAATACGGCAACGACGTCTTGGGTTTCGACATCTCGTTAGCTGGGTGGAGTGTTTAGTTGGAAGGACTGCGGTGTTGGACTGACAGAAATGCGTTAGGATGTTGTTCACTAACGCCAACACCCAAGCTACGAGTATCGCCCAGTCATCTGTCGCGTTGTCAGTGATCTGTACGAGGAGGAAGCTTCACGCCTGGGATACACAAACGCATTGTTAGGACAAACTCACCACCTCCAAACGTCCGATCAACGTACTTTTTCCAACATCGCGCGCAAAGCACCAAACCCGACAATGCAGAAGGGACATACAACAGCGCGATTGTCGCAGGCTGCAAGCCTTTATCCGTCATCTTCTCTTCTTATCCTTCCACAAAGTTCAAGTCGGTCTCAAGGGGGAAAAAGGTGACAGCATGAGGCCAGGAGGATATCTCGTGCCTCTACCCCTCACAAAACACGCATTACGCGCAAGACTGAAAACAACGGTTAGAGACATGGATCGGATCGTTCTTCTCGGAAGCTTTTTTCTGCTCCTTTACCCATCCTGCACCGATTCGCTCCCGCTACTATGCGATAGATTAACCTGTGTAGCGCCGTGTGCGGGTAAGCGATCACGACCGCGTTGTTGGGACTTTCCATGGCTCCGATGCTCATTTGGTGTAGATTGTATCTGGTCCCTTTTTTCGTGGATCGGCTGCATTGCGACCCTTTGAGAACTTTATCTGCTGTGTTGAGGTTTGGGCGATTCGTGGGTTCTCTTGATCGCTGTATGTGACAGAGTTGATTCATGAATTGAAGCAATGGGACGTGGTTAGGAAATGTCGATGGAGAGTGTTCAGCGATGTTGTTGCGTTATTTACGGTACCTTGTGTTCTAGCGTGGTTGGGTTGTCCAATCACCACATCTATCGTTAAATTACCAATGTCAGTTACAGTATACACTGGTTGGATCGTAGAACTACCGACTGAGTTTATGGGGGCTCATCTATTACATACAGCATATCAATACTACAATGACCTATAATCATATTCTTCAAACGAAATTTTTTCAAACAAACAAATGAATCCTCGTAGAATCTACTCTAGTCGACTGAGTGCACGATAACAAATCATCACATACCGTATCGCGAAGGACGAAAACCACAAAGTATTCAACCCATCAGCAGAGATTAAATATACCTGCAGACACCGCACGTACGCGCAATCACTATTCCGTTCCAGGTGTACTTCATATGTAGCATGCAGGTGGACCAGGACGAATGCCTCCAACAGGGAACTTAGGCTAATATGGCCACCCATCGCTACTGCAGGACAAAACTCGTCGTATGTACGCGGGAGATTGCCACTAGCTATAGCGAATTGCTGTTGGTTATGAATTAACCATGTCCAAGGGTGCCTTCTGCCTCCAGTTAATCCACTTCGGAAGACACACTCTACATGTGCGGGTTGTGGGGGCGGCACGGTCGATCTAATTGCTGACACTTAATATTGAATGTGCGTTACATGTGTTCAAGGATATGGTGATGGACTCGGGAATACGGAACAGGTCCTTCGCCTTTCCATATATGCGCGTCGTCGAGAAGAAGCAAGCCACGCGAGAGTATATGAAATCGTCCGAGAAATTTCGTGATAGATGTTAGAGATGTCATTCTTGGGTGGAGAAAATGTCCCTGGATATAGTCAAAGTAAGAACACTTTCAAGATCCATGAAATCAAGATGAAGCAAATGGATAGATTCAAAGCAGTTCTTGGCTCGGCTTCCCTTCCCGACACAGTTTAGATCGGATAGTAAACGACTTCCCTACCTGTCAGTTCCTCAACATTGCTCTAGAAAATGGACTGGTTGCGGACACTTCTTCGCCTTGCTGTAGCTTGAAAACCTCCCCCCTGTAGCATGTACCATGGTCGTCACTACTCCTAAACGGGCTTCCGAAATTACATTCTAGAAGCGAAAGTATACGATAGAAATTATGCCTTATCGGACGGTGGCGTAGTTATTTTAATCTAAAAAAGTGATGTTCTCTTCACTCCCTCTGAGCACAAGTTAGAGAACGGGGCCGCCACAATTCGTTCCTTGAGACTCAATCTTCATGCTTGTACGCCTCTAGTCATTGGTCTTACTCCAATTGACTAGCTATAGCATAATGAAGTCCACACTCTTTATCTCCTTGGCAGCGTCCTTTGCTGAAGTGGTACACGCGCAGTCTGCTTCTGTTCTCCCAGATGTTGCACCGGCAGCTACTACGCTTCCCGCAGATGTAACAGAGGCTCAGGTACCACTGTTGAAAACCGACACCGTGCAAGTCACGGACGAAGTGGTTGCGGATCTGGTGAAGAACAACGAGACGGCGGCATATGCGGACCTGTTTGCGTTCGCTGACAGCAACATCACTACCCCGGAAGCACGGAGAAGAAGTCTGTTGAGGCGATCTTCGAATTGTAAAACAGCTCCAGGCGACGCACTATGGCCTTCCAAGTTCGTATGGGGGCTCTTCGACTTATTGACTGGTCGTGCCTTGGAGGAGATTGTACCGCTTGCGTCGGTGTGCTATCCCAAATCCGAGTTTGACAACTACGACAAGGCGAAATGCGAGCAAGTTATCTCACAATGGAACAAAGAATCTCTACAGTACGTATGGGTGAATTTCCTATCCTAGAAAATAACAATACTGACAAGTCTAGCTACGATGATCCCGGCTCGGCCATGTTCCCTATATACACCGGCATGACTTGCCTACCAAAAGCAAATGCAACGGCCTCGGATACCTGCACGCTTGGGGGATACTCAACGCTCTCACTTGAGGTCAGCAATGTAGCTCAGATCCAGCTCGCGGTGAATCTGGCTCGCACTCTCAACCTCCGCCTGATCATTAAGAACACTGGTCACGATTACAATGGCAGATCCGTTGGCAAAGGTGCCCTCAGTTTGTGGACTCACAACCTCAAAGATATCGAATACATCAAAGATTACAAGGACTCGTACTACAGTGGTCCAGTTTTTCAAGTCGGTGCCGGTGTCCAGGGTTTTGAGCTCCTCCGGGCCGGTGAGAAATACGGCGTGAGCGTCATAACGGGAATCTGTCCTACGGTAGGAATTGCAGGGGGCTACATGACTGGAGGCGGCCACGGTCCGTTAATGCAGCTTTTCGGTATGGGAGCAGACCAGGTTGTCTCTATGAACGTGGTGACGGCCAGCGGACGCTTCATAACTGTGACTCCACAGTTGAATCCCGACCTCTACTGGGCCATGTTGGGCGGAGGAGGAGGCACGTTCGGCATTATTACATCAGCCGTCATCAAAGTCCACCCTAAGATTCCAGTCACAACATCCGTCTTCAACTTCACGACTTCGCCCAACGTCACGGAAGCCACATTCTGGAAAGGCGTGCGCGCCTTCTGGGATGAGATGCCCAAGTACAATGCTGCAAAGACGTATTCGTTTTTCCAGATGATGAATCTGGCCAACGTTGGGGCTCCGGGTGGAAGCTATTCTTTCATCATGCTTCCCTTCTTTGCGACCAACAAGACGGTCGACGAATTCAATGCTCTGACCAAACCCTTTTTTGATACACTTACCTCCCTCAAAATACCCTATCAGATTGAAACAAAGCACTACGATTCCGTATACCCTGCCTTCCTATCAACCTTCTCCGGGCTCGACGAGGCAATTGGTAGCACAACTGGCACGCCCGGAAACCGGCTCCTCCCAAGCGGGAATTGGGAAGACCCGAAGCTCAGCAATCAGACATTTGAAGCGATTAAGCACGTCGTTGACCAAACAGTAGTGACTCTCATGTACCACCAGACCCCTCAAAACCCGTCCCAAATTCTCACTTCCGTCAACCCAGCCTTCCGTACCGAAGGTGGCATGGTGGTAGCAGTGAACGGCGTAGGTGACCTCTCACCAAAGGGCCTCGCCGCAGCTGGCGAGAGAATGACGAATGTAATCATGAAACCGCTTCGAGATGCGACACCGAACGGGGGTACGTATGGCAATGAAGCGGATATCTCGGAGCCTGGATGGCAGAAGTCTTTCTGGGGCGCGAATTACGATCGTTTGGTGACGATCAAGAAGAAGTGGGATCCGACGGGGTTGTTTTATGTTTATCGCGGTGTGGGGAGCGAGGGTTGGGAGGTTCTTGATGGGGATCGGGGAGTACAGACCCAGGATGGGAAACTTTGCAGGGTGTGAAAATAGTATGGGATTGAGGTTCTTGACCACCCTTGCCTTCAAAATTTGTACATATTGTAGGGTAGAAGTATTTCCTGAATTATAGTTTACTGAATATTTTTTTTTTCATTTTGCGCTTCTTATTTTCCAGGTTTCAAATCCTTGAATGAGCGCGTGATGTTCGTGATAGCCTCCTCCACCGGTAATCTCTCCATCGAGCTGGCTCCATAGAAGCCATGCACGCCTTTTGTCCTTGTGATTACATACTCCGCATCTTCAGGTTTGGCTATGGGTCCACCATGGCAAAGCACGATAATTTCTTTGTTAATATCGGATGCAGCATCCCTTATCTTTTGTACCAGTTTGACCGACTCATCCAAGGTTTTTCCACTCGTTGCGCCGATGCTTCCAGATGTCGTCAACCCCATATGCGCAACAATGACATCGGCGCCCGCTTCAGCCATCCTTTTCGCCTCGTCGACATTGAACGCATAGGGTGTCGTTAGGAGACCGATTTGTCTCGCTTTTCGTATCATTTCTACTTCGTTGTCATAGCCCATGCCGGTTTCCTCGAGATTCTGACGGAATTGGCCATCTATCAGGCCGACGGTTGGGAAATTTTGAACGCCTGCGAAGCCCAGATCCTTGAGCTGTTGAAGGAATCTATCAATTGACCGGAAAGGGTCCGATGCACATACACCGGCGAGTACGGGCGCTTTCTTGACGACAGGAAGGACTTCGTTTGCCTGGTTGTTCGGTTAGCACTGAGGACCCCAACAATGACGGGAAAATGTAGGAACCACTATCGACTCACCATTTCCAAAACCACATCGTTCGCGTTTCCATATGGCATTAAACCAGCGAGGGAGCCCCTTCCTGCCATACGAAAACGGCCGCTGTTGTATATAATGATTAGATCGCCGCCTCCCGCTTCGATAAATTTCGCGGAAAGACCGATCCCCGCACCTGCGCCGACAATGATTTTGCCATTGTCGATTTGCTGGCGGAGATTGCGCAGTACTTCTTCGCGATTTGTCGGCGCGGTCATCTTCTTCTTCCTCTCTCTTTTACTTGCAAGGTCCCGATGTTTTCATTCGAGTGGTATCAATACAAAGTAGAAAGAGAGACACGTCGGAAATATATGTAAGGTGACATCATAACTATGCGGGGACACTAACTGGACGGCTGCGAAAATAGTCGCTTCAATCCCAACATCAACATAAGTGCACTAGTACGATCAGCATATGAACATGACTTCTGTTGTATTGATAGGAACGTGCGATACTAAGCTCGAGGAGCTCTTGTTTCTACGCGATGCTATCCAAGACTCCAACCCTGCGATCCAAGTCTTGTTGATCGACGTTGGCAGACAGCCAGTGGAACACGAAGCTATCTCCACTACACAAAAAGGCCTGTTGAAAGAATATGGTCAGGATCGGAAAATGCACGATTTGCCTCGGGGCGAGGTTATTAAATTCATGGCCGGATGCGCAACAAGTCTAGTAAAGAAGCTCTTTGAGGAAGGACGCATTCACGGAATCATTTCAGCAGGAGGATCAGGCGGCACTTCGCTCGCATCGATAGTTATGAGAGAAGCGCTCCCAATCGGATTCCCGAAGCTGATCGTGTCGACGGTGGCGAGCGGCGACACCGGACCTATAGTCGCAGAAACGGATTTAACGCTTATGTATTCGGTCGTCGATGTGGCAGGCCTAAATCAAGTTCTCAAGAATGTGCTAAGTAATGCTGGATCTGCTATGGCTGGAATGGCTGCTTCATACGCTTCGAGAATCAGGTCGCAGTCTGTCTCGCCGAAGAGGAGAGTTGCTGTCACAATGTTCGGTGTCACCACTCCAAGCGTTGATACCATCCGGAACCATTTGGAGTCTAATTACGACATTGAGACGTACGTCTTTCATGCAACTGGACATGGTGGAAAGGCCATGGAACGTCTAATTCGGGAAGGAGGTCTTGATGCCGTTCTCGATCTAACTACAACTGAGATATGTGACCACTTAACCGGCGGTGTGATGAGTGCTGGCCCCACTCGTCTTGATGCCGCTTTGGAAGCTGGCATTCCGACCATCATTTCCGTAGGCGCAACAGACATGTCCAATTTTGGGCCCAAAGACAGCGTGCCAGAAAAATATCAGAAACGCTTGTTGTACGAGCATAACCCCACGGTCACACTGATGCGGACATCGAAAGAGGAGGCAAAAGCTGTTGGAGAGTTCATTGCACGGAAAGTCAAGAGCTCAAAGGAGAGAGGAATCACGCCCGAGGTGTGGTTACCTAGGGGAGGCATCAGTATGATTTCAGTGCCAGACGGCCCTTTCGCAGATCCAGAGGCCGATTGTGCATTGTTTTATGCTATCAAAGAAGGTCTTGCTGACACTTCAATCCGCGTGGTAGATGACGAGCGAGCAATCAACGATCCTAGTTTTGCACGCGATATTGCTGAAGCATTGGTTAAACTAATGGGTCTGAGTATTTGATTTTTGGTTTATTGGCTGTGAGGACCGCGGCTCAATGGAGTTGAATGGCATCCGTCACAATTGGTGGGTAGATGACGTGGGAGGAGACACCTACCAAGTAACTACATTCAATTCAGTTCAAGGGCCTAATTGAGATAAAATACCCCCGAAAGAAGATGCGCATCACTCTCAGAAAGGCTTGAAGCATCAGGGGTGTCTCGTGAAGACTAACTACATTGATATTGAGCAATACCACCAAAGGCCAAGAAGAATTAGGCAACAATCTTAGCTTTGTTGTTTCATGTTGTATCGTTCGGAAGCTTTACCTAACGTGAAAAAAAATGTATGATTAAAGTTTTTTGTGGCTTATAGATCATCCAGCCCAGGAGTAATGTCAGCTTTTTTTCCGAATTCGCTAGTATCAATCTCCGGGTATGCAGCACATACTGGGTGTCTCGGTGTAACCGATTTTAGGCGCCAAGTTTTGCAGAACAACGTAGGCTATCATCATCAACGCATTTCTTTTTCGAGGGACAATTGTGTACCTAGATGAATTACCTAATTCAATATGTTCATGGCAATGATCTCTATGCGAATTGGTTGACTTAAGTTCAGTTCGAATATAGAATTGGCGGACGAGAACATGATGCGTGCTTCGAAAACTGGGGTCCGCTGTTGCCTTACAGATACCGCTAAGCCACATTTTCGCCCCGTCAAATTACGGCCTATTCTGGACAAGGGTTAAAATGTAATGAAACTAGGTACTACATGATAGACTACTGCCCGTGGCCCCTTTGGATGTGTAACCGACCTTTCTTTCTCTCGTTGGTTATTCTATTCTCACACTCTTTGACTTGTTTGTTATTTCACTCGCTATTTGTTCAATATGTTCTATTCACTTACGTTCCTTTCGCTCGCATGTACAATTCTTCCCGGAACGATTGCTGGTAACAGCTTGGACTTGGGTAACGCAGGTAAGCTTTGCGCACAATGAATTTAGAATCCAGTCTAATTGACGAATGAAGCTTCAATCAAAGAAGCTACTGGGCCAATGGCCAAACAGATCATGGATTATTACAAAGAGGATTTAGCGGTCACACAAACCCCCGGTATCTTCGAGTCATTCGAAGAAGATACGGATGTCTTCACCTGGGAATTGACAGCAGATGTCTGGGCTGAGTTGCTCGAATGTGAGAGACACAATCATGCAACGCAACAAAGACTCACGCGATGTATAGATGGTTACTTGACCGGCGATACTCAGTACAACGAGTTAGTCACTTCTGGAATGCTGTACCAGATTGGCGAAGACGTCCAAGCCTTCATGCCTCGAAACGAAACCAACGTTATCACCAACACCGCCCAAAGCGCATGGGGACTTGCTGCTCTGACAGCTGCGGAGCTCAACGCCGGGGTTCCGAAGAATCAACCCAAGGACAAACAAATCAGCAGCTGGCGAGATGTAGCGATCCGTGTGTTTGAAACACAAGTTGCACGATGGAGTGATGTTTGTAAAGGAGGGCTGACTGATGCCATCTACGCGTTCAATGATCTTCAAGAGAAATCCGCTGGGAGTAATGGCAACTTGTTCCTCCTTTCCGCACGTCTTGCGCACCTCACTGGGAACAAAACATACTCCGAGTGGGCGGAAAAAACGTTCCAATGGTGTCAGGATATCGGTTTGGTAAAGGATTCCCGCGTCTTTGGCGCTGTGTCTACATATGATCCGCAGAATTGCACCGTCTTCCCCTTTGAGAGTTTGTCCGACCACGCCCACTTCACTGAGGCAGCCGCGATCATGTACAACATCGTGAGACACATTCCTTCCCCACTTTCTACCAATGTTTACTAATAATACTAGACAAACGGTGCAGAGAAATGGAGGTCCACGGTTTCCGGTTTCGTCAACAGCTCGAGCATCTTCGTTCAGAACGAAACAGTCTACGCTTCACCATGCAGTGCCACTCCCCTCGCTGATGAGGAAGAACAGTGCAGTCTTGTGCGCTTCGGCAGCGGTCCCGCATCGCATTCCTATGCTCGCGCCATCAGAGCCGCGCCTCAAGTGACCGACAAGCTGCAAACCATATTGAATTATTCCGCGGTGCGCAGTAAAGAAGCATGGGAGAAGAACAGCACATACAAAATTGGTGATTTACCTCCTCCAGCATTTAAGGGCATTATCAGGATAGGACGGGCTTTTGATGCTCTCGGTGCAGTGCAAAGTCTACTGTGGAAATTCAACACTTCCAACTCAACCACGGGAAACAGTGGGAAGGCGAGTAATGAGAATGGGAGTGGGAATGGGAACGGGACTCCAGGCAAGTCAGGCGCAATCGGGCAGCCCAAAGCCCCTCTTGGGCTTTTTGTTGGCGTCGTGAGCTTGGCGCTGTATATGCTGTAGAAAGTTCATGTACTGATAAAGTGGTCTTTGTTTCACCTTAGTTTGGATATTTATAATGTAATGGTATTGGACACTCTTTTGCTACCTCAGAAAAGTACACGATGTGCATATATCTTCTGTGCAGTTGTTACAAGCCCACGTGCATCATATTCAAGTTTGAATTTTCGATATTGCTCTGATTTTAAATATATATACAGGCAAATTACAAAAGGAAGCAAACGCTCAAAAAATGATGAACAATTGCTAACCTCAGAACCATCTAAGCCGTCCACTTCCTTGCTTCGCTACCGCTCCTCTTGCTCCACTGGTGCTGGCCCTTGAGATCACCCACTCTCTTCTTCTCCTCATACACAAACTTGCTCAGTTCCCTGTACAAGAACTTGCCGTCGTTGTTGTAGACGATGCTGTGATCGCTATCGGTGAAGAAGGTGTTCTGCATTTTTTCAGGGGTGACGCGTTCGCCCATGAGCAAGTCGACGAGCGCGGCCGAGTTCTGGAAGTGCACGTTGTCGTCGCCGGTGCCGTGCATGATGAGGAAGCCACCCGCGATGTTCTTGAAGCCTGTGCTGTCGTGCACGCGCGACTTGTTGTAGCCGGCGGGGTTGATGTCGGGGGTCTTCATGTAGCGCTCGGTGTAGAGCGAATCGTAGAAGCGCCAGTCAGAGACCGGGGCTGTGATCAGGGCGAAGGAGATGATGGGGTCGTTGACCTCGACCACCTTGGAGCTGAGGTATCCGCCGTATGACCATCCCCATATACCGATGTGGTCGGCGTCGACGAAGGAGTTTTTGGCGAGTTCCTTGGCCGCCCAGACTTGGTCTTGTGCTTCGAGATCGCCAAGATTGGAGGCGACTTCGGAGCGGAATTTGCGGCCTTTGTATCCAGTTCCTCTGTTATCTACGGTAAAGGTAATATACTCGAGTTCAGGCTCAGACGCGATGTATGCTTTCCAGTTGAGCGCTGAGAATTGCTTGGTCACTTCTTGGGCGTTGGGTCCGCCGTAAGGAAGGAGGATCGCAGGGTATTTCTTGGACGGGTCAAAATTCGGTGGAAGACGCAGCATTGCGTTGAGAGTGTAGCCAGACGGATGCTGAAGTTCTTGGTAGGTGATGTTGTTGAGATTGTACGAGCTGATCTCATCATAAACCTTCTTATTGTCAACAATTGTTCGAAGTGGTAGACTGCTAGAGTTGACGGAGTACAGCTCCTGGTAGGGAACGTCGGGTCCGGCATAACGGAGCACGTAGTAAGACCCGCCAGAGGAGAAAGAGGCGGTCCAGAAAGCGTCCACAGTATCATCGACAAGAGCAGTCTTCTTGCCGGTTGTGAGAGAAACCGAGTAGACGTGACTCTCCGTGCTGTGGTGCTCGGTGGAAGTGTAGTACACAAGGCCACGCTTCGCATCTATCTTCAAAATAGAGCGGACTTCCCATTCGCCAGAAGTAAGAGCAATCTTCTCGCCGCCATCCACGGAGAAAAGATAGATGTGATTCCATCCGGTCTCATCAGAAAGGTCGAGGTAGTAATCTCCGCTTGAGTTGCTGCGTGTGGCGTTAGAGCCGGAAACTGAACCGAGGTAAGTCACCGCAAGCAAATTCTCTAACCAGCCATCTGAACCATCCCTTTCGCGAACAATAGAAGAGGCCCCAGCCGGAACATCAACAACCACGACCTTCTCGTGATCTTGCACGCGGTTGTAGGCACGGTAGAGAACTTTGCCATGTTCCTCGGTAACCCATGCAACCTCGCCAATGACGAGGTCATCCTCAGGATAAGCGGTAATGAGAATGTTGGTAGACTTCAGAGCATCCACGTCCAGAAGGTTAAAGCCCACAGTGGGGTTCTTGGTTCCAACTTTAGGGTATCTCAATTCGAGCTCACGTGGATATACAGGGGCGACCTTCTGGTTATTCATGTAATAGGGAATGCGGAATGTTTCGACTCCAGTCTCGTTGAAAGTGAGGTAGGCGACGTACTTTCCATCTGGTGACCACCAAAGGGTATATCGGTCGCCGAAGATTTCTTCCTCGTAAACCCAATCGGGGACGGCATTGAACCAGTCGGGACCGCCGTTTGTCGTAATTTGCTTGATGTCCCCGTCGTTCCAGATGAAGAGATTGTTGCCTTGCACGAACGCGATCTGCTTGGATGAGGATGGGCTGAATTCGGCGTATTGAATGTCTCCAGTAGAAGTAGGGACCAGCGGCTTGACTTCGCCCGACTCTACATTCTGGACTAGATAATCCGCGAAGTACGAATGACGATATTGCTTGGTGTGGTTGACAGCCCAAAGCACGGTGCTGGCATCCGAAGAGATCCAGTACTCCCAATAATCCTTGGGAATCTTGTCGGCTGAAAGGAAAGTAGAAGACTCTCCGGTCGCAATGTTCTCAAAAAGAAAAGAGCCATCGCTACCGGTGTAAATGTAGTCGCCATCTTTTCCAAGGCTGACCCAGTTCAAGGTGCGGGTGGATGGGGAAAGTGCACCCGGAGCGTCGGTGGTGACATTATAGGTCAAGCGCTTGGTTCCGTTCCCGAGTGGTTGGTGAGGGAATCTTGGGGGCTCAATTGCCTGAATAAGCGGCAAGAGGGCCGCCAAAAAGGTGAACGACAACATTATGAATTACTGCAGTTGATTGTTAGAGAGGCAAACTTGCAATTGTGAGTTTTTATCCATCTCATCATCGGAACGGATGATGAGTAATTTTAGGGAACTGCGTACCTTGGGATTGAGTATTAAGGCCTCCGTCGCGCAAGTACAGATTCCCAACCAAGCCAGCGACAGTAGCAGGTCGCACAAGAACCGCAATTGAGAGACTGCGAAGTCTTGCTGAATCTTAAATTCTGGGGGCGTTGAGCTAATCTTATATGTTTGCGCGATTGTGATAGCCATTTGGACGTGATTGGCATGAACGCGCGAGCTGCCGGATTAAGAAGGCGGCAAGACAATTTACCTCGATGCCAAGGATTGCTAGATTCCCATCACCCGGTTGGGGGCGACGAGAGGGGAAGGCCGTATGAATATGCAGGGACGACATGATGGAAAATGAGATGTAAAGTGGGAGCTGCAATGCAGTGCTGGTGGAAGATATCCAGTGTGTTCTGGAGTGAGGGACTCATCCCTTGTTCAACATTGATCGCCAAGAGATTTGCACGTGATTGAACGGTTAACATTTGACTATTGATGTAGAAAATGGCATGCAATATTGCGAGATCTGGCTGGGTCATATCAAGACTCGCTTCGCAGTCGATATATTGCGCTTGCATCATTAATATTGTGATTCAGAAGGTCCTCGTGTTAGTCAAGCGTCTGAAGCCTCGGCACAACCTTGTCATTTCGCCATTGAACGCCACATTTACGAAGATTCTGCCAATATATTTCCATAGCAATCCCAATCCTTTTGTCAACAAAAGAAACACAAATAGACCTGCCAGCTGGAACAGCGTAGCCGAATATATCACAAAATTTCTACAATTCATGTCCTGTCACCCACGGATTACGACCTAAATGGCTGTATCCGTGCCTCGAGCACTCATCAATGACAATAAGCTTGGCCTTACAGGGCTGGGCAACGCTAGAACCGTTAACGAAGCCCAATTGTGGGAATTGCTCCCAAGCCACTGATAACGGCGCACCGGTGCCATTCTATTTCGGGTCCGTGAATTAAGGATCTCGTCAGCTACCACACTTGAGTCGATATTGGTTATATCCCGGGTTGGGAGGTCCTGCAGATAAACGATACTCCAGAACCTCAAGTGCTGTTTACTCAACCCTGGCCCATTGCGAGTTAAGTTGAACAGAACATCCCATGTTATTCGCAACGTAGAGGAGTGCTATGAAATGTAAGAATGAATCATCACAGAGTATTGTTATTCTTGGTATCAGTGCAGGCAGAAAAACACATTAACGTCCTCGGCCAGGACGGACACACAGTCAACGTAGAGCTCTAAATACAAGTACAATTCTTTTGTTCTTAAGTCCAAATCTAAGCACTCCATCTAAGCAACAACTTCTCTCCGTCTTAGTAATAGCAATATACTATTCCCAAGTTTCCTTTTTCATTACTAGTCTAACACTCTTTATAATATCATTGACCCCACAATCCCGGATATCTTCAATTCACCTTTGACCACATTTGTTTTCGCTTCACTTTTGACTACTACCTCTGGGACCCCCCTTCTTGCCATTGCCTTTGCCTTTGCCTCTGCCGCTGCCGTGCCGAGAATCGTCACTCTTCGTTTTTTCCAAAAGCTCGCCCGTCTCCGTATTGTAGATACGGGGTGGGTCTTCCCCGTGGCTCTCTAAATGTGCTAAGTGCTCCAACGCATTTCCCGTGCCAGTGGTGGTCTCACCGCACGTCGCGCAAATGAATGGCTTTATGGGGTTAGTCAAGGTGCCGACCGTTCCAGGGCTGGATGCCTCGGGGTTTGCCCATCTTGATGAGAACATCCCTCCGGTGGATTTGGGCGTGCTTGCGAATCCTGAAGCTCCCATCCCTCCGGTAGGCTGAGCTATGCTTACAGGCTTAGGTGTATCCACTTCACCTCCAAGAGACTGAGATGTCGACGCATCTTTTGGTGCTGCTGGCTTCTCTGTTGAATTTCCCGCAGATACATCCTTTGGTGTTGTTGGCGTCTTTTTTGGTTGTCCCGCGGGTGCAAATCTCGATGCAAGCATTCCAGTTGGCTTTACAGTGGTAGGTGCAGGCGTGGGAGCAGGCGTCGAAGCAGGCGTCGAAGCAGGTTTCTGCCAGTTATGTTGCACAACCACCTTAGGCTTGGGATTGGATGGTGTATCTGAAGCAAGAGCCTTTCCATCACTTCTTGAGGGTTCTTGAGTAACAGTTGCACTTGCCCACCTGGAGGCCACCATACCCCGAGGGGCGGGTCCTATTCCAGCCGAGCTCTTGCTTTCCTGGTCTTTGATTACAGACCCAGGATTGCTTTGTTGAACCACTGGTTTTGGAACAGCGTTCTTAGTAGTGGACGCAGCGTCCGCGGGAACTGGGTCGACACTTTTCTTATCCTTTGTACCAGGAGAGGTGTCTTTGGGTTGAACCTCCTTAGGCTCTGGACTGCTGCTTGCAGGGGTAAGTTTGGTGTCGTTCTGAACGGGTCCTTTGCTTTCATTGCTTACTGTGGAGGTTTGCGGGACTGCATCGACAGGTGAAGGGTTCGTCGTCGGGGCACTTTTCGAATTATCAGTACCAGCGTTTGTAGCTTGGACCTCCGAGTTTGCGCTGCCTTCAGCATTCCCTGACGGCGCTACAGGCAGATTGGGCTTAGATTCATCTACACCAGTAGGGGAAGCGTTTTGAAGAACAGAACCACTAGTGGGTATCTGTTGGGACGAGCTGGGGTTTTTCTGAAGACGTTCGCCCGTGTACTTGTCGAACAGCTTTATCCTCGCAATATCCCTCGTACCGCCTCCAGGCTTCCTGTGCCGATTCTTAGTCTTCGGTGCCTTTTCCTTGCAGTCATTGTAGTGGTCGGCATAAAACTGCTCGGTGGTCCTCGGCGCATGAGTGTCAGGATACTCGCATCTTAGCTCCTGGCAGTAATCGCAGAAGTATCCACTGGGGTCCCATTCCTTCAGGACTGGATGTGAAGCATGAGGGTTCTCTGGGATAATAGGTGGCTGGGCATCTCCATAACCTGTGTACTCTTCTAGTCGTGTCCCAGTCTCCACGTCAAATGTCCCCGTGATGGCTTCACCAGATGAGAAGGTGGCAGGCAGGAAAAGTCGCCGACAATTGCTCTCTTTACCGGCAACACTAGACTCGGTGTGATGTTTTTTGAAGGAATTCTCATCCGAAGTCAGATAGCGGACGTAACCGCAGTCAGCGCAGTACTTATGTACAGGCTCTTCGGCCTCGGCGTCGCTGACGATTTGAGCTTGCTTTTTGAGCTCGTCCAACTGCCCCTGCAATGCGGTCTTGTCGGTTTCCAGCTGGCTGTTAGCCTGGCTGAGTTGAAGCTTCTCATTAAAAATGGCATCATGCTTCTCTTTAAGCTCGTCTAACTGCTTTTGAAGTGCGGTCTTATCGGCTTCAAGCTGGCTGTTGGTCTGGCTGAGAGTCTGGCTGAGTTCATGCTTCTCATTGAGAATAGCAGCATTCTTCTTTCTAAGCTCGTCCAACTGCCCCTGCAATGCAGTCTTGTCAGTTTCCAGCTGGCTGTTAGTCTGACTGAGCTGAAGTTTCTCCTTTGAAATGGCAACGTTCTTCTCTTTAAGCTCGCCTAACTGCTTTTGAAATGCGGTCTTATCGGCTTCAAGCTGGCTGTTGGTCTGGCTCAGTTCGTGCTTCTCATTGAGAATAGCAGCATTCTTCTTTTGAAGCTCGTCTAGCTGCTTCTGCAATGCCGTCTTGTCGGCTCTAAGCTGTTTCTTGGTCTGACTGTGTTCCACGTTCTCGTTGATAACAGCAGTGTTCTTCTCACTCAGTTCTTGATTGGCTTTAGAGAGCTCATCGACTTTGCTAGTAAGCTCTATCGTCGCGTTCTCGGCAACTTCACGTGCTGCCGCATGTTGTAAAATGATACTTTCGGTGTTATCCTGATATTCCTTTACTGACTTCTCCCATTCTGCCATTTTTGCAGATTGGTCGTCCACGGTGGCTCTACTATCCTCAATCAGTGCAGTTTGGCTCTGGATTTCGTCCTCAAGGGCTTCAATCCGTTCTTGACTCTGCTTTTTCTCATCTTCCAGGAGCTTTTGAACTTTGATGACTTCAGCCTTATGATCACTGACCTTAGCTTCCAGTGAATCTTTGGCCTCGATTTCAGTCTTTAGGTCTTGGGTCAGCCTTTGGTTCTTCTTGTTCAATGTCTCCACTGTATCATCGCGCAAGTATTCGCGTCGAAGTATTGTCGCTTCGGCTTTGCTGAGTTTTTGGTTTAGCTCGATGCTTTCCTGGTTTAGCTCGATGCTTTCCTGGTCTTTTTGCTGGAGTTCGGCCGCTTGCTCCTCACTCAAGCGTTTATTCTGGTCCTTTAGTTGGCGAATTTCGGATTCAAAGACGTCGCACTTTTCTTTAAACTCCTTGCGGAGCATATTTGTATCACTTTCCTGTTCAGCAACTCGCTTGGCGAGATTTTGCTTATCTCTTCTCAGTTGGGAGATGAGCTCGTTAGAACGTTTCTTTTCATTTTCCAGGCCTGCGTTGAGTCCGATAAGCCGTTTCGTCTCAGGTTCCATGTCTTTTCGCAAGCCCTGGAGCCTGGAAGTCTCGGCCTCGTCGGCTTTAACCTTGGCTTTATTTGAGTTTGTGCGTTCATACTCGAGATCCCTTAGAAGCTTTTTCAACCTGCCTCGCCACTGGGGGGTAACATCTCCTTTGCCTTTCAAAAGAAAATGTTCGAGGCATAGTTTGGACCCCGACCTGTCTGTATCCGCTGAGCGGCTTTCAACCGGGGTGTTGCTCTCGTGCGGATCTATACCCGGGATTTCAGGATCTAGTATGAGGAAATGGATCAAGAAGAGGTAGGTGGCAAGTGTGACAACAACAAAACCGAGAACTCCAACTACGAGACCGAACATTGTGCAGAGTTTGTAGCTCTGAATGTAAGATGAAAAGTGGTTGTGGGTACACTTTGGGTGCAGCGGGGTGTTAGTTGTGTTCGTCGGGTTGTACAGAGTGTGCGGGTTGTCAGAGTGTACGATTTTTGCAGAATGTGCGGATTTTGCAGAGTGTGTGGGTTGTACAGAGTGTGCGGGTTGTGCGCGCAGTAGGGGTTTATATAGCCAAACAAAGAATCGTTTGTTCCACGCTCTCCACATCATGACATAATCAGTGAACTATATATTTCACTACATATTCATTGTGGACGTCACCACATGGACTGACGGGTCTGGTCACCCAGGACTACGACACTCAGTCTTATATGACGCCTTCAACTTCCTTTTTAAGATTTTTTGGTATCAACGGTGGTCCGCCTTTTTTAGTTTCTTACTTTTAGATCTTGTTTTTGTCGAGGTAGAGCCCCTCCTCATAGTTTATCAATATATATATTTCACTACTCGACTATACCATTATAAGATATCGCAATCTGGCAAGAATGGAGCATAGGCAGGCTATAAATATCGTTCGCATTATGTCCAGTGTTTACACACTGTCAGCCGGGCTATCAACGTGTCCAAGGGAAAAAAACCGCATACCCACCGCTAGAGTCGATGCATCCTTGCTTCTGATTAGAATTTTCTCGAAGAGCATATATAGCTAATAGCGCGAATTCGAAAACGACAGGATTGGGCACCGTTCCTGACCAACATCAGCTTTTCCGAGAGTGACTATGGAGAAAATAAAGAAGTAGATCTGTATGGAGACAAAGCTGAATCAAGTGTACAAGAATTTACCATGTGTACACGTCCTTGGCCGAACGTGTCCTTGTCATCGATGATGCCTTTTGGTGTAAGTACTGCGAATAATGAATCATCTATGCGGTAAAGGTATTTCTTTTCTCATCAAAGTTCTGATATGTGAAAATAGAAGTTTGCTTCCAGTAGCCAACGAACAAAGGAAATCTGGAAACTCGCCGTCATCGCTTCCTTTGAAATGAGTGATTGACGCAGCATACCTATGTCCATGAATCATTCAGCACTGGCAGCTAGATCACGTATTTTGTTCGTCCAGTATGATGTTTTCTACGATGGTGAAATACATGATTATGTTGCGAATATTAATGTTGGCAAATGTCTTTGTTGCCTGGACCGGCGTCACTGAAGAAGGAAATTGATGTGATTGGTCAACTCGCATCCACCGACGCTATAAGCGCGTCAGTCGCTGCTGCCTTCCCTCATCATACCTATGTATGTACATCACCAAAATCTCAGTCTACATAGCAAGAGTCCAAATTCACCATGGGGAGGAGGTCAAATAAGTCTAAAGCCCAAGATGTGCGTACTTCTGGGTCAACCGAGGAAACCTCTTCAGCGCACGATTCCTCAGCAACGATCCTCGCAGATCCTCGTAAGATCATCACAGCCCAGTTCTACTTCGAATGGAGTGGCCATAAAGTCGAACATCTGCAGAACTTCCATTCATTCGCGCGCAAGCTAAGGCCAGAAGCACCGGTTATCTGGCTTGCCGGCGACTCTTCCCTCGACAACAAGTACTGGGTCCCCGGATCTGGCCCAGGTGGAGAGGAACTAGGCGTCGAAGTACCTGAGATCTACCAGCAAGCGCTGACCAGAGCGACGCCGAAACCCGACATAGCATTCTGGATGAACCACTTTCATGCAGAGAAAGCGACTTGTATAAATACGGCGATCGAAGCTTCGATGTTGCGAGAGCGCGACGACAAGCTACTTCCGCAAGATGACTTCATACGCCGCAATATCAGAAAGGACGATGTGCTTATTGTGAGCGTCGGGGGTAACGACATCGCAATGAAACCGTCTGCATGGACAATCTACCACATGCTTCGCCTCGCGTGGCTGACGAGCAAATCATCTATTGAAACCGGCAACGCGGGCTCGCTGCCTTATTTCGGATCCATATTCAAGAAGAAGACCGAAGAATATATCAACCGCCTCGTTTCTGTGACAAAACCGCGACTCGTTATTGTATGCATGATCTATTTCCCTCTGGAATCCAGCTATAATCAACAAAGCTGGGCGGATATTTCGCTGAAGTGCTTGGGCTACGATCGGTGGCCAGGTCAATTGCAGACGGCGATCCGTCGCATGTTCGAAATGGGAACGCGCCAGGTCCAGGTGGAAGGCGCTACTGTGGTACCCTGTGCATTGTACGAAGTCATGGACGGGACCAGGAAAGAGGAATACACGGCACGAGTCGAGCCAAACCAAGTAGGAGGGAGAAAAATGGCTACTAGGTTCAAGGATATTCTTGACAAAGAGTTGGAACTGTAGAGCTGTTGGTGTGGTGCGTTGTTTACTATTTTCCACCAAGTCCTCCTTCTCACGACTGGCTGCGGCGTATGTGGCGTTCTGTTGATTTAAACATTCCCGCCTAGGGGGTTTCAACTCCATGATTTCATGTACTTCTCGAGACTCAACCCAAGATTGACAACAAACTGCCATTGCGTGTTTCCTCTAAAGAACCTGCACCAGATCTCCAAAACGGCAATCCCGAGTTGAAAAGGCTCTTGAGGGACAACGGGTTCGTCTTCGTTGGAATCAACCTCGTCAAAATCGACAACCGCGTAAGCTTCTTTGATAATGCAGTGAACCCAATGAAGGATTCTGAGTTCAGATTCTAAGGAAAATAAAACATTAGCCGGATCTTGTATCAGAATCGGTTCATGCGTGCTTACTCGATAATGCAGCCTCATGGAAAGGCCTAGACAGTCCGCAAAGCCATTTCCCTAAGAAGACCGCACACTCAAAACTGGATATAGCATGCTGCACGCTCCAGAAGAATGCTTGACTCCTCGCCACACGGTCTATGCCTAATCGCACGGGAATACTTAATGCATGTGTGGAGTAAAGCAATGCCGACAGAAGATTTTCATTCCGCTCGATGTCAGGAAGCTTTGCCAACCCAGCAGAAATAACATCGGGGTCTCGCGTCTCCAGATGCCGGTATGATCCGATGTTGAGGGATAGCCTAATGTAAGCTACCACCAAGAGCGAGCTTGATGTGAAGGGAATGGGGCCGCTATCGTTGTTTGGGTCGAGGATGGACTCGGGAGCTTGCTGCCACAGTGATGTCCAGGAACGGAGGGCGCGACTATTTGTATAAACTGAGCTACGTAATTCTCAGCTAGAGTAGGTTATTGGACTTACCATATAGTCTGTAGTTCAGGTGGCGGTATAGTCGTGGGGGAGGTCGTAGGAATGGAAAGCTCGCGAACAACGTGTATTCTCTGTAACAGCGCGTGAAGAAGGATGTAATTTCCAATAGGGCTGGGTATGGGTTGTACCGATTCACCCCCAGAACTTCCCTGTAGCAGTAATGACAATGCTTGTTGGAACAGCATTTGGTCCTCTTTCCCCTCGCGTTGAAGCGCGGCCCATTGTGCAGCAGTTGATGCTTGCCAGTCTGGTGTAGAACAAGGCAATCTGAGATGCATCTCACTACTCCATAGCAGGGGGTGAATGTTGTACGCGATGCTGTGGACATTGATGTAGCAATATGCCACTAATTTTGTGCGTCGTGCTGATTCACGTTGCACCCATTGATCCCACATGGCGGAGCGAGGGGCCGATATGTTGGCTGCCGTATCGTCTTCTTTCAAACCGCTATCGCGCAAACACTGCACGAGGAGAGTACGAAGCGCGAATGCCTGCTGCAACAGATCCTTTCTTTCCCACGTTGCAAACCCTACCAAAATTAGCAACGTCTTCGCCATATCCAACGGCTCCCACGGGCCTGTCCGGGCTGACACAGCAATCGCTGGCGAGAGCATGTTGGTGCTAGCAATGAAAGCCAGCGTTTGGGGCCCGAAATGTGACTCTTCTTGTCTTAATCTTTCGAAGACGATAGCCTTTGATACGCGAAAAAGTCGTTCCGAGCTACGTCTCTCAAAGCAATACTGCGCACCAGCCGCACACATCGCGAGTGTAAGTTCGATGGGCGAGCAAGAAGGCTTGTAAGTCGGCTCGTGAATGAACGGGAAATGGGAGTGAAACCCGGAGAAGAAAGCAGTGATATATCGCGTTAGAGCATGACGTGACGGCACAACAAATGCACAGATTGGCTCCGGAAATGAGGAAAGAAGCGATTGGAGAAGTGTCCGGTGGTCATCGGTCACATGGTATGTGCCATTCCTACTTCGTTTCTCTCGGACGTCCTGGCCGGTTTGAGATCGCAGGTTAAGTTGATCGTCACGCGGCGCCGACGGTAGCCAAGTACTGAACGGCGTGCCGATATCTTCAGGTGTAGTGGATCGTCTGTAATTTGATCCGTGAGATTGATGTCGAGATGGGTGTCGGGTTTCATGTGTATAGTTTTCCAGGTCTATGTCATATTCTGGTGTCCACTGGGCTGACAACCCTACACCATCGATGAAGTTGACGAAATCCCTGAAATCATCCAAGTTTTCGTCCTGATAATTAGGGGTTTGAAGTTCATTAGATGCATGAAAGCTTAGATCCTGCGACCTATCATGTTGCAAGTTCTGGGTGATGATTTGGGATCGGACATCTTCGAGATGTGCGATAGGGGCAGTGAGCTGATGGTGTACTACAGGGACTTGTTCATGCTGAAACTCATTTTCCACTGCCCCATTCGCATGAGTTATTCGATTGGGATTTATGTCGCGTGATGGAGATAGAATTGTGTTGCAAGATTCGCGTGTTTCATGTTCAGTTGTCGAGCTCAGTCCCGCGGTCTCAGTGCTTTCATGGCTAGAGATACGCCAATGTCGGGTCAGCAAATCACGACGAGTGAATGCTGATCCACAATGGCATATGAATGGCTTTTCTCTGGTATCTTAACTATCTCAGTCAACAGGGACGATCCAGTAAAGTGGGTCTTAAAAATGAGAGTGACGCACGAGTGCGGAGGTGGCGGGTCAGGTGCTCGGCACGTTTAAAGCTGCGCGAACAATAACGACACGTGTGATGATGTCTGTGCATCTGTATAATGAGAATATAGACAGTTTTCCCCGCAATGTCGTGGGGTTCCGAAAAGTCACTCGATTTCCCAAATTTTGGAGGTGTTGGGGGTTTGTGGAGGTGTTTCTTCCGACAACAGCCAGTCAGGGGCTTTGACGCTAACAATCTGGAGCGAATCATCTTCACCGGTGGATCCTCCTGGACAAAAGAAAAAGTGGGACATGCCATCAGCAAATTATTCATACAACTATCCCGCATACTATAACTCTTTATCAATTTTTGTAAACAATTCAAATTATGTTACTATTTATTCCTTCAGCTTCTGACCTGGCTCAGCTGGCATCAGAGCACCTTCGGCTGGTGAATTCCTGCTCTTGAAATCATCTGAAATCTGCTCCATTGTCACAAACTCGACACCTTCATGTTTCTTGAAGTGTTCAATAAGCCTGAAGTAGATGTGAGCTTTGATTCGTATTCGATGCGGAGTCACAATACGCTTACCTCTCATGCATTAGCAATACGTGCGGTCGACCGGACACATCAGGATGGATGGTGATGGGCTGCTCCAATGTTAATCTCGCATGCAAACCAAATCGTGTTCATTGTTCAACCCACAAAAATGAACTCATCATACTCGCGGTAGAAGTAGTCGAAGTGATCCCTCCACAAATCTTCCACGTCCCGCGCATTCACGAAACCATGACTATTCGGCGCCGCCTTGATGAACATCATAGGAGGCAAGTCGTCAATGTACCAATTCGCCGGAATTTCCACCAGACCAGTCTCTCGGCCAGCAACGAGTGGTTTCATCCATTCTTCTGCCTTTTTCGTATAGTCGATTTTTGTCCAGGAGTCGCCTGTCCGTAGAAAATAAGGTTGGCAATCAGTGTGCGACATGCTATGATCATATTCAATGCCATATGAAAGCAGGAGTTCGGCACCCTCTTGGCTTGTTTCCCACCTAAAAACTGAGTGAGTCTACAAGCAAAATTTTGAGCAATTGTTCAGTGGTGGTTTACCACGGAGCTACGCTTCCTCTCGGCGGTTTTCCCGCAAACTCTGTTAACATACGATACGTCTTGTCAAGCACATCTCGCTGCTGTTCAAGCGTCATATCCACGGGGTTTTCATGGCTATATCCGTGCAGACCGATTTCATGCCCAGCATCACGCACTGCTGCCATATCCTCCGGAAATGTTTCCAGGCTGTGACCTAATTGTATTGGTGAGACCCATCATCATTGATAAAACGTACATTAACGAGGGTGTTTGAGTTACCTGGGATAAACCACGTTGTCTTGATGTTATATTTTGCGAATAGCTTCAGCAATCGTTGCGTGCCAACCGTTCCAGCGAAGATTCCTCTGCTGATATCACTCGTGCTATCTTCTCCTCCGTACGAGCCCAGCCAGCCTGCTACAGCATCTACATCAACGCCATAGGAAATAAGAACGCGTTTCTTGCCCATTTCAATGAATTGAGTTTATACGCTCAATTGGGGTATTGAAAAGTAAGACGTCAACTGTTTGAGCAAGAAAACGAAAAGAGTGGTTGTGGAGACTATAGTCAAGAACCAAAGGGAAGAAAAGAGCCTCTTTCTGATTTAATTGTGAAGGAATCACTCAGGTGCCGCCTGCAAGATAGTTTCTATCGTTCTTACTGCATGATTAGCGAATAGAGTCCAAGCTGGCGCATTGTAGCTTAGTTTCGCTTATCATTGGTCTCCAACTTACTCCAACCTCCACATTCGCCCACATTCGGTGTTAATTCGGAGGGTCCGAGGAGAACTCAAGTGTGTCAATACACGATCTCGTTGGAATAACAGCGTGCCTGTTCACGATGTTGAGGGGTGTACAAAGATTCGTGAATTTCTAATTTAAGGGCTGTCTGCTCACCTCGTCGGGGTAAAATCAGGTTGAAGAGAACAATGACATCCCCAACAATGCGAGCAGCGCAAGTTGTAGAGGTAATTTATTTTGCTAATATGACCATGAATAATTAACTCTAACGTCTTGTAGTACAATAAACCCTACCAGCTCTGCGAGCGCCCTACTCCCAGATGCGGCGACCAGGATCTTCTCATTGAAGTGCACGCTGCAGGGTTCTGTCATTCAGACCTCCAAGTCCTCCACGGTCAATTTCCAGCACAACTACCTCTCATACCATCACATGAACCAGCCGGAAAAATCGTCCAAGTTGGTTCTCAAGTGGAAGGCCCGTGGAAAGTTGGCGACCGCGTTGGAATGCTGAATTTCAAGAATGCATGCAAAACTTGCGTTGGATGTCAACAACATCTCAGGAGGCAAAATCGTACGGACCCGCGTTTCTGCCATAATCGCGAAATGGCAGGCTTCAAGCACGATGGTGCGTTTGCTCAGTATATGCTCGCGGACCCGGATACCACTGTGCACTTACCGGAGAAAATCACGTTTGAACAGGGTGCGCCTCTTATGTGCGCTGGCGTAAGTTTTTCGCTTGGAAAGATGTCCGTGGAGTTTCTAACGTTTTGGTATAGGCAACGGTTTGGGGCGCACTGCAAAAACTGAAACCAGATGTACAAGCTGGAGAATCCGTTGCCATTGTAGGAATTGGCGGTCTTGGTCAGCTCGGTGTTCAATTCGCAAAGGCCATGGGGTACAAGACAGTAGCCATAGATAATCGCGCTGAAGGGCGAAAATTATCCATGGAGGTCTCTGAAAAGCTGAAACCAGACTTGGTCATCGACTCATCGGCTCCTGATGCTAGCAACAAAATTCTAGACTTTACGTCAGGCGAGGGACTTGCAGGTATTGTGGTCTGTACAGATTCTATTCAAGCAAATGCTTGGAGTTTGGAACAGCTAGGCAACGGAGGCGTCATGGTACCGGTCGGACTGCCGAAAGACAAGTGGCAGTTTGATTCGAGCGCACTGGTATTTCGCGAGCTGACTATTCGGGGCGTCTATGTTTCTGGCACACACGACGTCCAGGAGATGTTGAAAGTCGTCGCAGAGCATGATATCACCTCGCACATCACCACATTAGGATTTGATGAGATTCCGAATCTGATATCAAAGTACACGGATAAAGCGATGAAAGGAAGGTTAGTAGTGAAAATAGCATAGTTAAGCACTGTCCTCGATGCAATATCCAAACGAAAATAGGAAAACTCATCGTATAGCAATGAAATTTGAATTAATCATCACAGAGTATTGCTACCCTGGGTATCGACGCAGGTAGAAAAACACTTATCAACGTCCTCGGCCGGGACGGGTACACAGGAAACTGTTTACGTACGTGATATGAAGCTGACGTAATGTATAGTTAGTACATATGTAGGTAGATCTCTCCGTCCCATGGTTCCGATTACAGAACCATCCACCATTCACCACCCAACTTCCACCACTAGCCATCAACAGATTGTCAATTACAGCTATATACGTAGGCAGCAAACCCAGCACGTCTGATCATGATACCATCGTATAGCAATAGTATTACTTGCGTGCTATCATCTAAACTATTTAACATCGTATACCACTTTGATATCCAACACTCCGAAAACGCAAAGGCCGTTCTTGATCTGCGAATGTAAATGCACAAGACGTACCGCTCCAAGCTTATAATCACTTAGATTGAGTAAATACTAATCTTCATGGCCTGTAGTGGTAATCATAAATAATTGGATTTTTTTGGAATGCGCCGCGTCTATCTATGCGATCTTGTCTTGGTGAAATTATTGAACAATGCCTCTCGTGCTAGCTGTGGGCTTCGTTGTTCCACCCACCCAGGTGTCGAAATAGCCCACACTCACATCACCTACTGTTACACATACCACACTGCAATAACCCCCTTCCCTTATAAAATTATTATTTTAGAAGCAAGTAGGATTCTAATTGGGTGTTTCTATAATAATTTTATGATTTGTCTAACAGCATTACGGCCTAAAAAATGACAAAGATACACAAGGTACCTCAGAAGAAATACATAGTAGTATGTGGTCAAAAAAGTACCTGCAACTATCGCTATTCTGTGAGCGTGGGATATATTTGCGCCCACATGCCACCATAGCGGTGATAACTGATTGCGGAAAAGCAGACCGTTGCCACCTCGGAGGGGAGGGAGTTGGAGACGAGTCGGAGGTGATCGGCCCTACTCCAAAACACAGACCCACTCCTCCACACCATCCGATAGTTGGCAGGGGCGGCAAAGTCATCCTTGTCGGAGTAAGATATACAGTGCTTGATAAAGACACTTCCTCAACTTAATTGGCGTTTTAGTTGAAGCTCGACAGGTAACCGAACTTGTTCTTATCTCTCGATATCTCGACTTTTTGACATGTCTGTCTTCTTCGATTCACCAATCAGGTAAGTACATATTTACGGAGGAAAGATGCACCTTTGCAAACCGATGATTACTAGAAGCTAACCATGCCTGAAGCGAGGAGTCCATTCCGGAAGGAGAGGCGGAGCTACTTTTGTCGACCATTGGGATCAACAACGGTATACCAGCAGCGGAATCGAATGAGTATCGCCAGCTCTTAGCTGCAGTGCACGATGTTGCAGAGCATATTTTAGACCTTCCCGATTATACAGTTCCCGTAGACACTGAGAGATATCCTCGGCAAAGCGTCCGTCGACCAACCCAAGAGGAGCAACAATTCGGCAATGCATGGGCGCACAAATTCCTGATTCAGGGAAATCCAAACGCGACTCTCCTCAAAGGGAAAACAGTGTGCTTAAAAGACAACATAGCTGTCGCAAGTGTTCCGCAATTTTTTGGTACAGATGCGATCGGTCCATGGGTGCCAAGTTCTGATGCTACAGTTGTAAGACGAGTACTGGAAGCCGGAGCGAATATTGTCGGCACTACTATTTGCGAGAACTTCTGCAATTCAACGTCGTCTTACACAAGTGCTCAGGGCACTGTGCACAACCCGTATGCGGAGGGATTCTCTGCCGGAGGAAGCACATCGGGCGGCTCATCGCTTGTTGGCGGCGGTGTTGTTGATATAGCGATTGGTGCCGACCAGGGTGGGAGTATACGCGTTCCTTCTTCATTCTGTGGATGTAAGTATGAGGTGCTTCTTTCCTCATACGTCCTTTATACTGATGATTGGTTTAGGTGTGGGGTTGAAGCCAACACATGGGCTGGTCCCATATACTGGCATGTCTAGTGGTGACGCAATCAACGATCATGCTGGACCTATTGCGCGAACAGTAAAGGAGGTGGCCCTGTGCTTGGAAGCAATAGCTGGAAGAGACGATTTCGATGATCGAACCTTAGGAGCGCCTGTAAATGGCTCGATACCGTACTCACAGCGACTGCAAACTTCAGTCTCAGGGATGAAGATCGGCATTCTTACCGAAGGATTAGAACCTCGCATCGTGGATGGGCACGTCAAGGAAACAGTACTGAATGCTGCTTACGCATTCCAACAGTTGGGTGCCACTGTTGAAGAAGTGTCTCTACCTCTCCACCTCGAGGGTCCGGCTATCTGGACTATCCAACAGCGCATAGCAGGGACATTAGGTCTAATGGGTTTCGCACATGGCCGAAGAGGATTATTCTCAACCGAGTACGAAACAGCTCGACAACCCTGGAACGATCAAAGTTTCCAAAAACTATTCCCATCGACAAAAAATACCATCATCAACGGGCTTTCGCTGATGAAAAGCTACCCTGGGCTTTATGCAAAGACTATGAACATAGCACAGCAGCTAAGGGACTCGTACGAGAAACTGTTCCAAACGTACGACCTTCTTCTAATGCCGACAACTCCGTTTGTTGCACCTCCCAATCTGGACTGGAAACATGGAGACTCGCCAATGGCGGCGTTGAAGCCTAGTATGGGTATCACCATCAACACGGCTGTGTTTGATGTAACCGGTCACCCAGCTCTATCACTACCTGTTGGATTTGCCCCATCGAGCGCGGACCCAAGAGTCAAACTGCCCGTGGGAATGCAATTGGTTGCGGGGCTATGGCAGGAGCAGAAGATTTTGGACGCGGCATTTGCTTGGGAATCAATGAATGATTGGAAGAAGATTGGTGTTTCTGATACCGTAGAAAAGATATCCCTTAAGTTGTAAATGTAAACAACGTCGCACCATAAAAATGATACGAATCATTATCCAATCACACCTTCAAGTAGATTAGATACTGCCGCTAAGACGAGACTAAGTTATTGTGCGGACAAGAAGATGTGGTTCAAATACGAGAGAAATCGGTGGAAAGTTATACCGCAGGAGCTTCTTTCATCCGCTGTTTTTCTGATCAATTGATATCAACGGTGTTTTTCGAGTAGGATCAAACACTTATGGATCTAACTGCTTATTGAACAAATTTTCGTCTGTCGAAAATTGTACGTTTCCAAAATTCTGTAAGCCTATTGTGATATGAACATGTGAAATTGATTGTAAACCTGCTGGTCTTCGCTGATTTGCTATTTTCATTGTGATCTGTGTATCTTCCCACCTCAAATCCTGATTCGATACTTCATATATCTGCCGTTCTTCCTGTGACACCCTCCATTGGCTGCTCAGTTCACCAGCTATTTGGAAAACCTATTGAAGTTATCCACAGGCGCCGCATCCTTGACAGTCTCCCAGATGCTTTCGATCCCCTCCGCCGCTTTAGCACTCAACTTGCCATGCGTGAAAAACTTCGTAGTCTGCTCCAACTGAGCAATCTTACTTGCGCCGAAAATCACTCCGTTCTCCTCATCATCCGCAAGTGGGCTGTGGAACGCGACCCAGCGATATGCAAGCTCGGCTTTGTTTACCCCCTCTTCCTCAGCGATTTGATTCCACTTAGTTAGAGCACTACGCATTGATTCGTTGTTGTACAAGCCGTTGTAGAGACCGCCGAGAGCCTTGTCGTTGAAACGACCTGCCCCCGCGTCCAGATCTGCCGCTGTTTTGGTCAAGAATCCGCCTGCGAGGGGGGAGTAGGCATAGAACTTGATGCCGAGTTTCTTTAGCGTGGGGAAGAGGAGAGTTTCCAAGTGGCGGGCGACGGGGGAGTAGTTCCCTTGGAACACGCTGGGGAGCACATAGCCCTTTTCCTTGGCGACGTCGTACACTTTCTGCACTTGTTCAGCGGTGAAGTTGCTCAGCCCAAATCGGCGGAAAATGCCCTCCTTGTACGCGTCGTTGATCCCAGCAAGAGTCTCTTCGAACTGCACAGTTGTGTCTGGAGCGTGGATGTACAAAACATCAAATTGTTTGATGCCCACGCGTTTTAGACTATCCCGTGCATCGGCGAGGGTATTTTCACGTGTTAAGTGGCCTGGAGTACCGAATCCGCCTTCGAGCTTGGTATCGATGGTAAAGGATGTGCGTTTGGGTTGTTCGCCAATGGCTTCTTCGGATCCGGCATACAAGCGAGCGGTGTCGAGTATTGTGACGTTGTTGGCGAGAAGGAGGTCGAGAACTTGGGCAGCTGATTCTGTCGTATTGAAATAAGCCTGTTTAGAGAGGGCGGCGCCACCAAAAACGATCTTGACCATTTTGCTAGTTGTTGGCTTAGATAGAGTGTTTGGTGTCGAGTTTTGGTAGGACTTTCGAGGTAGGAGTGAACGTTGGTTTGTGTTTTGGTGAATTAATGGTATGACAAAGAACGAGGCCGCAGCGCCATATTTATATCAGCTGTTGTTGATATCATTGATGGCATCATATTGTAAACTCCTGTCGCCTTTATTAAGCGCGGGGTTATTTGGCCCCACCACGGATTCGAGCAACCCCTCCTCTCGGCAAGACAAACGTATCAAGAGATACCATCACACACTACCCTGTTCTCACGGACGAATTGACGCGGTGACTTTTTCGCCTCGACATGGTTGGTTGACAGACTCCGGTGTGCTTTGTAATTAGTAAGCCATTGATAATTAATCACATCAATGTGCATCAATTAGAACAGCGTGCACTTTGTGGATCTTGATACATCTTTCTAGAACCTTCTGACTTTCGTTCATCGGATTGATCCCTTTGAGCTACTCACAAGCCTCTAAACAAGTAATCAACACGAATTAGGAGGAGCAAGGGTCAATTGATAGTGTAACCACCATCAACAACCAACGCGTGGCCTTGGATAAATGATGCTTGCGGCGAGCAAAGAAAGAGAACCGCGTCGGCAACCTCATCTGGGGTCCCCATACGCCTCATGGGTGCAATGTCTATCGCGGGCTTCAGCGCTTTCACCATCTCGGGCGAAGTCGTCGTCATGGGCGTTTCGATCACACCAGGGCAAACGCAGTTCACTCTTATTCCATCTTCCGCATAGTCGATCGCATTCGATCGCGTCATGTTGATAATCGCAGCCTTTGATGCGCAGTATGCAGCTGATAAGAATGCGTGAGAAAGAGGCGTAATGAGGCATTCGACGTTCTTGTAATCACTCACCTGCACCAGGCCGTGCCACTATTCCGAGTTGACTTGCAATGTTTACGATCGAGCCTCGTTCCTTGGCTTCTGGCAACAAAGTTTTTGATTGAAGCATGCCTCTTAGCTGAGCCCGAGAGCTTAGCCACGTTCCCCGATAATTGATGTTATTCAATCGATCGAAAGACTCGGTCGGCATGTCTACCGCCTTCACCGGATCGCTGAGAATGCCCGCGCAGTTGACCGCATAATCGAGCCGGGAGAATTTACTAAACACCTTCTCATGAAAGGAGTCGACAAACTTTTCGTCCGCGATATCTCCTGAATCGTTAATGACTTGGACCTCTGGATTAATCTCCAAAATTGCCTTTTTGGTTTGGTTGAGGGTGTCAGGATTGATGTCTGTGATGGCTATCTTTGTGCATCCAGAGCGAGCTAAACCCTTTGCGACCGCCGCCCCAATGCCTGTCAAACGTCAATAATATATTGTCGAATCAGTACAGGAAGCTCACCTGCTCCTCCAGCACCTGTAACGACGGCAACACCTCGAAGATATCTTGCTAGTGACGCCATGGTGAAGGATCAGTAGTTGGCAGTGATTGTGAGTGATATTCTGGGCTTATCAGTCTACTCAATATCCAAGGGTTAAATTGATAACAACTGTACCGTCACTAGGAATAAACTTGGATTGACCCCCAAGGATATCGCTAAAGCTATCAGTATCCTCGTTGAAACCGTTGGTGTGATCGCACAGCTACAAAGGTAATGTGGCAAAAGCATTAGCTTATCTCGGCGATCAGCTCCGACTATTGATGGAGAGGCGTGAGAGGGTGATAGGTAGCGCTGAAAACGACTCCAATTTTTGGAGTCAGGAACATCAGGTTCAAGGGTAGTTCCTCTCATAGGAATAAGAAAAAACTCGCAACAATCTCTACCATTACACATTCTAGCTCCGGAGTCAATAACGATTGTAGACTTGGTTCCTGTTCATTATTCCATGTGGCAACAGTGCTGCAAGCTCATAGGAAGAGAATGATTTCAGGTGTTGATCATAGCATGTACCGTTCGCGAGGTACTTGGATGTGCGACACAACTCACCACCCGGCCTCAATCTTTTCGCACACAGACCGAAGTGCCAGAACCGCCAGTTCGGAGCAACCGGATCGCATGCGCGACAGTATCTCCAAAACGAAACTATCTCTCCATGCGCGTGAACATAAATTGGAGTCGAGTCGCATTTGTCTCCAAATGTTCTATCTTGCGGTCTAAGTGGGGCAAGCCTCCAAAACACTGGATCAGGTATCCACAACGCCATGCATCCCCAGATTTCGAGATATCGTCTGGGGCTTGTTACATGATTCAATGAGGGGGATATCCGTGCGTATCTGCGTAATGATAACCCTCGCAAAGGTGTAGTTCATGAGTATATGTATATGTAGTCCCAGGGCGTCGGTAAAGAATCCAGAGTGCAGAAGTATCACTCCTCGAACCATATTCAAAGTCCAAGAAACGAAAAGAATTCCTCATCCGACCTTGCGCGGACTCTTCCAAGATGTCGACAGAGAAGAATCAAGATGTCATTGCGCCAACGCAAAGTCGCGAAAGCGTCAACATTGGAAAAGTGGACATCGAGAATGACGGCGAGGTTTTCAAAAGAGGAGAAGGCCTAGAAGATTTCCGAACAGTCGGCTGGATTCACACTTCGGTTATCTTCCTTAAGCGTTAGTATTCCATCTGTCTTCATGGCGCTATACATGAGCAAAGACTGACATTTTTTGTAACGCACAGTCATCTTCGCTACTGGAGTCTTGACGATCCCAAGTGCCATGTACACGCTTGGTTCTCTACCAGGAGCAATCAATGTTCTCGGTTGGCAGTTCCTCAACACCTGTATGTTTTCCCCGGTAGAATGTAGACTCAAGGCAGTGGCATCCAAATACCTCAATCAACCACTGGATCTCCTGTGATTAAAATAAACTGACGTTGTACCTGCGAATCAAGACTGCGCAATCGTTCTAGGGAATTTCCGACATAATCACCCCGGATGCCACAGTATCGCCGACATGGGCGAGCTCGTCGGCGGTAAGATCGTCAAGGAACTGACCGGTATTCTGTTCCTCGTCGCCTTCATTATTGTTGGAGCTTCGGGTACGTTGCGGTTCATCATCTACTGCGTCCCCCTACTCGAGTTAAGCTGACCTGTCACCCGCGAATTTTAGGCATGGTTGGTGTTTCAACAGCACTCAACGCACTCTCCACGCACGCTCTTTGTACAAACTATTTCTCCATCATCGCGGCAATAATGATCATGCTCGCGGCGAGTATGCGCAAGTTTGAGAAACTTGCCTGGATTACCTGGGCCGGCTTCATTTCCGTATTCGTCGCCGTTTTTATCGTCGTGTAAGTCGCTCACCTACCTATAAAATGCAGTAACATCAAGCAACTGACGTGGTATCTATCTAACAGCGTCGGAGTCACAACCCTTGACCGACCCGCCGCAGCCCCCCAAGAAGGCGATTTCGATTTTGGTTACCACGTTATCGCCCACCCCACTTTCGCAGCAGGCATCACGGCCGCTTCTACCATCTTCTGCTCGGGAGCAGGAACATCTGCGTTCCTCCCCGTTATGAGTGAGATGCGAAATCCAAAAGAATACAAGAAGGCAGTTCTGGTCTGTATGGGTCTAGTTACAGCGGCCTACTTGTCTTTCAGCCTTGTGGTCTATTGGTACTGTGGACAGTGGGTTGCCTCGCCGTCGCTCGGCTCCGCAGGTCCTCTCATCAAGAAAGCAGCATATGGTGTCGGACTAATCGGTCTGTGCGTTTCTGGCGCGCTATACGTCCACGTCTCCGCGAAATACGTTTTCGTCAGGTGTCTCCGAAATTCAAGGCATCTGCAGGCAAACACAGTGACCCACTGGGGTTGCTGGTTTGGCATCCTGGCTGCGATGTCACTGATCAGCTTCCTGATTGCTTCGGGTGTCCCGATATTCAATTATTTGTTGAGCTTGGCTGGTAGCGTTGCGTTTGCACCTCTCGCTCTGGGCTTGCCTGGTTGGCTCTGGATGTACGATCATGCAGCGTACTATAGGGGGACGCTGTGGCAAAGGGTGTTGTACGCCTTACACGTTGTCTTGATTCTTATTTCTGTATTTTTGACTATTGGTGGAACCTACGGTGTCATTGTACAGATTATGAATGCGTACCGGGATGGCCTGATAGACTCGGCGTTTTCATGCGCAGACAACAGTAACTCTACTTAGGACGAGAGAAGCTATGACTTATACATTCACGGGCTACTTTCTCATTTCATAGATAATACAATCCTTCAAAAATTACGCTCATTCAGAGACAGTGTTTGTATGCACGTGTCGCCGTTCTTATTCTGACTGGCTGCTGGGAAGTGCGTCAATAACGTAAAATCAGTAAATTATAGACAGTAACCCTTATTATTCAACTCCAAAACAATGTAACGCAATAATTATTCCAGTTATGATCTGTGGTCCCAACAAACGTACGTGCACGGGGAATAATGGAGCACTGACTGCTACACAAAGGTCCCGGTCACTCGGTGTCAGCCAATCCTGACAACTCATAGCGCGCATCACAACACTTGTTGTCAGGTCGTTTTTTCACTATAAAATCCACATGCTCAAAGGCCAGAACATCTATCCATAGAGTAACTAATCGTCAGCCTCGACCAGTCACCGCAGCACAAAACGTGACAAGAAGACGCTATTAGGAATCACACCACTTCCTCCTCCGTCGTGAATCACTTCAAGAATGGATATTGACAAAGCAAGTCCCAATTTCCGAGATACCCTAACGAAATACGGGTTAAGCATGAAGACTCTGGAGGACATCCTGGATCTTTTCATTGCCACAGCGAAAGATGCAGGCAAGATCATGCAGGAAGCGGAGGACGAACCCCGCGCGGCTGCTTCCATCAAGAACAACACTTCGGATCTAGTCACAAAGTACGACAAGGAAATCGAAGACATGGTTCAAAACAGGCTTTTGGAAGCCCAACCGAGCTTCGATTTCCTAGGGGAAGAAACCTTCAAGAAGGGAACCAAACTCGATGACAAGCCGACCTTTGTGGTCGATCCGATCGATGGAACGCTCAACTTCAGCCAGGGTGTACCCAACTCCGCCATATCTCTAGGCCTTACCCTTGAGAAGAAATCCATCGTGGGTGTGGTGTATAACCCTTTCCGTGGAGACCTGTTCACTGCCATCAAAGGCAGAGGTGCGTACTTGACACGGACGTCTTCGGGCAAACAGCTCTCTTTACCTCTACAAACACCACGACCGATGGAGAACTTGAATTCCTGCCTCGTTGCCGTGGAATGGGGCAACGAGCGAGAGGGCTCGAACTGGAAACTTCGAACGGATGTTCACAACAAGCTCCTCACGTCCAGGAAGGAAGGAGGTGCGATGTGCAAGTCGATCAGATCAAACGGGTCGGCGGCTCTCAACTTTTGCTATGTTGCGGCTGGTACAATCGATGCGTTCTGGGAAGGCGGAGTATGGGTGTGGGACATCTGTGCCGGGTGGATCATTCTGGAGGAGGCAGGAGGTATCGTTGCTTCCGCTAACCCCGGGGACTGGGAGCCAACACTCGAAGGCCGCCTTTACTTTCCTGTGCGAAAGGCTGAGCCTGAAGAGCAGAAGGCTGTGGTGGAGGAACTCTGGGCGATGATGGGTCATTTCAAATTCGAGTGGGGAGCTAAGGCAGTTCCTAAAGCGGCCCCTAGGATGAATCGTGCCGGCTTGGTCGAAACCTTGTATTCTTGGTTGCACCAACTGCTATCTTTGGTGTAGATGCCTAGAATGCCGCAAGGTTGGCTAACCTACAAGCCGTCACTTGTTACATCATTTCGGGACGTGGTCATCTTTATGACCAGGAGGGCCTATGGGGGTTGGATCTCATTTCTTTACCTTATCTTATTTACATTGTAAGTATATTTTAGAGTAGGCTTACTTTCCTTAAGAACTGCCTACGATATTGAATTCTGGATCTATTTCATACTATTCATAGTGTCGTTTGTGAGTCAGCCGTCCAACACACATCCATATTACACTTCAACTAGACCTAGGCAGCCCAGGTAGTACTCTGGACTACTCGAAGCGTTCAGCGATCATTTACACATGTTACACATACGCATTCATGTTTTCCAATTTGCCTGAATCATGAGTACAGTCAGTCGGCCGTTCCTGCGTGCTTGATCAAACTGAAAACCGCATACAGAGGGGTGACACGCCGGGAAGTGACATATCGGGAGCACTAATAGCTTCTACGAATTAGAAGCTCTACGACCTACGTAGGATGTCTAGTATAGTTATATGATTTTTGAATAACGCCTGGTACACTAGCTGCCCGATATGTGTCCTCCCGGCGTGTCACCCCTCTGTACATTTCAACTAAAAATGCTCCGTGGGCTCATAGACATCATAAACACATACATAATCTTCCAGACGGTTTAGCAAAAAACAAAAACAAGCCCGAACCCTTCAAATATGTGACGTGCAAAATTTGATTCATTGCGAGAAAAATTCGGAAATTAAGTCAGCCAACATCAAGTTGCCAACGTCTATACCATTTTCAACAACCTATGTTCTACAATCCATGAAGCCTCCACTGACTACTCAATCACCAGGACCGATCAGCAGAAACCTTACCTCCTCCCCCGCTCCAAACCCTCCATCACAGCGCCATTAATATCAATCTGCGTCCTCAACGCCTTATTCTCCTCGTGCATCTTCGTCATTTCCGGCCTCAACCTCTGCAGCTCATTCCACGCGAGATTGAACCGCGATAGCACCTCCCTGTGCGTGACATTCAACTTCGCCGTCATCTCGTCGTGCTCCTGGATCTGCTTCATGATGTCCGCGACCGCTTCTTCCGGGCCGTGGAAATCGAGCCTACTCAGTTCCGCGCGGCCTTGCGTGAGGTGCGAAGACGTGCTCAAGGTGGAGTGGAGGCGCTGGAATAGGTTGCGTGAGGCGGCGTCTTGGGTGTTGATGTTGACGGTCACGTGGACGACGATGGGGACGGCGTCTGCTACGAGACCCTGCTTGCGCTGGGTGCGTTGCGTCCGGTGGAGCGCGTCTCCCTCATTAGTAGCCGGGCCAGGTTTTGATGCCTCCTTGAGGCATTTCTTGTGCGCTTCAACCATTTTCTTGGCGATGTGGAATTCACGCTCGACTTTTAGTGCATCGGCCTCGAGTTGTTGGACGTGGGCGATGAGGTTGATTTCCGTGGTTTTTGCTCGCGAGAATTTGTCTTCGAGTTCGGCGATGCGCGCGAGGAGTTGAGGCTCACGGCCTTGTTTGCTCTCGAGTTCGGCTATGCGCGAGAGGAGTTGGGCTTCACGCTCTGTTTTGAGCTTCAAGTCGTTCTCGAGGGCACGGCAGCGAGTTCGGAGCAGCAGTTCGGCTTTGGGGTCTATGCTGAAATGGTTCTCGAGCCTCTCGATACGCTGTGCCACCCCATTCGTGCGATGAACTTGGGCCGCCGGTTCGGTATCGTTACTCGTGGAGTCCATGTTGCGCTTGGAAGAGTTGATCTCGTCAGCAAGTCGGTTCTGGAGCTCCTTGTTGCGAGCAGCAAGGAACGCTACAGAATCCTCTTTCGCTCGTTGGATCTCGAGTACCTGATTCTGCAGCTCTTCGATACGCTTTTGATATGTTGCCTCACAAGTTCGGTATGATTTGAGCTCGGTTTCTGTCTCTCTCTGCCTCCTCACCATGAAATCATGGAACGTATCGACCTTTTTGATTTCCGGACCTCGCTCAAGCTGCTCTTTGAGTTGTTTAACCACTTCCACTAGTTGTCCTTCTCGTTTCTTAAGATCTAAAATGTCCCGGACGCCTTTGGTGATGATTGCTTGATGCTCTTTGTTGGCTCGTTCTATAGATTCTATATAAGCATCCTTTTTAGTATCTGTATCTGACATGACGTCTTTAGCCATGGCTACGAATTGATCCCGCTTTAACAAGAAATCTGCATTGCTTTGTCGAGGCCGAAGATGGACTGGAGAAGTATCAGGCGAGTGTTTAGGGGATGGTCGTGGGATACGGGAAGGAGGATGATAGTCGAAGGGTGGCGGGGAGTTGGACTCTCCATTCTGTTGTTGGTAGTAACGTTTTCGAAACATTGGAGCGTTTACTCGTTGGAAGATACAGGGTTGAAGTTTTGTTTTCGGAATTGCCATCTCCCACGAGAGAATATTTCCTATATTAACGGAGTGCGGAGCATAAACATTGCTTCGTTGAGTGTACAGTGTTGAGCATACACAATGAATGGCACACCTCTTCGTATTAACAAACGCATTGTGATTATCACGCACTATTCCCCTTGATTGCTATAGGCAAGAGACTGGATGGTTGTACACAATGTTCGAAAAGCAAACGCAGTGTATGAGCATCAGAAAGGAAATCAACCGATCACTGGATTGGTACATATTAACAAGGTATGTCTTCACACTAGATTTATGACCTTGGTAGATTGAAACGAAAGAACTTTCTCCGGGTTGGGTCAAGGTTGCGAAGTGAAGGATACGACCATGATACAACGCTTAAACGTTTCCACAAGATAGACATGAATATATTGCAATCTACCGAGAGCCCAAGGGGTATATGTACGTTGCAGTCATAAACAGAGGGTATCGATCAACGAACGACCAACAAGATAACGAGAAACCCAACCCTTAGGTCTAGTCTTTAACGTGCAAAAAAACGCCCTCTATTAGACATCCTTAACGAAACCGACCTCAATGATACGGTCTCGATCGAGGTCCAGACTGGCAATCTTAGTTCGGCTGTTGTCACGAATGAACAAGAAAGCTTTGACGAGTGCTTTGCGGACAAAGTTTGTTCCACTCTTAACCTTCATTTGCTCTTTACCCATAATGTACAAGACTTCGTGGTTGAATGCGCGCTCTAGTGCGGTGAGTCTTGAAGTTGTGCTGGTGGCGCTTCCTGGTGTTGGTGCCTGCCGTGCGCTTGGGTCGGACGACGAGGGTACCGACTCCTCTTTCTCGGCATCCACGGAAAGCTTCACGTTGAGCTTGTTAAGATTGGTCGGGTTATCAAGTTCGGTCCCCGTGCTGACAGGTGCTGATTGTCGTTCTCCCTCGCGATCAAGTGCGCGGGTGATGATATGGTTTCGGATTTTGTCGTAAATTAGAGAACCGAGATCGGGTGTGATAACCTCATCCATATAGCCATGGCGTACGACTAGACGATAACAATTGGGAATAGCCAGACGAGAAACGTGATAGCGGTTCTCGTACTCGACGGATGGAACTTCTAATGGCCGCAGGTGAAAAAAGACGATTACCTCTGGAATTGTAACCAGTTTTCGTACAAATTGGCTGAATACGATAGGTGTGGTCTCGCCAGCTTTGTCAAAAAAGATACCAAAGCCTTCGATATGGCTGAGGTTCTTGTTGCCGTATCGCTGGGTCAATTGGAGTTGCCCATACTCATTAAGTTTGACGAAGTGAGTTGTTGGGAATCGGTCCTCAGCTTCCGCAAACCACTGCTGCTCTTTACCAAACCTCCAAAGAATGAATATTGACGCGAGTAGCGTAGCCAAAAGGATGGTGAACCAGGCGCCATCGGGAACTTTCGTGAGCGATGAAGATAAAAAGGTTCCGTCAACACATGCGACGGTGAGCCAGGGCAAGATCACATAGTAGGGCTTCACCTGCCACACTAGAATGGCAACTAGAGTGACCATACAGGTATCAAAGAATGTTACAAACCTGTATAATAAGTCAGTGGTGTCTCGATTGGTAAAGACTCTGTGGGCAGGGTACAACTTACATAACACAGACACCGTAAGCATTTCCTAGCGATGTAGTATTGTTGTAAATTGCGGCTACAATGACCGTTCCGACCATGAGTAACCAATTTACAGCTGGAACGTAAAGCTGTCCGTGGTGGGTCTTCGAGGTATGGACCACGCGAATTTGAGGAAAGTAGCTCAGTTTCATAATTTGCGCGAGGAGCTGATTATGTCAGTGGAATGGAAAGTACAGATAGGTCGCAACACGTACTTGGAATGTTGCCGTAATCATGGCCTGAGATGCAACAATAGCAGCTGCGACAGCGACGATAAGTGAGGGGATAAGCCAACCTTTGGGAGCACAGTTGTAGAATGGGTTGGAATATGCGTCAGGATGCTCGCTGATATAGGCAGCTTGACCAGAATATGCGAGAAGAAGACACGGGTAAGCATATCCGAGCCAGCTGATCTGAACGGCTTGACGACTGAAGGCTCCGATATCTGCGAACAAAGCTTCCACACCAGTGAATGCGAGAAGAATTCCACCAAGGCTTCGCCACCCCTCATACTTGTTACGAATGAGGTAGTGGAAAGCATAGTAAGGATTGGAAGCCTTAAGGATTGCGTGGTCATACCTGTATCAATTAGTAACAGTGCAAATCATCTCATCGCAGTTCGAACCTACCGGGCAAGGTTGTAGACTCCGAATCCCGCGTTAAATGCCAGCCATATCATGATGACTGGAGAGAAGACGATGGTGATCTTCGAAATGCCGAGTGGTTGAAGCGTGAAGAGTACAACGAGGATAGCGCATGTTACGCCAACGATTGTAGAACGAGAGATATCCTCTTTCACAACACTAAGACCTTGGACAGCTCCTAAGACGGACTGAGCAGGAGTGAGAACACCATCAGCCATCACCATTGAGACGGCAAGCACGCCAATGGTTCTCAAGAGGCCTCGGAAGAACCTTGTTTTCTCAATGGTTGAACGAACAGTTTTGGTAGATCGGCTCAAATCATTGGTCAATTTCCGCTCCATGCCTGGTTTAAATTAGCTAGATTGCATGGTGTCTGGAAGGAAACGCACGAATCAAGGTGGCTTCTCGCGGATCGCGATTCGCAATGTTTGCCTGTTTCACGTGAGTCAGTGGTGACGTGAGTGTAGATCGTGACACTGACATAACGGGATAGCAATGAGTATGTCGAAAAGGTTCCTCCCTCGCCATTGTTGTCGGCGTGTAGGATGATGAGCACATATTTGATCGTTACCATGAAGGTAATAGACCAGAGAATGAGGGACAATGCCCCCATCAGGTTCTCCCGATCTGGGGCTTCGGTGAAAGTGGAAGAAAACACATAAAGCGGCGAAGTGCCGATGTCGCCATAGATCACTCCCGTGGCTTGATAGGCAAGGAGGAAGAGCTGTGCGATGTTGAACGTCTGCAGAGTGTTAGGTAACAAGAATCCATTTCGGGAAATGCAGTGAGGGATTTTCGTACCTGCTTGCGCTTATAATCTCGCTCGCTCCTCAAGCCAGCATCTTCGTCCTCTGCGGTTTCAATCTCCCCGCCTTTGAATATGTCTACAGAGCTTCTACCCCCGCGGGACCTAGATCTCGCGCGCAAAGGCACCACTCCACCGATACCCTGAGCATCGTACGACCTCTTCGGGCGCGGCGCATCCGAGAACTGGATTGTTGGATCCATTATTGTTACAGAATAACACACGACGGCAAGGCTCGATGGCGACGACTCAACGGGGGAAACCCTTATTTATATAAGCCGGTTATCTCGAGCCAAACTACCCAGTATGAGAAACGAAGCAGTAACAAGCTTGACAGCATCCACGCCGCCCCTTGGTTGGCTGTCTGGGCGAATAGCTTATCAGTGGCTCCAGTTGAGCGTTTGTAACTACTGAATCTGGGTGAGGGATTTTTAAAATGCCGCTGTTGCTGAGGGGGTGGCTAAGCTGCCCTCAACAGGCATCGCGCCAGCAGCCAGCATCGCCCTGGTCATGTAGCCATTTTAACTGACCGCCGATTGAAAAGGCAGAGGGCGAAAAGCTAGCAATTTCAAACACAACGAGTTGTCATGTGTTCCGAATTCTAGCATTCAGAAATTCGGAAGACGGATCTGGATCCTTTGCTCTTTGTTCACACTCAGAGCCAAGCATGGTGTGCGATGCAGGGACGGTCGGGAACGGGACGAAGCGACAACTGACGTATGTGGAGACATGTGAAAGTTCCATGGAAATACGGTGAATGGTGTGTGAACGCGCTCAGACAAGGAAAACAAATAAAAGGGCCGCAGGAAGCGCCTGATTACCGGGAACATTTCCTTAGCGCGGCACCCTAGTAAACATGACTGCTAGGTATGTTTAGAAATGGTGAATGCCTTCACGATGCCGCTGGAATCACGCTCTAATCAAAATCTTGAATGTCTTAAGTTTTTGCAGACATCAACATGCCAGGTGCAATTAGAGTGTTGCTTGAGCGCGGAACGAAACACGCCGGGACTTAAGATCTAACCCGAATCGGCTAGCGCGTGAATGCTACACCAATCTAACAGCCGAATGTCTGTATTGTATGGTACGGTGACAATCAGACAGGCATGCTCGCAGAATCCACGATTTTTCGAATTTTGTTGATGCTCTCCACAAAGGGGATTTTTTGCTTTTATCTGCCGTAAGGATGCCCTTTGTGCAAGGTACCATCTTGGGAGATAAAAGTGGATCGAAAAAAATTTGTATGCGAATTCTGGGGTGCAAATTTCATTAGTGTGCACGCAATGAAAAGTGTTGAACCTCGGAAGGTTGCAGGGTATGCCACAAAGAGTTCTGAGAGAATTTGGTAGGTTTTGATAATTTCGAGATTCATAACATTAGCTCAAGTAGTAGTATACATCGATTACATCGCAAGCTTGACCAACAAGATAAGTGACAGAGCTGCGCCGAACCTGGGTATATTCCGAGACAACTCCCTCAATTCAATACTTGTGTGACATTTTGACCCAAACATAACAGAAAGAGATTCATTATTACAGGTGATATGGAAAAGAAGAACGTAAAAACAGGGTATCTTGCATAGCGTTGTCTCGGGGCTGAAGGCACTGACTATGTACTAGTGCGTGAATAGCGCGGAGAACCAGGGTGGAGAATTTAAACACCCTGCATCTGGGGAGGGGCAGAGGTGTCAGCCCTAGAAGTTCGTCGAACGTGTAGAGCCGCAATGATGGTAGTTGCAACGAATGAGAGCCTAGCTTGCATTAGCATTTGTTATGTCTCCGTGTCTGCGAACAGGAAATCACTCACCAGATGAAAGCCGAGAAGACGATGGCAGCCGTTCCAGCACCGCAAACTCCGCCAGCGCTACCACAGCGAAGATCACCCCAAAGGGTAGCAACAGCAACCCAGGCGGCGAACCAGAAGATCATGGTGAGGGCTTCGACGCCCAGAATGGCGTATTTGTGAGCAGCGGCAGGGAAGCGGGGAGGGGTGAGGACGAGGTAGGCTACAGCGAGGAGGGTCCACACTGAGCAGAAAAGCATGAAGTTCACGCTAGCCCATCCATTCCACCAACCATATGTTGATGCATCGACGACTAATAACAGTTAGTACTCATGGAGATTTAGGTGTGAGGTATCAAAGGGGAAACGGCGCACCATATGCAGTTAAACCAAGTACGATGATAGAGAAAATGGCCTGAACGGCTCGTAGAGGAAGGACAGCAACATCGAGGAATGCCATTTCGAGACGGTTTGTGTGTTTCTATGAGGTTGGTAGGTAGGAGAGAGTGCGGGTGGTGTTGCTTTGTTCGGAGCGGTCGTTGCAGAGAGGGCTTGGCTTGTTGGTGTAGAGCGAGAGAGAGTGAGAGCGGGGTCTGTAATGATGTGCTGGCAGGCTATATAGGCAATGGGGAATGCTGGCAGAGTGTGACCCGAAGTAGGCATGATGATGATGAATGGTGAGAGTGTGCGCCACACCAGGGTACGTCATAGGCAGGCTGGAAACAAGACGTGAGCGGACGCGGCCGTGGCGTTCTGCCGGGCGGTGAAGTCTAAGTCCAAGCTTTTGGCCCAATCAAAGCCGCAGGATGAACGAGGGCGATCTTGGCACCGTGTTTGGCAGAAGACAATCGAGCCTTCTTTCGATCCAAACTCTAACTGGCCCACGAAGCTTCATCACGACATCAACGTCACCACTCTCTTCTCCCTCAGACACCGGTCGTCAGTGGCAGACATCATAGAAGCCATGCTATTCATCTAGCTGGCCATGGCCTTGATCTGGCCTCGACCTGCCGGAGCACCATGTGCCAACTTGACTGGCTTGCTCGGATTTTCGCTCTCTTGCATGTTGCTCTTCGCGATGGGATTCTTCTCCAAATCCCGATGACCAGTCAAGGCCTGATCCACGGAAGAAACGGTTTGTTTTCATCCCAATGTTTCGGGCTCAGCAAGCCCAAAACTACATTTCACTTGCGTGTTCCCTTCACCTTCGCCTAGTACCTTCCATCTTGTCTTTACAATATTCAGTACGTCTCTCGCGGAAAGATAGAAGCCAAAAGGAACATATCCTGCTGTAAGTTGCCGTGCCTTTTGCGGTTCTTACTTACATACGTACATGGACTTGTACGTACATAGATAGATAGGAATGTATGTCTGCTTTCTCGTGCATACATGTATCAATATCGTACTAACAAGCCGCCCAAGCTCACACAACGTCAGCCTGCAATGACTGCCTAGATGAATGTATGCCTTCAACATTGATGTGTAATGTTGGCAGTGATCGTGTTAAAGAGACCATCCCCTGGTCTTACATTCTGGAATATCAATTGTTCTCATTTATTGCTCTGTTTCACCTCTACCCCCCAAAATTTCGGATGATTGCGCACCTGCACTTTTCCCGCCCCCAAACCTTGACCCTCACATGACCGCGTCGCCATAGGTCACATGATCCGTTCCGCAAGAGACTGGTATCCAATCCAGACTTTTCCAACCGTCCAATACAATTCCCTCGGCGCGATGCTTGCTTTACATTTTTACATGCTTCCACTTCCGAGCGTAATTTGATGCTCACCTGCTTGCCCAAAAAAATCGCTTAACCGCCACCACTCCCTCGACTGCTCTTGGCCATCCAACATTGATGCCTTCACCCGATTCGCGAGAACCAGGTGCTGATGCATCTTTGCCAACGACAGTTCGTACAATGTTCCATGCGTCTGCAAGGCCACACCGACCCTGCGCATCTTTAATAAACGTTTAGCGCTTGGACGCTGCTCACCTCGCATTTCAAAAGGCACGGCGGGTCACAACTAAAGTAAAAACCATGGTGCTTCTCCACGAATCTTGCTGCAGAACGAGCTCCGTCTGGGGTTGCCACGCCTTCCAGATTTCCATGCTACCAGATTCATGACCAGACACTTGGAAAAATAGTGGTCGGCTGCACTCTGCGCCGTTCGCCTTGTCGCGCGACGCTTACCCCGGTCGAACCACTCAATGTTTGGTACCGGCAGATGATCATTTGCATCAGTCTCTACATGGATCACGCTTTGGTTGCATCGCTTAGGGAGGAAGAACTCAGCTGGACCAGCCAAATCGCACATCACAAGGCACCTAAGCAAAGGCACCCAGGTCGGCAGTGTTCGAGAAGCTACTTGTGTGCCTGTAATCTGTCAGCACCGCAGCTGTGCCTCTCCAGCGCGTTGGCAAGGCAAACGTTCAACAAAGGTCAATGTTCCGTCCATAGAACAATCGGCAAATCATGAAGGATTCCCTTGCATTTACTTGCCGTCCCATCCTTGGAAACTAGATCCGTCACTCCTAGCTCTTACCGCTCCAAGATCCAAGTTGCCTCCAACATCTTCAAAGGGATGCCAGACATTTGAAATGCTCCTTTGCACGATTCGTGTGATAAAACTATCAAAGCTGCGCTGCTATTGCTGCCATTGCTGCTATTTATTGATTCACCCTGGACACTGGAGTACACCATCGCTTGTTCGCACCCAAGGAACAGGAGCTGCGCGCAAACCTGGGTGGGGGGACCACCCAGCGCTGTGGCAGATTCTCCGAGGAATCAAACCTCAATATATCGGCGGCTACAAATTCGAGGGGACAAACGCGCACTAGGGTATTCGACGTGCTCATTATCAAAGTCCAACTCACCCATAAATGAAGGACGTCTTGTCCCCGTATACAGTATTGGCATACGGCGCTATCCTCAATCTTCTTCCCAATATGTCAATGAGTTCGCAATGCACTTGCTCACGCCGGACTTTGCATCCGCAATATTTTTTGGAGGTCGCTAGCAGGGCGGCTGGTCGTCCAAATCCGATTGTTTGGTACTGCACTCACCACGTGCATTCCCCTAACTGCTTGTGTAGACGCTGATACTGCACGTCTACGGATTGTACCGAGCAGCATACCACTTGCGAAGTCCAAGGGTGCACAGTGCGCTGTGCGCTGAGGCTTACTGTGCAAGTAATCGAGTGGTTCTGGTGTCAATTGTCTGTGCGAGGTTGACCAACACACGGTTAATTGGAGGATAATCTCGACCAATTTACCCGGAATCCATGTAGTTTCCTAGACGCCCAGCCACTAGCCCCAGACGAGGAGCTCTACGGTAAATGCGGGTGGCCCTCCGGCTTGGGGACGTTTCTATGGAGTAATCTGGGGACTGGGGTCGAAAGCCCGGGGTATGGGATTTTCGTTATCATCCCTATAAGACCCAGGGTTGGCCTCCCATTGTTCGGCAGCTGGGACGATTTTTCTCAATCATTCAGTACAACAAAAATGGTCAACAAAGGCGACTCCGGAGATCCAGTTGTGACGAGGTTGGTGGCCGAGGACAAGGTGCCATGGTACAGGAAGCCCAACCTGAGGTTGATGTACCTCTGGCTCCTCCTGTGTTGTATGGGTGTTGAGATGACCTCTGGTTTTGATTCTCAACTCATCAACACCCTGCAATTCTCTCAGCCTTTCAACAAATGTAATACATCTCCTCAACTTTGAAACCAGCGATATCAGGACTGACAGAGACAGACTTTGGAGATGGCTATCAGACCAAGAACGACAAGGGCAAATTGCAATGGGCCATCAAACCAGCCCTTCTCGGTTTCATCTCTTCTTGCTACCAGCTTGGATCCATTCTCGCCGTTCCGTTCGCTCCCTATTTGAATCAACGCTTCGGTCGACGATGGTCTATCATGGGTGGATCTATCTTTATGGTTGTAGGAGCCCTTCTCCAAGGCTTCGCTCAGCATAGTATGCGTGACACCCCCATTACTCCCTCAAATCCCTGCTAACTCATGTAAAGTTGGCATGTACATCATTGCTCGTATGCTTCTTGGTGTCGGTATCGTGTTTGCCATCATTTCAGGATCTTCCCTGATTGGTGAACTCGGTCACCCCAAGGAACGCCCCTTTCTGACCTCGCTCTTCAATGCCTCCTACTTTTTTGGCTCCATCCTGGCCGCCGCTATCGCTATCAAGACTGTTGACATTAAGGGTGACTGGAGTTGGCGACTTCCCTCGCTTCTTCAGATTTGCCCTTCATTGCTCCAAATGTGCACTGTCTTCTTACTCCCAGAAAGCCCCCGTTGGTTAGTCAGTCAGGATCGTGAGGAGGAGGCGTATGCCGTCCTTGTCAAGTACCACGCTGAAGGTGACTCTTCGTCCGTCCTTGTTCAGGCTGAAATGGCTCAGATCAAGACGACGATCAAACTTGAATTGGAGCACTCTAAGCAGTCCTGGGTGGATATGGTCCGCACTCCGGGTATGCGCCGTCGTGTGCTCATCGCCGTGATGATGGGTCTGTTTACACAAATGAGCGGAAACACATTGCTCAGCTACTACTCCAACTTACTCTTCGACATGATGGGCTACACCAGCAACTTCGCAAAGACCAGGATCAACATTGCCAACCAGTGCTGGAGTTTGCTCAACGGTGTTATCATCGCGCTCGTCGTTACCCGTTTCCGCCGTAGGTGGATGTTTATGCTTTCTGCTGGTTCCATGTGCGCCATCTTCACCGCCATGACGATCTCCTTCCACAGTCTTCGTGTGGCCAAAGACCACAAGACGAAGAATCAATCCGCAGCCATTGCGGCGTTGGTCTTCTACTTTGCCTACTCGCCGACCTACAACATTGGTAACAACTCGCTCACATATACCTACCTTGTTGAACTCTTCCCCTACGCCCAGCGTACTATGGGTATCGGTGTCGAGCAGATTTTCGGCAAGCTCGGTGGTTTCTTCTCCACCAACGTCAACCCGCTTGCCCTGGATGCCATAGGCTGGAAATTCCTGGCCATCTACTGTGGTTGGATCGTTTTCGAGTTCCTTACCGTCTACTTCCTGTACCCCGAGACCTACAACCGCACTCTCGAAGAGTTGGCTTTCTGTAAGTTTCCTCCCCACCCTCTACACCCGAACAAGAAAGAAAAAAGACAAAGGCTGACTGTATCTTCCAACAGTGTTCGAAGACGACAAACTCAAGGAGGAGCAAGCCCACGCCGTCGAGAAGCAGATTCACGATGCACCCTTGGGAGACGAGAAGAATTCGATCACCGCCGTCGAGCGTGTAGTCTAAAAAGCTACCTCGAATGTGGATGTCAGTCACGAATATTAGTTTTGTCTTTTCTGGGCTTCAGCGAATCGATTCATGGCGAGAGAGGCTCATCATCCGCCTTCCATGAGTTGTTTAGTTGAACCCACAATCGCATCGTCACCAATCACATAAATGCATGCATGAGAATCTACGTCTAATACATACATACCTTCACTCACTCTCTCTACCAACCATACGTGCTCGCACCATCGTGACACTCTGCCCACCCCAGACCAAAAAATCACAACGTCCCAAAAACACTAACCCACCACATTCCAAATCGTGATGTCAAAACAAGAGCGCCACCCTTTACTCCGGACTCCACACCCCGTCCGCTTAAACTCGCCTCTTTCAACTCGGGGATGCAACGTCCGGATAAACACTGCGGTACCAAGACCTCTCTAAGCACAAGCCTCCCAAGCCACCATTCCTTCTTTCTTCCCGTCCCAACCAAGATTTCAAAGGTTTGGCACGGTTCCCTACTCTGAGACGCCGCCGCTTTCGTTTTTTTTTTTTTGCCTTGTTGACTACCAAGCAAACCCTCGCGCTATACTGGATAAAGTAGCGACACCGTAATCTCTCGAAGTTCAGCCCCCGCATTTCCTCAGAGGAAAAACTTAATCATGACCCCACAAGCAGCAACTACAAAAAACAAGGCAAACGTGCCTACTTAAGTCCGACCCCAAGCGCACGCATACCAGCACTATATCTCGTACAGGGATCGAACACGAAGTTGGCCAGGCTTTGGAGACCCATTCGGTAGCTAGCTAGGTGGGTAGGGGTTTTTCTTCGTGTATATAGATTGCATGCATGCACATGTCCATGTGTGCGGGTGGAATAGTCAAAGTGGGGCGTGTGCGTGGATCTTTCCGACCTTGCTATGTTTAATGCAATCTATGCGTGCATACACTTGTTTTACTTGTTTGGGTCGCCTCCCCTTCACCCCTGCCGATGTGGGATGGTTGATTGTGTTTGTTTGGGGGTAGAGGGCGAAACGTGGACGGGTTGGGTTTGTGGCGTATTTTTTTAATTCGTTCTGTTGTTGTTATTGATCGTCATTGTGGATGAGTATCATAATTTCGTCAGATGGATTTTCCAGAGTAGTATGACAAGTGGCCGAGTCTAGTTATACATTGCCGGTCTTGGCTGGGCTTGGAATAAGGCCTTTACCGCATATCCGAGTTTGAAATAGTTTTCAACAACCTTCTAACGTACCTTCTATGGGCTATAAACGTACGATACAGGTTTTGATTCTTTCGACAGTCATTCCTAGAGTGCGTCAAACCCTGCGATGTATGTATGTATGTATGTATGTAGGCAGGTATAAGGTAATATGAAGTGCTTTGGGATTAGGTGAGGGGTCAAAGATACACATCAAATATCAAAATCATAACTGTGACTTTGAAGCTATAGGTATAGGTCTTGCAGCCGAGATGAGTAAGTTTATTGTCAATCTTAACCCTGGGTAAGACCTATCTATAATCACGTGGTTTCAAACGGACATACCTCCTACGTATGTAGGTACATATATACATATACAGCTACATGTCCGGATGTATATATCCACCAATGAAACATCAACTGCTGGATTTACAAGAAATAAATCCCAAGCACATCGTAGTCATCACAGTCCTTCTAAATGTAGAATATTAGGTACGATGATTGTATCTATGAAATTTGAAGTTGATCCTCACGGAGTATTGCTACCCTGGCTGATTTTAATTACTACCTGGAGAGTGAACGATCTGGACAAGGCTTGTCTCGGACAGAAATTGATACGAAAAGGACGTAAAGCAGGCCTGGCAATGATTACATGAGCATGAATACTTTTAAATGGTGTCTTGATAAATTGCGTTAGGCGTTTGATGGTTTACACATAAATTTCTGGGCATATAAGCGAACTGGTCGACTACGTATACCACAATTTGCAGCAGCATCAATACCAAGAGATTTTTCAACTTAGTTCACCATTTTGATAGCCCGAAATTTTCCTATCTCAAAAACGGATGGCGACGTGGACGACTAAGGACCTCAACTGCTCTCATTGAATTTACGTTCCATCTGAGACAAAGTGAAGAAAGAGAACAACCTCAGCCTTATTACGCAGCCAATATTTAGTATTTAACACATCCATCCCAGATAGGCTGGCTGCGGCACATCAGGATCGGGAAGTGAGGCGCACGAAATAAAAAGAAATTTAGGCAACCAATGTCGTTCATAATGTGGAGGATTTGGAGACCCTCACCACAATCAGATTGCGACATGATCCATGTCGAGAACGTCACTCGTATTTGATTTCTGTTTTTGTGTCGTAGGAGTTAATTCGACAGATGCTACTACCCGGTTGATGTAATGGGTAGTTGAAAGGGAGTGTCGGGCATCAAGGTCCCATAACCATCTTCCGTCAACCTTGCGTGTTGCAGAAGGAAAGGATGAGGCTGAAACTCAAATCTCGGTCAGCCTGATTGTTCGAAACAAACGATTGGCTCGATAGACTTGGGGATTTCTCAGCTCGAGCCATAAAATGAACAAACTCGTATTTTTCTCGCTTGAAGCGCGCCTGCCCAACACGTATACCCCTTCGCTGTGGCAATAGCTTATCCATGGCGGAGCATATAGAATTATTGTTGATTTCCTCTTCATCGAACCGCCACCGAAAATTTCTTTCACCATGGATTTGCTCCGATCTTCGAATTCAACACCTGTCGATGGGTCCAAACAACCAGGATCTACGCCATCCACTGAAAGAGATGAAAGCCAGCCTGACGATGGTTCACATATCGGTTTGACGAACGAGCAACTTTTTGAACAGCATTTAGCCGAATTCACACGACGCTATAGTGAAAGGAGTGCCCTGATCAAAAGTGGGTTGGAAGAAATCTACAAAGACATAGAAACACAGTTACGCGAGAATGGGGTGATGTTCCAGATCACATACAGAATCAAAACCGAGAAATCAGCTATTCTTGCGCTTAAAAGACGTCAGATCGAGAGAAACAGGCGCGCTTCGTTCAAGCTGGAGTTGGAAAAGCTGGGGAAAAGCTGGGAAAACTACTGGAGAGATAACCAGCGACCGGAGAGGATCAACGACTATGGTCCTTTTCAAAGTTCAGACGCAATGTTCGAAGGCCTGCATGACATTGGTGGTATAAGAGTGATGGTATATTTCCCCGACGACATCGAAAAGGTTGTACAAGACTTGAAATGTCTTAAGGGCGTCGTGTTTCTCCGTGAGCTACACCGAGGAAGAGATATAGCACCAGACATGTTCTGGTTAGAGCAATACATTAAATTCTTGAGGCATGGCAAGGCACCTCAGCATGGTCGGGCTGCAAAAACTTTCCCGGGATATAGGGCGACGCACGTACACCTTCAGCCTGCTGATGAGTCGAGATATGTGGTCGAGGTTCAAATACAAACGATGGTCATGAATGCCTGGTCACAAGTAGAACATGACATTGGATACAAGCCTCAAATTGCTACAAGTGATGAGAAAAAAAGCATTCTCGATACTATTAATGGTATCGTTACAGTGGGAGAAAATGCGCTGAGTCAGCTGGGCAAGGTACTGGTACAAGAAGAGATGCAAGAAGCTAAGCATATTTATGATGTCGGAAAATGGATTGCGGATCACGTACCTCCGACGAAAAGAAACTCGCTTCACGATAGTATTACATACTGGAACTATCTGAAGAAGCTCTACGAATATTTGCAAGCCGGGAAACAGCATACGCGGGGTATCATCAAGGGCCTGGTGACAGAAGTTTTGGAAGGAAACCGCACACAACAAGATCTGGGCTTCAATCTGCCGTTATTTATGCTGAGAGCCAAGTGCAAGAGCAATGCGGAGACTGTGACCGCTCGACAAGTGACCAATCTACCTGTTAAGGACAAAACACGACATGAATGCCGGGCTCTGGCTTTGCGCGTTGTTCACTGTCTCAACGTGGCTGCATCGCTTGGCATTCACGATCTTTTCATCCAGATCATGGACGAACATGTTCTTCCAGACGAGGACCAGCGGCCAACACTACTCGACTTTTTGGATATTCTGCATCCAGATCAGAGCCGCGTGAATTGGAGTTCCCTGGATCCATTATGTGATTTTAGTACCGCTTTTCTGGATATGGAGAAATTTCGCAGTGCAATAGAGCGCGTGAGAACCGAGCCAGATGTAGATATCACCCCGGTTCTGACCGAACTGCCAAGATTGATTGTCGAGACGGAGCGCGTTGCCTACCCCATTTTCGGTACAAACGAAGACTCGACCGTGGGGAATGGCCATACCGCTGACGAAGGTGTAATCATTCCTCGGACTCTGTGCGCTTTATTGAAAGATCACAACAATTCACATTGGGTGCCAGATATCTCAAACGTTGCCAAGAATTGGAGGGACATTGTCGTCCAGGATCCAAAATCGGGATTGGAGACGCTTCGCGCAGAGCAAGCACCTGGTACGAATCGCGGAGCTCAACTTCACCTCCGACTTGAGGAAGGCATTGATATCATCGAGGAAACTGATGAGGGAGAAAAGACAGACAGAGTATTTTCTCTCTTTCCGTACCCGGATAAACGTGATACGAGATGGAACTTCAAGCGCGGACTGGGGGAATCCGACTTCAGTATCGAGTTTCGAGCGAACAAAAATGCCTCTCGGCCCCGCAAGCATCCTGGATACTTCAGGCCATTACGAAGCAATGATACAGAAGGGCCGAAATGGAATTACATCCCCGATTTGCCCGAAAAATGGGAGCTGAGGAAAAGAACCATTTCAGACCCGGGCAAAAACAGACGTATCCTCGTTATTCAACGCGAACATCCGTTCGAAGACCTCACAAAATCTTTGATTCCGAATCGCGCTTCCATTGAGCGGGTAGGAAAAGAAAACAATTTTGTATCGTATTTGATTACTATGGAACAAGGGGAGTTTGTTCTAGAATCCACCGCCTTGGAATTGATCATATACAAGAACGATCGACGGGAGAGAAAACAATCTCTGAGCGATAAAATCGGGAAGTAAGTTTCATATTAAACCCCGACTAAAAATTCGCTCGTAATCAAGATATTATGTAGCGTGGCGTACTAAGACACTGATTATGTACTGTAATAACCCTGGTTGCGTGAATCTGACTTGTACTCTCAATGTAACACACCCGTGGACGCCACAAAATACACACGTCCAGCCTGTTTTTTTTAGATCGTCTCCATTGGCTCACCGAGAAAACATTTGTAGATGAAATCCAACCCTTGCTTACCCCAGATCTTCCTGGAATTTGGAACCAGCTCTCCAACCCTCCATAGTCTTTCTATAATCCACTCCCGCTCAATATCTGTCGCACCGTGATATGCAAAGATCATTGGAGCAGCCATGTACACTACATCGAAGGGTTGTCTCTGTTCTGAAAATTCGTAGGACTTGATAATGTGTTCCCGTGCTTGGATACAGCTATCGCAAAGTTCTTCGAAAGACACCATGGATGAAGCGGTCTCACAGCCAATATCTGTTGGAAGTGGCCGAAATGGGAGAAATCTCGCCATCAACGTGTCTACTATGATTTGGAAACACCAGTACGCCGCGCAGAGACTAGCGAGTGGATTCGAAGTGAAGTTATACACAAATGGAGTGAGGGAATCGTCGGTTTGTGTCGGAACTTCAGTGATAGTCGTACCGTCATTTAATTTGGTATTGATATAGTCGGAAACCTCTGCGAAAGAATGGCGCAATCTGGAGATTTGGTGGTATATGGAGATTGGGTCAACCATATCTGGCCTGTAATGAAACAGTCTTACTTGCTTGATGATGGATGGAAGGACTAAAAGAGATGAGGTGAAGTTGATTACGAAAGGATGCAATTCCTCCGTGTACATCTCTTCGAAGGAAATCTGTTGCCATGGGCTCTCTGCCAGAAAGCAGTCTTCGTTGCGGCTAACAGACACCATTATCTGGTAGTAAAATGTTAGCTCCCGCGATAACCTAAGTGCTGGAATGTTCGAAGAATCGACTGCAAACATTAGTATGGAGAGTAGGGGAGAACCTACGCAGTGCTGTCGTGTAAGAGACAAAAGTATCTTGGAGAACCTCGATTGACAATATCCTGGACCGCGCACTTGAAGCAGTCTCGCAGCACCGCCAGCGTGCGATATCCACTTTGCCGTCCCTTGGGATCCACCTCCAAACATCTCAATTTGCCCAATTATGCTGACAGCTGCCAGAGTTTCGTCTGTGTAACCTTCAACGGGATCCTTCAAGGCTTTTTGTAATGAAACAAGACACTTTGTGTACAGCTTTGCTTGTATCGGATCTTCATGTGGAAGCTTCTTGGAACACAAAGAAGAGTGGCAGTGGACAAGGCAAGCCACTGCACTATCCAAGGCTTCTGAATGACCGATTCGGGCAGGTATCTCAGTCACAAAGGTAGCAAGAGCTTTGATACTCCAACCTTCCACGTGCGCCTGGAAGGAATAACAAAGGATCTGTTGAAGAGATTCAGTTGCAGACATTGGTGGGCTTTTCGAAATAATGGTTTTCTCCTCGTTGATCTGTTTACCACGTCGACGACGCTGCCGGTCAATGAGCCGCATCGTTTGGAATGAGCCAACGCCATCACTGGTAGGAATCGAACGGATAACAGTAATGTTTTGAAGTTTGAGAGACGGCGCTGACTCTTTGGTAGGTAACCGTGCAGATGCAGGAAGCAGTGAAATCTCCCCGGTGAACTTGTATTTTGACACTGGTTCCTCACAGATGCGGTTCTTTTTCTGGCAAGGCCCACAAACCGGCTTCACTTCATCGCACTGACGTTTTGTGGTTAGACAGGGTAAGAAATTAGGCTAGGTGTATCACCAACTTTAACTTTTCTTCTTCGACAAGTGCCGCATCGGGACGATTTGATTACTCCTGTCATCTTCCCAGCATTTATAGTGTGATGATGGTGCCCCAAAGCAGAAGGAGTCCAAAAAAGATTCTAGCGTGGCGCTTGACGAAAGTCGGATTTGAATGTTATATAGCCTCAGGCACAACTAAAGCATGCCTACTTGGGAGCTTCAAAGGGAGGTTGCGTTGGGGGTGGCAAAGGAACATGCTGCTCGCTAATCAGAACAAAAAACATTTACCGTAAAACACCGCACAGATCAGTATCTTTTGATAGAGCAGGAGGTTAACGTCTTGAGGTTAGATGAGGTCTCAAGCTCAGCTTAAAGAGTTAGCTCTTTTCTACATGTAGTTAACTCTTGGTCCATCTAGTGTATCTTATTGGCTAGATTTTACGGTATAGCGATTCAGCTGAACGTTTCTCACGTAATCACAGGAGTTGAGGGAACACCCTCAAAATATCGTTTCTCCTATAACGGAGCTGTAAATATATTGTCCTCCCTCGCAAACACTAGAATTGCGACTCTGATAGGTCTGTTCAAGTGATGGGAACGCCTAATATTGATGACTGAGCTTTAAGAGATACTGGATCAGCATAGGCAAGACCGATAAGGTCCCCAACATGATCGGCGTTCGATGGAAACATAGGCCCGACGTATCACGGCAGTCATGGGACAGGTAATGCAAATTTACTACCGAATTCATCTACACCTTTCACGTCAGCACCCAATGGCTCTCAGGCACAGCTTTGCATTTTCAAAATAGTGAATTAGATCGAATCACGAGGCCGGATTCAACATTGAGAGAGGTGCAACGTAAGATTACGAGTAGGTTCAGCCGCAATTGCGTGGCCAATGCGGCTGCGCCACAAGCCATGCTTGTGTGATTATTTTGCGACCGGAAGCTCCGCCCAAGATCGGCAAACGAATAATAGCGACATGAGGCTACAAAGCAGTGTTTTCAAGTATCGAGACACCATGTGGCGTGGCGTATCAAGACGAGAATATCCTGTAACCACCCCGGTTGTCTATAGCTAATTTTGTACCCACGATATGGGACTACATCAATTTCGCAGATCCCTAGAAAACTTGGTCACACGATTCTCAGAATGCTTGAGTCTGCTGTGCGTAGAAATTTGTGAAGTTGCGTTTCTCATACACTGGCAACGGAACAATGCGCATATTGCCAAGTTGGGTGATTCCTTCACATCAATTGCGAAGACTAGGACACCTGCGAAATTTCTTAAACTACTTCAAGTAACATTGCAATTGATATTAACTACTCTTTTTGGTTTTGTACGTGATCATCGCGTTGCTAGGTACTCTAATCATTGACTCGGTCAAACTATCATATTTCTTTGGCTCTCTGTGTTATTATCTTGTAACACCTACTGGTGGCCCGCGTTTGATGTTGGTCTTTTTCAAACGTTTGTACTATTAAATATGTCCGAGTCTAAAGCCGCCGATGTTCCATAAATGGTAAGTTGGAAATAAAATTATCTAATGCAAGTGCTAAATATCATAAAGTTACCTTTATTGCAATACTCGTTCATTTTCTCATTCTTGTATTCAACATCATCATCCTGAGCAACAAAATGTCCGTGCTGCATAAACATTGCGGGGACCGAGATGCGATATGCGAGATCCGAGATCCGATCTAGTTTCGCCCCCATGATTCAAGGCTCCAAAAAATCATTTGAAATAATTTATCATAGCCACATCTAAAAAGTCTTGGATCTGAATAGGCATTCATATAAAAGACATAACCGACGTCGAGAAAACCAGTCAACACTCCCTTCTCTACCATCGCTACATCCTCACTACAACACCACTATCCAATCTCCATATCTACCAAGACAACCAATTTCCAGAAGTAAATCATGCCGTCGATTCTTTCCAAAGCTCTCGCTGCTTCCCTGGCCTTTGCTGCCGTACAAGCCGTCCCCGCAGTCAAGAGGGTAGATGGCTCAGAAGACAACACCGCGCTACTTGCGAAACTCCTCACGACCCCGACCCAGTTCGGTAAAGAGAAACAGCTCTGGACGAAAGATGGAAAGGAGCCTCTTGATCCCGAAAGCCTGGCGAAAGTTGCTACTTTTGATTTTGGCGCGAATGTCGCCAATGCTCCACCTATTCCTGGAGGTCAAGGAGCTGTAGCTCCAACCGTAAGTTCCACCACCATTCTGTAGTCATGTGTAGATCCAACCAGGGGAAATATGCTGATATCGAATCTTAGGCCGATGCCGAAAGCTTCCCCATCCTCCTTGGAACGGGCATGTCTCTCACCGGAGGCACCCTAGGCCCCTGCGGTATTTTCCTCCCACACGTGCACCCGCGCGCCCACGAGTTCTTCGTCAATGTCGACGAGGGAGAAATCTACGCCGCATTCAGCCCCGAGCAGGATATCCTCCTGCGATCCCCCAACCTCCCGGAAGTCTCAACCGTCCTGAAGAAGGATGTGGGCATTGTGTTCCCTCAAGGCTCCATCCACTTCCAGATCAACAACTCAACAGATTGCAAGCCTGCTAGATTCTACGCGGTTTTGTCCAACGACGATGCGGGGAGCACGGCTGTGCTGCAGGATCCTACGCGTGGAAATTCGACGGTGGCGAGGAGGGAGGTTGGTCCTGAGGGATTTGCGGCGGTTCGTGGGCTGCTTCCGGCTCGTACTGTGGAGATGGTTGACCAGTGCCTTAAGCGCTGCAATCTCAGTTAGGGCAATGGTTCTTCAGGATGGAAAGGGTTTCAGACCAGGCCTTCTGACCTTTCGGGAGGTCTTCACTGAAATCTAATTCTTTCATTTCTTAGTATATTATTGACACTGCACACTCCGTGCCTTTGTAGATAACAATCCTCAATAGAACATATTAGACAAATACGAACTTCAATGTTACTCGAAGAACAATGAAACTTTGCGATCCGTGATCCGAAATTAGCATTATTCGTATTCCAACTACACTCGATCTGGATGATATCAAACTTCAATCACCAGCAATCCCGCACCGATGCTCGACAGAAGGGTAAGCCGTGGTATATCTAATAGCCTCCGCCCAGAGCCTCCTGTACTCCGTACGGTGCCTTACTATGATCTGGAGCATTATTCAACTCATCAAGAGCCTTCTGCATCCGTTCGCCAATCTCCTCATACACCTTCGTAAACATTTCTAACGCCATTGTCAGCCTGGGTCACAAACTCTATTTGTGGTGCGAATTTTTGAAACTTACTGATGGTTTCCTTCTGCACCTGCGGGAGAGCTTTGCTCACATGACTCGTCAAATTTCCAATGAATAGCTCATCGTCGCCCCTATCCTTGAGAATATGCCAGAAGTCGCGCGCTTGGATCCAGTCGTCGTCGTTGACTTCAGATGTGAATGCACCGACCTTGCCAACCCATTCGTCGTGGGCTACGTCGCCAGGTCCCAGTGTCAATGTCTTGAAGGAAGAGCGGACTACATGCGCGTGAGTAAATACTTTAAACAAAAGGTAGATGTTGGTTCAAGCTGAATCCTTACCATAGTCAGGATCGGAGCCGTAGTTCCCATCGAATCGCATTGGTCCATCTCGGTTGTACGGTGAGTACACATACTTGGGACGATTGCAGGGAAGCTGTTGGTAATTGGGGCCAACTCGATATCTCGCTGCATCGGGGTAGGAGAACATGCGCGCTTGCAACATACTATCTGCGGTAGGTCCAATACCGGGAATAAGTGCCGATGGAGAAAACGCTGCCTGTTCGATATCTTGGAAGAAGTTCTCGGGATTCTTGTTGAGGGTGAGTTTTCCCACGGGGATCAGAGGATAATCTTTCTGCGGCCAAATCTTCGTAATGTCAAAAATGTTCCATCGGTAGTTCTCAGCGTCTTTGGGGTCCATGATCTGTAAATTCATGGTCTAGACAGGATAATCTGTTGGTTATAGCCCTGTCACGTGATTATGTCCATTCATAGAGCGTTTGTTCCGCTGCCTAGGCTGCTGCCTAGGTAGTAGGCTAGTAGGTATATATACCTACTGCCCCTGTATATAGCTACTAGATTAGTTAATATACTCTCTATTTTTTAGTACTTATAGGTTATAGAGCTTTTTATGTAACTATTATGCGCTTTAGTCTAGTAACTCTAATTTTAATTATAGTCTAATATAGGCTTTTATAGTCTATTGTCTACGCCTTTAAGCGCTACTTTAATATATTCTATATACTATTAACGTGCTCTACGTATATTAGAAGAAAGAGTGTTCTATTAATACTAGTGCCTTATATTATACTTATACCTTATATTATATATTACTATTACTATAATAGATAGTAAGACTATAAAGTAGAAGTCTACTTTTTAAGTTATCCTAAAAGGTAAAAATAACTATACTAAGTAGTATTATAAGATAGCTCTACTACTTAGTATAAGCTATAATATCCTTAAATCTTAGACTAGTAATTATCCCTACTAGCTTATAAAACCTAAGATTAGCTCCTATACTAAAATAGCGTTCTAGGATTAGAAGTAAGATACTTTACTCTTTTTTCCTAAATAAGTAAGTATACTACGCCCTAAAGTAATAGACTTTTTTACCTAAGTAGTAGGTAGTAACGTTGTTAGTTAACTTTTTAAGATCTATATAAAGGTAGCTAAGTAGTTATTTATAGAGGATTACTAATAATAAGAACGCTACTAGAAGGTTTATTATAAAGCTATTTAAGTTTTTAGTAAGATTATATCTCCTAGCTTTTAGTATAATATTACTACTATAGCTAAAATAATAAAGAGTTTTAAGAAAGCTTAAGATAAGCTTATAAAACTTACTAAGCCTACTAACGCTAAGGTTATAGCTAAGTCTAATTAAATCTTAGCTATAACTAGTAGTAAGAAATTTAATTTTATAGAGGAATACTTAGTTACTATATAAAAGGTATAGCTTAACTATAAAAAAGTTAGATAGATAAGCTATAAATTACTTTTTACTAAAACTTTTAATAGTTTAGACTAGTAATATACTAGTATTCTAGATAAATATAATGTTAATAAAGCTAGTAACTATAGTAAGGATAATTATACTATAATATATAAAGATATTATTAAGTATAAGCGTAACTACTACTATAAGTAAAACTAGTAAAATTAAGAATAAGGATAAAAATAAAAACGTAGTTATAGTAGTAGTTATAGCTTATTCTATAGTTAGTTTTATAGAAATAATAATAGTAGATTTTATAGATAAGGCTCTAGCTTATATTATAGATAAGGTTGTAGTTTTATTTAAACTTAAAAATTAGTAGAACTAATATACTTTACTTATAGTAGATAAGGCTATATATTTTGTAACTACCTATCTACCTTAACGCCTACTTCTTAAGGTATTTTAGCCTCTACCTAGACTAAATATAATTACTATAATTACTCTAGATATACTAAGGCTAAGTATTATAAGCTTAAAAATAATTAGGCTAATAGTATCTATTATAATAAGTACGTCTAGCCTAAAGGTAAAAAACCTTATAAGAATAAAAATAAGGTTTTTTCTACTTCTACTTACTATACTTATACTTCTTTTAATAACGCTAATAATAGTAATAATAATAATAATTTTATTTCTATAGTTACTACTTTCTAAGGTATAAATATTAACTATAAGTCTTTATCTATATCTACTTCTCTATTTATAGCTAATATAGTATAGCTTAAGCTTTATATAATAGTAAAAGATATTATAATAGATAGTATAAAAAACTTAGGTAGTAAAATAGAGGTAGGTAGTAATAGTAGTAATATTAATATCTAGATAATAAATTCTAGAGTTAGTTATTATATTATTAATAATAGAACTTAGTTTTCCTTATATACTAATTAAACTATAATAATTAACTTAGCTAGTAATAGTTAACTACTCTTAGAAGGACGTAGCAATATTTAAGCTATAGTCCGTATATTTAAAAGTAAATATATACTACTAATACTTTATAATATACTTTTTATAAGCAGCGTATAATACTATTTTATTTTACCTAGATAGTTAATAAATACTAATAGAACTATATTTACTAGTAATACTAAAGGTATATACGTATACTAAAATAGTATAAAAGTTACTTTTACTTAGTAAAAAGATTATTTATATTACTTTACTATTTTTTACGACCTATCTACTAGCGCTACTCTAGCTACTATAAGTAACGCTATTTTTAATAACTCTAACTACTCTAATAATAGTAATAGCGTCTCTACTATTATTATAGCTAACTTTTCTAACTTTATATAGTAATAGTATTATCGCCTTAGATATATAGGCCTTAATAATATACGTCTAGTACTAAAATAAGGTAAAGGCATCTTACTTACTAATAAATAGATTATTACCTACCTATAGTAACTTTATCTAATATATAACACTACGCACGCCCTACGCTATATACTTTATAACTTATTTAGCTAACTATTTATAGACTTTAGCGTACTTATAGTATTTAATTTATAGAGTTCTAACCTTATTAAAGGTATATAAGGTAAGTAATACACTATAGTACGCTTTAACTCTACGTTTTATAGTAGTAACGTACGTTTTTTTAAGACTAAAAAAAGCAGTAATAGTATTATTATTAAAATAGTAACTTAGTTTAAAGTATATAATATAGTTAAAGTCTACGTTTTATAATATAATAATGCCTATTATATAGTAAAAATAAAAAAATAAGAGGCTAAAAATAGTAAGACACTAGAGCTATCTACACCTTATACTTATTAGTAAAATAGTTAGGTTAAGTAAGCTAATTGTACTCTACGTAAACGTACTACTACTATAATTTAGGATAATACTTTACTTTAGCCTTAGGTTTACTACTTTATTAATTATATAAAAGAGGTAATTTAGAACTTATTACTTTTTTAAGAACTATAGCTTTTTACTATATAATAAGTATCTTAGCTAAAAGAGTGTACGCTATATAAAGCACTTCGTAAATTAAAAAAAATACTCTATAAAATAATTAATTATATTATACTTAACTACTCTAAAAATATAGCGTATAGCGCTTAAGTTTATACTACTATTTTACTTAAGATCTAAAAGTTAAAGCTTTATACTTTTTACGCTACCTTAGGTTACTTTTTATACTTAAAGAGTAAGTCTATTATATAGATTTAGAATCTAGATAAGTAGTGCGCTACTTATATTATATTAGTACGTATAGATAATATATAAAAATTTAATAACTCTATACCTTATAGTAATATATATTATCTACTTACTAATCTTTCTATACTAGAGTAAGTACTTACGCCTATTAGTAATTACTTAGATAAAGAGTACGCTTTTATAGTACGTAAGAAGTTAGATAAGAAGCCTTCTACTATAAGCTATAGTATTCTTTAACTATAGGACGTAAATAATAAAGATACTAATTTAGTCTTTAGTACTTATAAATAATAAAATACTACTAAAGTAACTAAGTATAATATTAAATAATACTTTTAAAGTATTCCTATAGACGCTACTACTATTACTAAACGATTTTAGATAGCTAAAGAAGAGGGTATCCTTCTTATTAGACTAGTAGTCTAGATATATAATTTGGGCTATTAGCGGTGGACTCTCTTATAGTAATAACCTAATAAGGAAAATCTATGTTATATATACTACTTATACGGTATTAAATATATCTCTAGCCCTAAAGGTAGATACTAAGTATATTATAAAGAGGATAAAATATATATTAGTCCTAATTTATAGAATGTTAACTTTTTTAATA